>VZRL01002032.1:167340-221371 GCA_013397895.1 Origma solitaria
GGGGGAGGGGGGGAAGTGTTTTTAAGATTTATTTCACTTCTCATTTTCCTGCTCTGAGTTTGTTAGTAATAAATTCAATTAATATCCCCAAGCTGAGTTTGTTTTGCCTGGATTGTATTTGGTGAGTGATCTCTCTCTTTGCTTATCTCAACCCATTAATCCTTTGTTAAATTTTCTTTCCCTTGTCCAGTTGCAAAGCGGAGTGACAGAGAGGCTTTGGTGGGTGCCTGGTGTCCATTGTTACTTATATCTATTTATTTAGAAGCAATTGATGCTTTCCAGTGAAAAATGACCCTGCTTTATATGTGTAGAAAAAGAAGTTACTGCATTTCACTTTTCCAGTATTTTGCAACAATGCCACAGGAATCCTTGTCCTTCTAGCTTGATTCCAAAATTGAGATAGCATCTCAAACATTGTTACCTTCCAGTTTTCATAAGCAGAAAATGTTAACTAATAATGTTAAGGAAGTGTCATCACTTAAATTGCTTGAAGTTCTATGGAAACTCTCACAGAAACCTACATTTAGGTTCATTAGACATATTATTGAAATTTCAGCTGTATCTAATCAGTCTGCTATGCATATGCATTTCAGTGCAACAAAGTTGGTCTGCTCCATCAAATTAAGAAACAGGTGATCAGCTAAGTTTCTTGGGAAATTTCAAGCACAGTCCCCTTCCCCTTCAGTCCTATACTTTTTTTCCTGGTAGTTAATCTCTAGTCTCCTATGCTTGGTAATTTCACCCCAAATACAGTGCTGAGTGCAATCAGAGAGGGACTGTGATGGCCAGGCAGAGCTTACTTCCTCTAAGGTTACTTTTTCTATAGAACAACCTTAAGAAACCTCCCTATGAAACTCTGCCTGCCCAACCAACACTTTGTTTATTCGCTGCATTCTGAAAGTTGGTGAAAGCCAGAAGGTCAAGGGAGGTGATCCTGCCCCTCTACTCAGCCCTAGTGAGGCCACGTCTGGAGTGCTGTGCCCAGTTCTGGGCTCGTCAAGACAAGAGAGACATGGAGCTCCTGGAGAGAGTCCAGTGGAGGCCGTGAAGGTGATTTGGGGTCTGGAGCATCTCTCTATGAGGAGAGACTGCAGGAGCTGGGCCTGCTCAATCCAGAGAAGGGAAGGCTGAGAGGGGATCTCAGTAACACATATAAATATCTCAAAGGTGGGTGCCAAGAGGTTGGTGCCACTCCTTTGAGTGGTGCCCAGTGACGGGACAAGGAGCCGTGGCCATAAACTAAAATGCAAGAAGTTTCACCTCAACATGAGGAGGAACTTCTTTATGTTGAGAGTGACAGAACACTGGAACAGCTGCCCAGGGATGTCATTGAGTCTCCCTCTCTGAAGACATTCTAAACTCACCTGGATGAGCTCCTGTGTAACCTGCTCTAGGGGGGATGGACTGCATGATCTCCAGAGGTCCCTTCCAACACTAAAAGTTCTGTGATTCTGTGAAAGTTTTTGGACAGATGTGAATTTTTAAAGTGTATGTAACAGAGTAATTTGGGGCATTTCCAAGCAAGATGGGACAATACTTCCTCAACCAAACTATGAAAAGCTCAAATTACACTTTCAAGTTATTCCACGTAAAAAGAAACCCCAACCACAAAAAAATCCCAACCAAAACCTAAAAAGGGCTTTAAAAAGTGAAATCATGTTTTGTTTTGCTTGGTTGTTTCCTTTTTCTTTTTCTTTTTCTTTTTTTTTCTTTTCTGAAGGCAAAAGGGTACCAAAAAACTTTCCTTTAGAGTCTGCAGAAAAAATGTATTTTCCTGCATTTTTTTTCCTTTGCTAAAAAAAAAAAAAAGAAGAAGAAGAAGAAGAGGAATAAGAGGAGGAGGAGGAGGAGGAAGAAGAAGAAGAAGAAGAAGAAGAAGAAGAAGAAGAAGAGGAAGAGGAGGTTGTTCGGGCAGCTCTCCATTCAGTCGCTGGTGAGAAGTTTGTTCCCCCGCGCTCAGCGGCGAGCACGGAGCGGCAGCACAGCCTGCAGGTCCCCGCGGCGGCCAGCAGAGGGCAGAGCGGCCGCGGCGCTGGGCTGGCGGGATGTGCCTTGCAGCGCAGCCAGCGAGGAAATTCCCGCCGGGAATGACATCCAGCTCCAGGTCATAAACCTGACCGGGGCTTCCTCAGATCCCGCTCGGAAGCGGGCATGTTTAAACAACTGCCCGCGGTTCACAGGAAACGTGGTTACAGTAAAAGCCTCAGGCAAAAAGAGCGGGCGGGACTGAGGGGGTTATGCGTGGGGAACTGCCGCACCTGCAGAAGTCAGGGTTTGAAATTTGGATGTGTGAATGGATCTCAATTGTTACCTCTTTGAAGGAGAAGGATTGCAGATGGTGGAATGCACTTACCTGTAGCAAATCTGACATGATTGGTGCTATTTCCCCTTTGTGGTTGTAGTGATTCTGTATCATTTACACTGCCAAAAAAGAGGAGAGAGATTTTTCCTTTTATTTGATTCCTTCTCCTAGTTATACATAATTTCAGAGTCCACATCCTCTCGACCTCCCACCCTGCAGAGATGTCCTTGAATCCTTGGGGATATTGACCGCAGTGACAAAAGTGCTGTGGCATGACCTGGGGTTTTCCCAGACCTGCTTTCATGCCTGTAGGGTTTTGTAGATCAAATCATCTTGGAAGAGTTAAATTAGAATGAAATTCACCCCTACACAAACCCGTTACTTACTGCTAGCTTCAAAAATGCCATTCTGCATATTTGGTGGTTTACACGCTTCATCCAGAGGTTGGGGATGAGCCAGATCTGAAAAGCAGATGTTGTGGAAGAGATGCTATCCCGGGGGAATTACTGTAAAGCTTCCTATAGGCATCGCTTTGCAATTTTTTAGGAATGCAGTCAAGTCTCCTTGTTAAGCACTCTGTGGTATGGTCAGGACTCATGTTAGTAACTCCTACGCTCTTGCTGCCCTTTCCACTCTTTGCTATAACATGATGTTGTTCTTATTATTTGTACTGTACTGGGCCTGAAGGTCACTTCTCAGTTTGGGGTTACTTTTTTTGGTGAAATGCAGATGTGTCACATTTTGCAGGTTTATTGATGCCAAAGTCTTCTGTCAGTGCAGGATGGTTTCAACAGGAAGGGGTGTATCCCATGTGGGGCTCCCCCAGGCAGGACTGCCTGGGGCACAGGAGGATGATGCATGAGGAATGCCATCCAGCACTTCAGCCAAAAAGCAGAGGTGTTCTGAAAACAATCTACTGAAAAATGTCCATTTCACAAAGAAATGTTTGGGAGACTCGGTTCGGCTACAAGCGAGAATGTGCACAAATCTGGAGAGTTGTCATGTCCTTACTCTGTCCCCATGGCTCTCTGAAGCCTGTGACACCAGACCTGGCATAGAGAAAGGGCCAGCCTACCTTCTCTGCCATGCTGGGGACCTGAGGCGGCACAACAAAAGGGTGGGAGAGCAGCACTGCTATTGCCACTGACACTGCACAGCCCCTCTCTACCTGGAAAAGTGGCAGGATTTCTGCTGCTGATTTGCACTGTGTGTCACCATGAAAAACTATTTGCAGCTGTCTTTACACTCCGTTCATCTTCCAACAGAATAAACATTCTGCTGCCTTCCTGTAACCCTCAAAACTGCAGGCAGCAATGGCTGAAGTAGTTCACCACAATCCTCCTGCAAAAGGCAGGAATGCAAATTACATGTACACGTCTGGTCAGAAAACAGCCTGTCAGCTTGGCTTAGGCCTCACTGATCGTGCTTTGTGACATTTATTGATTATCTGCTTTCAGAAATGTCTGGAATAGTGTTACTATCATATGGATTCTTACTGCTCCTCTATTTATTGTATTTTTCCCCCAACTGACTAAAATAAACATTTCAGAAAAAGGTGTAAAAACCTATTGTGGAGAATTTTTCCTTTTGCTTAAGTCGCCATTTGAAGAACTTTCTTTACAATGACAGAAAGTTACAGGAATATATGTGACTTAAGAAGGGATTTGTCTCTTCTTCTGTATGTTTTTTTCTTTTGTTATGCAGCAAAAGTTTCCTAAAGCACTACTGAACTACTTTATTTCATCCTATCTCCAGCTCTCACAGTGTCCCATAGGCAAATTCAGTAAAAACAGGAAAGAAAGCTTTGCCAGGCTCATTTCACAGATGCTCTCCCATTTTTCTGTCGCAAGAATCAAAGACAAAACTGCTCGCTCCTCTCTTAATCATTTGCTGTTTTCCACAGCTGTCACACTGCCTCCAGCTCAGCGGTCCCACTGCCAACATCACCATATAGGAAATTCACAGCGATCCTCTACTCATTCTCACGGACTCCCTTCCGACTTGAGCCGTAGGAAGAGCAGGGGACGGTGCAGCGCTCGCAGAGGCAGACAGACCCACATGTGCCCCAGAATTTGTCCCCAGCTAGGACACGGCAGCGCCAGAGCCCTGGGCGATGCGGGAGCGCAGCCTGCCGGGAAGCGCAGCCCAGCTGCTCGGCAGGACGCGGCTTTCCCGGATTGCCTCTCCCCTGCTCGCATAGGTGGAGCTTATCCTTTTCTAAAGCAAGGGAGAATTCTTTGTCGTCCTGTACAAATCATGCCTGAGGACACATGACAAAAACATACGTTGTCCACCTTCCCCCACTTCCTCGCACGCCAGTCTTTGAGATGTCTTCTCCTCTGTAATTAGGTTAAGAAGCTCTTGCAGAATGAGCTAAGAGCAGATACAGAGCTGGAGCATGGAGATACCTAAGGTCGGTTAAGGTTATTGGGCTCCTGCAGCAATGCTGCAGGAGGAATGCTTCCCTCATATTTTTTTCCCTTTCAGCAAATCCTTGTGGACTGCTTTTAAAGACAGAATATTTTGTGTTAGAGTAGCAAGAAAGCTGCTTTCAGGAATCAGCAGACTCTCTTTGTTACTGAAATGAGAGAGCGATGTTTCCCTGCAGGTCTCCGTTCTGTCTCTCCTGCCTAATATAGCTCCTTGTTTTTAATGTATGTGTTGGCAAATGTGCCTTACTGCAGTTTCCAAACAAAAATCTGTTTACAGTGCCTGTGTGTATGTGCACACACACACATGCACTTCAGCAATTCATTGCTTGATTCTAGTGTGTATATACGGAAAAGAATAGTTCCAAAACACAGTCATTCCTCTCTTTAGAAAAGACCTTTTGAAAAGCTTATTTTAGATGGTACTGATCTCAATCTTTTAATTGTGGAGATGATGGGGAGCTCTGAGCAGAAGGTGCTGCTAATGTGGCACTCACTGAGGTGCCAGGATGTAGATTCCTCAGCATCATGATGCTTGTTCACAGCTGAACAGGGCAACTCTAGAATACAGCTGAGGGCAGATCAGGCTCCAGAAGCAAGGGCCCTGGTGATTTCTTCCACTTGTAGTAGAATCAGTGCTTTACTTTTCTGCAGCAACCCCCTTCAGGCTTTGTCTCACATGTCTGAGTGAGAAGGTGGTTCCCAGCAGCAGCCAGCGCAGTGTGAGAGAAAGCTTTACAGAGCTGCACACCCAGAATAAACCTGTGTCCAGTGATTTCAACCTCTTCTTCATTCCACACGCATTCAAACGGAGTCTTGCAGCCCTCTAAAAGGGAGAACATGTTTGCTTTGGGTTGAAATGTATTCCCAAGAAGTCTTGTGGCTAAAGAAATTGCTGCCAGGTGTTAATCTGAGATGTTACTCAGGTATTAGTGACTATAACAAATAGGGTGTCCAATAAGGCCCATGAAAAGACCCAGTCTCTCTGCTAAGTGAGGGCACACTCCTGGGGCAGAAAGGGGCACCTTATAAAGCACCCTGATGCTTTCTACAGCTGAGCAATGAGCTGCAATAACATTATACCAGGACTTGAGAATTTCCATGCTGGCGCCTCTGCCCTCCTATTTTGACAACTAAATGAGATTAAAGTTCACTCATGAATTTCAATGATGAAGCCAACCACCTCATTTCAAAGAGGTTGCAGTGAATTAGATTAGCAGAGGGACAAGGTAAAAAGAGGCTTACAACTGTAATTAAGTGAACAAGGAACTTAAAAAAGGAAATTTATGTGAGGTTTGTGTTTGAGTGGATATAGGCCATGACTGCTGCTGCAGCACCATACTTAAGGCTTTACATTCAGGAGAGTCAAGCTCAGTTGGCACAATTTGTGCCACCACACTGAGCCTACTCATTTGTCCAAAGCTTAAAGCTGGCCAGCCAAGGGCTCATTATAGTAGACACGCAATGGAGTTGGCAAGGGGAAGTATTGATCTGTGTGAAAGGGGAGGCTTGGGTGGAAGTGGTGGCTTTAGGAAGTCTAACAGTATTGAAGAAGAAGTGGTAGTGGGAAGGTATTTTCTGGGCTGTGGATACTGAGCAATCCTTTGTGCTGGTTGCAGCTCAGTGACTGACTAAAAAGATTAATTTCTTTTTTTTTTTCCTGTATGAGCACATAGTTATCAGTAAAGCACTGGGAGGAAAGAGTGCAAACTCTCCCATGGAAAGTGAAATACTTAATTTCAAGTCACAGCCTGTAAATACATTGGTTGCTTTCATATTCAAAGTGTTTAAAAACCAGCATCCTTAGGCTTTCTGAATATCTGAAAAATCAACATAACATGAAAACTATCTGCATACTTGGATGAAAACTCATAAAGGTGATAGTCCATGGGCAAGGAAGAAGGTAAACAATGAGAAGTGGGCAATGAAAGCAAAAGAGTGACAGGAGGGAGCAAAGGGTACAAGACAGGTCAAGTGTTTGAGCTGGTTCCATAACAAAATTACAGTTTCTGGAATAATAAACTAATACTTAGGCCTTTTCTGCTTGGGACCTTCTGTTTCTCTTTGTTTGGAAACATTTAAATAGCTGTGGCATAGTCATGAAAATGTTTATACATCCAAAACTTCATAAATCTACAGGAGATGTAAGTAATTTGTCATCTGCTATTTGCTAATCTCTTATAAAAATGTCAATTATCCGAGCAGGGTTTGACTGGGATAGCCAAATTCAGATAGAAAATACTTAATAGGAACTAATTCAGGAAGTGACAGCCAAGAAAATCTGCTTTCTTTGAACACATGCTTTTTCTTAAGAGAGGCCAGGGTGACCTAATGTCTGGGCATTATAGATCTCAGTGACATGGCAAGAGGCCTCTCTTCACTTAAACAGGGTTTACCATACCCTGCAGTATGTCTGGAGCTGATATCTTGTCTTGCTGCTGCTTTGACTCTTTTCTTCGAAGTGCACCTGGGCAATGGCAATATGTTCCTCGGGGAAAAAAAAGGCAAACCAGCAATTTTCTGATCTCATGAGTGAAAATAGTGATACAACACTCTCCCCTCTCCCTGCCGCCTTCATCTCTCATGTGATGCTTTTTCAGCAGATCTCCTTTGAAAAAGAAATATGAAGGGCGTTTTCCTCCTTGACGGTGCGTTTGAAGCCAGTGGCAAAACCAGGGTACCCCTCTGCTTGGAGCACATGGAGCTTGGCCTGCCCCAATCCAGCACAGGACAGGGGCACATGGGGCTTAGACATGCTGGGCCATGGGGCTTAGACATGCCTTGTGCTCGTGCTTGTCACCAGCCCGCATCCACAGCAGTCACACATGGCACTGCAGTGTCACAGACCTGGCCAGAGTGTGCTTGTTCACATATCATACCCCTCGGGCTCTTGCAGTCCCAAGACAGGACATAGGGAATCCTTCAGGATGAGAAGAAGAAAATGTTGAGTTGTGAGCTGTAATAGCACCAAAGTTCTATTTTTGTTCAGAGCTGTGATGGGCTTTGCTAGTCTGCAAATAATTTAAAGCAATGGGAGCTCAGCATGGCACTTGCTGGACTCCAGTACTTCCTCTCTGCGTTATACATGGCATCTTTTTGACACAAATGAAGGTGTTGCCTCCAGTGGTCTTGCCACTGCTTTCCAGCCCAAATCCCATTTTTGACTGATTCAGTTACATGCTGTGGTTTTCCCAGGTTTTACAAGGCTGGCCATGGATGGAGGATAAGGTGGAAGGTCTCAGGAGCCCTTTTGCTTTATTATAGACAAAGTGTAGGATCTTACTTTCACAGTTCAGCATGGATTCCCACAGCAACACTTTCAATAACACTTGCAAATCCCTGTATCCTCATGTAGTCAAGCAAAATTTACATTACAAGATTTTGCCATGGAAGTATTTTATCAGTAATTGCTGTTAAATGAGGTGGGACATTTTAAAATAATGGTTTCTGTGGGGCGAAAAACCCAAGCAAAAAAAAAGTTTTTTTGGCCTAAGACTTTGCACAGTATGGAGAAATGCTCTAAATAATAAGCTGACAGAGAGGTTCATCTGTGACAGAGCTATTCTCCTTTCCCCAGCTACAAGCCCATGTGTGTGGGACTCTGAGGAGCAGCATGGCTTACCAATGGCTGGCTGATGCTCTCTGAAAGGATGAGAGTAAAGTATTGTGATAAAAACCACTGTAGACCAAATAAATTACAGAACATTTCCTATCCTCCTACCTCTTCCAGTGGACATTTTTGAGAATTTCTTGCTGACTGTAGGAAAAATCCAAAGAAAGTAATTTTCATTTTGTACGATTTTATTTGCCTTGCTTATTTGGAAAAAGACAACTAGGTTTTTTTTCTTTAAAGATAATTATTAGTGGTTTTTAGCACCACACAGTTACACTTGTACATCAGAACCACAACACATAAGGTCTGGGGTGACCTCATTCCAATGGTGTGGTCCAAGCTACAAAGAACAACAGACTTTGCTCAGAGGCCACACGTAGTATGAGTTTTTTGGAAGCTGAATTTCCTCATCTGTAGGATTGCCATCTGTGGGATTTGGTGGTTTGTTTCAGACGGTCAGGACAGAGATGAGAGATCTCTGGGGTCAGGTCTTAGAGCATGAGGTTTATTGTGAAAGTGCATGGGTGTAGGGGACCTGCTAGGAGCTGCCAGACGCAGCTCGAAGCAGGTCAGAGAGGTAAGAGAGAGACAGAGAGAAGAGGATTGAATAATCATAATGCCGTGGTTACCATTTACAATGCAATAAATCATCTTCTGTGCTGAATATTCTAATTTTCATTAACCAATCTAGAACAAGCTACAAATCCTACAACATTTACATACAGCCTATGAGAGTCATTGCGTTACCATACGGCGTTATATTTTAAATGCTAAAATCTGCTTTTTGGACCCTCTGCCAAGTTGGTAGGGTCTGCTCTGACCCTTGGACCTGTCTGCAAGCAGAGGGGATTGTTTAACCAAAGGGGGGATTACCTTCAGTCGGCCATACCATTGTTTTCCAGTGGTTCAGTAACTGGGGTTTGGTATCTCAAAGCTTGTCTTCATTTCAATCTCGCTTATAGTTTCCATATTCTCAGCATCTTTTGCCAGGTAATAATATTTATAAGGCTTTCCTATTTCATCTTCCCCAGCACTCATCCACAGTAACTTAGAATAAATGTATGTACTATTCTGGCTGGAAAACATGGGAAGAAAAATAACTAACAGTCTTCTTCTCTTGGATAGCCAATTTACTACCTTTAGGAATGACCAAAACAAGCAAACAAACAAACAAACAAGTTGTAGTTGCCTTTCCTCAGTGCCATCCTCGGACTTCTGCCTGAATCCTCCCAGTCTAGATAACTCCTGCTGGCACTCCAGGAAACACTTGCCCATGTGGTGTGTCTGAATTGCTGCTGATGGGGTGGGGAGATAAGATAGGCACTAATATTCCCAAAAGATTAGAAATAACTTTGC
The DNA here is from genome assembly GCA_013397895.1 of Origma solitaria. NCBI lineage: Eukaryota > Metazoa > Chordata > Aves > Passeriformes > Acanthizidae > Origma > Origma solitaria. The sequence goes on from VZRL01002032.1 coordinate 177,041, forward strand.
TCCACTGCTACTTAATCACCCTCTAATTCTTCTTATATGAGACATAATGAAATATATTAATTTTTGAAAGAGTTTGTTTGTGATAAAAGCAAAATTGTCAATTTGTGTGTGTTTGTAAACATGAAGGTAGATCACTTTCATTTGCCGTTTTTCAGTGATCAGATCTGTGGTAGCCAGAGCATTTTGGAGCATCACAGGTCATATGATCATAGGAAATAGGATCACCTCATCTATTCCCCTACCTCACCCAGGTTAGAATGTCATTCCTAGCAGATAGTGCACTTACAGATCCTTGTAAACCTGATTTTGAGACTTCAAAGCTGGTTCAGGCAGCCTCTTCATATCCTTCATAATCTCCACCAGTTCCTCTACCAGTCAAAGAGGACAGGAAATGTTTTTCTCATGCCACAAATATTTGGGAGATGTGGTGGGTTAACCTCAGCCAAACAAATCAGCAGCCACTTGTTCATCCTCCCTGGTGGGAAGGGAAGGAACAGGAAGAATGAGAGTGATAAAATGTGTGGGTTGAGGTAAAGACAGGTAGATCACTCATTGTTGCCTGCAATTACTGTTACAGGCAAAAGAAGGAGGACTCGTCAAATTAATTTATTGCAAATTAACATAAACATTTAACTGCTTATCCAGGTACTGTGAAACAAAGACAAACATTTCAATACTTAGGGAAAGGCTTTTCCTCTGCCTTTCCCAGTCTCACCTTCACTCCAGACATCTCTTTTTCCTTTCTCGTCTCCACTCCCCTTGTTATTGCTGCAGGTTGCACTCACTCCCTTTCAAGAGGCAGTACAGGAGCCTGGGGTCCAGGCACAATAGTTTCTTTCTGCCATTCATTGTTTCTCACTCTTTTTTTCTGCTGCTCCTTCCTTCTTATGATTTTTTTATCCTCCAACAGGGTCCTTCATGGGCTACAGTACCTGCTCTGGCATGGATTATCCATGGGCCACAGTCACTTTTGAGGGGGCTGTTACCAGCTCCGTCATGCAGTGCCTGATACTCCTCTGGCCTTGTTCTTCCCTCTTTCTCAGCTGTAACCACCCTTCATAAAATCTGTTTTCACAGAAGTGCCCTTGGTCAGTTCAGAGGAGCCACCATCACAGAGGTACCACAGTCAGACCTTGCTGCTCCTCACAGGTGCTGCCCCTCAAGCTGCCAGTAGCTTGCCAGGCACACCCAAGAGAGGACAGTTCAACCATTTTCCATTCCATGACTGAATGAAGTAGACTTTAATGTTTTGCTACACATGAGAGCAGAAAGTGAGAGTCACTCATGCTCAAACAGCCAAGAACAGGTTGGCTACTGTCACAGAGCAGAGATGCTCACCTGAGTGTCTCAATTCTCAAATAGTACCTTAACCTGCAAGCCACTAAGCTTGGCCTGTGTGTGTGGAAAAAGGTGGTGGAGACAGGAGTGATTTTCATCTTTTGACTATGGGTCAACACTGCTAATATATCTACATCTTCCAAAGAAAAATGTTTTTGTTGAAAAATCCTGATCCATTTTCCAACCAAGCGTGCTCTTGTAGGAATCACCACAGCAATTCTCGTAGGAGAAGGTTGCTGATCTATCTGCACTGCTGAAGGATAGAGCAAGTGAATGCCATCATGAAACAAGAGTGCCTCTTCAATCTCAAGCTCTGCTTACAAGCAGTAGGGATGATGGCAGTAATTTTGTTAAGGCTTTTCAGGGTGATTGAATGATTTTGATTTGCATTTCTTTATTGGAAAGGTGAAGAACAGTCCTTAGCCCATGAAAGCATATTTCTGATTACATACTCAAGGGCTTTTTGACAGTTTTAAACATACTTGTTCTGGCCCTTAGCTAGTGTACATTGGTGTAGGTCCACTGCAGCTAACATATCTCTATGAAAATATGAAGTGTGTGTGAAGTAAAGAGTGGAAATAATACGAAAATAAATTTGTTTTAATGGCTCTGATACTTATCTAAAGCCATGCAGATTTTGTTTTACATAAGTACTCTAATTTCACTGGAGTTGTTACAGTAAGAGGACCTCAGAGTCTCACATGTTGTAGGTAGAAGTGGCAGTAGATTACATGTATTGTAACGATGGATGTAGCAAACACATGCCCATTTCAATCCCCAGGGTAATATATTTCTCTTGGGAAAGCAATGCAATTTTAGAAAACTATGATTTTTATAAGCCTATAATTACATTTTTGCACAGCTCTATTTCCCCAGGGTTGAATTCACATTTATTGGATTACCAGAGTAATTCAGAGCAATGTCACAGTGTTATGGGATAAATTCCAGGTGGCCAAGGCTACTTCAGCAGAGGGAGCTACTTGACTCTCTGCTTTGAATCCCCAGAAACTTTAGAAAGACTCCAAAGCTGAAGTACCAACTTTTCTATTTCCCTTTACTTGAATGTGTCCTCACTGTGACACTGTAAGCAGACTGTATAAAAAGTTTGCCATTTCATGAAAATAAATCTTCAAAGTGTCAGAAGTTTGAAAGCAAGTCCTTTATGGCTTAAAAATCTTTACAGATTCATCACAAAATTCCAGGAAAATATGGGATTGGTATTTTTACTTTCTCCCTCTAAGTCTTATAAGCTTTGTGTGAATTGGCCTCAACTTCTGATATTCTACCTTATTTTTCTTACTTCAAATCTCTTATCTAGGTCTGTGGTTTGATATCAATATAGAGAATTAAATCCAAGGGATGCATTTTCCAAACTCTCCAAATGTTAAATCATCACAATATTCAAACATCAGATCTGTGAAAGAGCATCTTTATCTTAGGAGCTGGAAAGCTGCATCACTCAGCAGCACACCCTGAGATACACAGGATGCTGTAAAGAAATAAATCTGCGTCTCTAGAGAGCGTAAAACACAGCTCTACCCTTACTGCCATACATTTCTTTGAAATTTAAGTTGTAGCCATCCGTGGAATACCACACTGATCCAAATTAATTTCTCTATAGATCATTGGGAAAGAGGCACCAGTGCTTGATGCAGTTCAGCACACAAAATGAGATGCCTCAGAGAGCCTGCAGTTCAAAATACAAAGGAAGTAGCTGCGAAGCTGGAAGAATTGAGTGTTTTGGGTTTTTTCTTTTTTTTTTTCTCTTTAATTGATGGTATTAGCTTGCTTCTCAAAGGAATCACTGCAAGGATGAGTCATTGGCAAAAGGAGGGAATGGCGCAGTGGAGAAATGGGTCTGCATTTCCAGCGGAGTATTGCAGGCTAGACTAAATGATGGGGAAAATCATTCCCTGGTCAAGGGGCTTTCAACAGAAAGGAATTGCAATAGGGTACTGTCATTGGGAAGAGCACAGGCTTTGCTACAGCTCTCAGGAGGCCTTCCTGGCACCCCCTACAAGCTGAGCATTCCTGCAGGCGCAGGTGGAGAGCTGGGAACTCAGTCTGCAGCCGGAACGCTGGCAGGTCCTGCGAGGGACATACTGCCCTGGGACCACTAGTGACCGTGTCCTCCATGCCCAGCAACCCAGAGGTGAAAGCAGGGAATGTCTGGAGGGGCAGGAGCTTGTGGGAGTTTAAAGCAGCCATCAGTGCACAGTGGAAGGCAGGGGAGTGTGTGTAGTGAGGGCAGAGGGGAAGAAAGCACAGGCAGCCACCAGGCTGTGCTAAATATGCATGGCAGCCAGCAGTGCTGCAATGTTCACGTTGCTGAGCACATTCATGATAAGCAACATCTTGTGAGGTTCTGCGAGTTTCTGCTCCATAAGAAGGAGTACAAAGCCCAACCTATTACATAAATCTCTTCAGAATGTATCAGGAACAGCAACTGTGAGCAATATGCACAATTTGACCTTCAAGCTACTACCACATGCTCTAACTAAAGCATACTCCTGGCAGCTGGCTGCAGAGGGACCTGAAGTTAGATGAATTGGGATCAACATCTTAAGAATGATGCAGATGCTCACACAACACACTGACAAGGTGCATCTCATTGTCATTGAAGTGCCAACAGTAAATGCCTGTATTCCTGGTGCTAAAAGGATGCTCTGCTGCATTTCTTATCACTTATTTGAATGACTGTAGTTATATTCTAAGATGCCAGCCCAGTGTCAGGTTGTAAAAAGTCAGCTGCTGTTGGAATAAAAGGAGAGTGACAGTTTGCATTACTGTCATTATTAAAACAGAGATACAAGCAGAGAGGCAGACTGGAAGGGTAGTTAAGGCCGCTCCTATTGCAGCAGTAAACGGCTTTGGAGGCAGATTAAAAAAAAATTTTAAAGGGGTTCCTGGGAGACTGTGCTTGTACACAGCCGAAGAGGAAAACTGTACAGATCCAACCTCATGATGTAATACCACAACCTCACCATAAAGGAGTAATCTCAAAATCTCCAGTTCAGTTCAGGCAAAGCTGTGTGTGGAAAGCTCTATAATGCAAACTATTACTGTGTTTTTTGCGAGATCTTCCCTTTTCAGCCAGGGAAGTCAAAGCTGAGTGAATCATGAACAAAACCTGGAAATTCCCCAAGTATATGCATCATCACCCAGTCACAAACCATCTGGATACTGTTGATGATTAACCCTCTCTGGTCAGGAAGCACTGGTCTCGAGTCAGCTGCCAGCACATCTTTGGTAAGACCTTATGGATCTAAAAGCCCGAATCCTAGGAATGATGGATCAAAATATCATTTGCAGCCACCATCTCAGAGGAGAACAATGATATTTATTCTGCAGGTATGAAGAGGGATAGAAGGATTTGGCTACTTTAGCAAAGTGAAGCAGCAGAGCTTGATTGCTGTAGAGAAAGAAGGAAAAGAGCTGTTTAAGCTGAAGAGCAATGCTGGGATGAGGAAAATAGATACCTGTGATCCATAGCTATGCCTAGACCATGAACTGGAAGATATCAAACTATCTTTACTCTCTGCTGCTAGTTACTGTCGTATAATCTGATACTCTGGGAAGGGCATTACAGGGTTTTTTTGTCCATAACTGCAAGGGACTGCTCTGCCCTTTGCTGATAATCCTATCTGGTGTGTCAAAATACTGATGCACCTACATTTGGAAAAGCTCGTGATTGAAAAAATGATGCAGACCTCTGAGTTCCAACAAGAAACCTGGGACTTTCAGGGGTATGCCCGGGTCTTGTAACACAGAGAAGCAAGCTGGTGAGCAAAGGAGAGAAGTGCTAGTTTGAAGCACTGCACTGCATGTATTTTACTTGTGAAATCATTCTTATTTTGACCATGTGCTGTTGAGGTCTTTCCTAACCTTAGTGCTGGGACAGAAGCTAAATTATCATCTGCTGTTCCTGGGAGTCTACACTTAGAGGAACAGGACAGTGATTAAAGCAAGTGATATAAGATATTTAGCAATGACACCCCTGAAATATGGTCAGCATATTGGTTTGCATAATCTCTCAGGATAGCTGGACAGATGTCATTGTGTGACTGCAGTTGCTGGGTCTTGCTCCAATGTCTGTTTTGAGCAAGGACAAGCAGTAGCTCAAATTCTCACTTTGACAGGTAAAGGGAAGTCCATGAATTTAAGCCTGGGAAAAAAGAGTAAAATAGCTTCTGGTCTACTGCTTTTACTGAAAAAGAGGTGCTGTGTCAGCTGTTGTTTCTTGGTCTGAAAGTGTCTGGAAGGTATGAGGGATTCCAGGGTTATAATGATGCTACAAAAACATCCCGGCAACATACCCTGTCCATTTTAGAGGAAAGCATTTTAATGAGACAAGTCTGAACAATTTTGTTCAGGGAACACTTGCTAACTGGCCAGCAGAAAGCATGCAAAAATAGGCATTGGAGCCATGACCACAGCCTTCTCCCCACTGCTGAAACACAGAGCTGTAAATGTCACCTGTGGAGCTGTCCTTCCCAGTCTGGGTGAGAAATGGGTCCCTAAGGAGCAGCAGTGCTGTTCACCTGTGTAAATTCTCACAGGCAAAAGTGAGGGAGATTGTGTGACACTGCACCATAGTCACTGGCAGGCTCACAAGGCTTTGGAAGCACCGTGTTTTCACAGGAAACTCTATTTTGCTTTCCACAGGCTGTCTGAACAAAAATAGAATCAACTTATGGCCTCCAATTCTTTCCCACAGCTAGGAAAAGCAGTGGCAGGCTTCCTAGAGGAGCTAGCTCTTTCCATGTGCAGCCTGCAAATGTCACAACTCCTGGCATCAAACAGGGAGGTTGCTTTCCTGTCTTCCCATATGTCTTTATTAATGGAAAGAGGAGATGCATTCAGCAAGTTAGCCTGGGAGTCGCTATCCCAGACTACACTAATGTGTGGAGTTGCTTTTTAAAAGCCTAAGCAGCCATAGAGTTTGATACAAAGAACACTGCTGAATTTGAACACCATTGAACATAAACTATAAAGGTAGAATTACACAAATTCTTCAGTCAAAAATATCCAGTTTTTATCTGAGTATGGGATAGTATCTATATGTTTTTCCTCCTTTTTGTCTCCTCAGTAATTTTAATGAATCTGCCAAAAATAGGTCTGTGCATTGGTGTACAAAAGACAAAACCAACTTCCTGGTAACATGAATCCAAATCCAAATGGATGGCAAAGTTGTGGTTGTAAAAATTTAACAAAGATTTGTAAAAGACAGGAAGGCATAATTTCTGCTCTCAGTCCTTCACTGGGGAACCCAAGCTGGATGCAGGCACTGGATTGTGAATTGCCTTCAGGCCTTGCTAAAAGCAATACTGGCTGAAGGGGAAGAGCCTGGTTATTAGGATTAGGAGATGTATGTGTCCAGGCCAAGGTGGGCAAAGCTTGCAGTTGGCTAAACTCAGCGGCAGAAATGCCTCCAGTAAGCTGCGGCAACCTGGGAACTCCCACTTTCCACTGCAGTGGGCCTCCACATAAGTTACACCAGCAGCAGCAGTGATGTTGCAGCATTAATGGCACAGAAAGCAAATTCCTTTCCAAAAGATGGGGTCCACACATGACAGCTCCCACAGTAAAAGGAAAGATATGTTTACAGACTCTCTGTGTGGGATCAAAGAACCTGTGAGCTCCAAAAGCTGTCCTGTTTTATGAGTTAATCTTATAGAGCATATTAGTTCTACTTACCAACCTTGCCTTTTTTGTATCCTCAGAATTTTATCACTGCTAACGCAACACGTCTACCAGTAATACCTGGTTACCTTTAAGCAACATAGGCATGTAATGGTTTAGGGTCTCTCTGTGAAGTTTGTTGTTTTTCTGTGTTATCAGTAACACATGCCATTCAGTATAGCTGAATTTCCTTTTTCAGTTATCCAGTCAGGAATTAAGTACAATAACAAGTGATGTATATGATAATTTCCATGTCCTTGAACAAAACAGCTTGTAAAGATCTAATTAATGGGGAATTATTCTCTCCATCAATACTGAAACCTGGAAAGGGCTAGGGTAGTTTCCTCCCTTTTGCTCTTATTTCCCTAAACTTTTCCTAAAATTCTCTGCATATTAATTTCCTAAATGAAGATGCATGAGAAAATGGGACATGTCTGTGAAAATTTCAGTTTACAAACTCCCTAAAAGAGCAAGATTCTGTCTTGCCTCATGCAAACCAAAATTTTTCATTCTGTTTGCCTTCCCAGATTTCCTCCATTAAAGAGGTGTTTCAAAAAACAAAACAAAACAAAAACCGGAATTTGCTGCTGAAAAGTTTGGCTGAAAAAAGATGTTAGAGGCAATTCAAACGGAACCACAAACAGGTAGCTAGGAAAAAGCAAAGGCAACATTCCAGCAATTTACGGAATGACAATAAAATTCTCACTAATAGAGAGATGGGCTATGCTTTTATGGAAGTTGTATTGCAGTAACTGAATTTAAAAATACGCTCTATAACGAACACAGGAAGACTTATTAATGTGATCTGTACTGCCCAGCTGATTCCACAAGCAAACAACCTGAGGATGGACGCTTCAGTTAAGGGCTGATTTTTCTGCCTTCGGAAGGAAACGGGATCATCCATAATCTTAAAATTACACACGTGCGGAAGGGCTTTCCCGTACATGGTGGGGACACAACAGCGCAGGACACCAGGCATTAATTATTAACACTCCAACAGCGCCTTCCCTTGTCATTACGGCTCCAGGAAACCCGAGTGATAGCGCAGTGACAGAGAGAGCAAGGAGGCTGGGAGGCGAGCTGCGTGCCGAGAAGTAGGTACAAAATGAGAGGGGAACATCCGCACCCCGCTCCACCAGCCCTGCGGCCCTGCAGGCTCGGGCTGCCCTGGCCTCAGCCCGGGCTCGGGGCTCGGCAGCGCCGGGGGACGCTCCGCTGGCGCCGCCGCTCCCTCCGCAGCCCCGGCGAGCATTTCTGGAGCCCCGCGCCGGGGGAAAGCTCCCCAGCGCCACCAACAGCAGCCACACAGCCGGGGCTGGGTGTCCCCGCCCAGAACAGCCGGGCCCAGACCTCGGAGAATGCATTAGCCGACAACGAGCGCAGCAAAAATGGGTACGGGGTGCTGCTTCCCTCTAGGGGTGATGCATCCAGCCCGCTACAAAGCGTGATGTGATGGTCCTTAGCAAGCTGATGCTTCTATAGCAGAAATCTACCACATTTAAAAGAAAAGAAAAGTTTCCCAGATTTAACGGCTTGTCGGGAATAAGTGACATCGGTATTATGACTTTCTATAAGGAGGAAGTTGTGTAACTTTGCAAACACTTTCTAAAGGGGATAGTTATGCTCATCTCATCTGTCAAAGGAATAAAGTCGGGAAAGTAAATTAAAAATCTGCTGACATCTTCATTTCATTCTTATTATACATGTAAATATATTTATACATTGGATAACAGATGTTCAGAGCTTAATTCACTGCTTCATTCACCTTTGCCTTTGCTAATACAACTGGCTTTGACTGTGTTTGCCCCCATTCTGCCAGCCCCCTCAGGCAGCACAGCAAGCTGGCAGGGTGGCACACTGGGACCAGTGCTGCTGCTGTTGACAACATCAAGCTCCACTTGGGCCAGGGATTTTCTTGCAATCTAGCAGGGGACAAGCGGCGAGACAGCTTTGCTTTTCTAGCTGAATTTGATTTTTCTTTTAAAGTCATGTGCCTAGTTGATGTGTTTTTCCTTATGAAGTTCTCCAGAAGCAAAACTTAAATTTCTCCAAATTGTTCACCACTCTTTCAAGCCTTGTATTTTGGCATGACCTTGACAGGGAAAGTTTTACATCACACTTCTAGAAAAAAGTAATTTGATCTTTAAGAGATTTAAGCTCCTTGTCTCTTTTCTGCTCATCTTTCTAGCCATCATCAAGTTGTTAACAAATTACTCACCCTGAGTTTTAACGGTGCTCCATTCTACTTCTCAGATGGTTTGGGCTGCTCTATTAAATCAGTCCGTCCTTGCAGACTTTGCCTCTTTTGCATAAAACCTTAGTGCTTTGTGCTGCCTTGCCTTGCTAAAGGGGCATCTCTCAGTATGTGTTTGCCCCTTTGCTACAGACATCTCCTCAGTGGCCTGGGCAGGGACACGTGCCATTGATTCACAGGGAATTCATCACTTCCAAAGCAAAGAGGATTTGCTGGTCCAGGTCACAGTGGGTGCCTGGAACAGTTTGGTGGGGGGGAGTTGGAGCTGTGGAAAAATAAATAATTGTCAAAGCTAGGAAGAATGGAGTGATCCAGAACAAAAATGGGAAGCTGTTACCTGAGGGACTGAAGGTGTTGAACGGCAATGTGATAGTTCATCCATGGTCTGGACAGCATGTAGGGTATATGAGATGCTGGTGTGGCAGCAGTCCCAAGTTTGGGGTGACAGTGCTTTGCCAGCTAACCACATGACCCTGTGCATGAACATCTAATTACCTTGTGCTAATTTCCCCCTGCCTTATTAAAAGTAAGGGTGATATTGTATGAAATGACTACATTGAAGAGAAGATATGCAGACACCTGTTGCCTGGAATAGAGCAAATGTAGGAGAAAATAACCTTAGAGGAATCTGAGGGAGGGCTACCTGCCTCAGTGAGAGCTGAAAGAGGGGCAGCAGCAAAGCAGGCAAATGCTCTCCCTGGCGTCCTTACATTTGCCATTTGATTTTTAAAGGTGCAGGTATTTTTTAAAGGACATGGGGAGGAGAGGGGGGAGCTTTAGACTCCAGTGAAACACTGTTAAGAACTTTAGCTGTTTACAAAGAATCAATTTATTGTAAAAACAAAGAACTTTAGCTGTTTACAAAGAATCAATTTAGTGTAAAAACAAATAAAGTTAACTTTTTTTTTGTTGACAGACTTTACTACAGCTTTACTGTAACGCTGAAGAAAAATTGCTCTGAAGCGCTCTGACTTTATGCTTGTTTTCTATAACTGCAGATGTTTTACAGACTCTTTGGCCTTTTTACAATTGATCTGTATGGACACTGAAAGATGAACATGCTAAGCATTAAAAAGAGTTAGGAATTTAAGTCTGGTTTAGAGTCCATGGTCTGAGCTTTCAGAAAATAGGTGTACAAACACAAAGAGGGTGAGCACAAAATTGTGCTGAATCCTCTCTGAGCAAGATGGTCTTGTGTTCCCCTGAAGCTGAGTCCCTAATGCTGGATGCATTGCATGCCGTGTGGCCTGAATACACACTGTATCACTCTTGGGATCCTCACGTTCTGTGGGTAATTTTGGGTGTCTGATAGCTTTGACTTTAGCGCAAAATGCACGAAGAAACTACAGCAGAGATGATCAAAGGAAGGAAGGGCCAAGTGTGTACATGGAGCAGGGTAGTAGTTATCTACCCAGTGTGATTGGCTACACAGGGAGATGCATGGCAGGACTGGAGCACCATAAAATTAGCGTTTGAAAAAAATCCTACGAGGTTTTTACACGCAAAAGGAAGGAAAATGGCAGCAACAGAAATGTTAGTGTGAGGAAATGAAAAGATGTGTACAATGCCACATCTGATAACGGTATCTTTTTATCGATGTGCTCCCCAAATAACAGTTAAGATGTTGTTCTAGGGGAGAGTGCAATAAGATCAGAGGGACCCTATCAAAGGGGACATCTAATGGGAAAAATGAGGCTCTAGCCATTGAACACACCATTAACTGTGGCAAACACTGAATGAAGGAAAGCCAAAAGGTAATATTTATTAAAAAAATAAAGAGGAAAAAATAAAAAGAAGTCAGGCATAGAATATGCAGAAAACAGAGGCATTACCAAATCATCTGACAAGAAGGACTAAGAATGAGACTTGTTTGCTCTGGAAATGAAGTTAAATTAGAAACACGGACCTAGGAACCCAAATGATACTGAAGCTGCCAAAGATGAATGGATGAGCAAAGGCTGCATCTCAGGTGCATCAGATGCTTTCATATCAAAAGTATGGCCACCAAACCTGGGAACAAAGAGAGCAGGACACACCAGCTCAGCCTCTTCACAGCTCAGCTGTCAGTGTGCATTGGAAACCAGGGGTGTGGAGAGCCATGGCTGCATAGGACAAGGAGCTAATGGCAGGGTTATAAAGTGAATTGCAAATCTCTCTGGTAATTGCAAGAATTGCTGAATAAATAAAAACTGCATGGAAAACAATGCTGTTGAAACAGTGTTGTTCTTGATTTATTTTTCCCGTTTCAGTGTAACAAATAGACTTTTGGATTTAAATGACAATACTTTTTCATCTTGCATCCTGTTTTTAATGGTGGTCAACACTAGCTAAAAGTGAGAGTAAAGCCTGAAAGTCAAATCCTCTTCTGGTTAGAGGATATGACTTCTAGTTCTAAGAAATGGGACCTGGCTACAGAGCTTATGATTAGCCCATTGGAAAAATGCACTGCAGCATCAGAAACTGGCATCAGCAGGTAATGGCAGAGTCTGTTCTGGATCTTCAGATGCACAGATTGAGACTAAGAGGATGGTCTTCCTCCCCTCCTCCTTTAAATTGCTTATTTCCACTGGGGAAGCTGAGTCAGTCTGTCCAGAAACATGACAGAGACTGATCACATCAAACCACTGTTAGCTAAGACAGACTGAAATAAGTGACAGGGGAAACCTCAGTTGAAATCAAAAAGCTTTTTTAGAAGATTGATGGGCTGTATGTAAAATCCATCATATAAAAAAACCAGTTTATTTTCCAACTTCCTGTCCCCTAAACAGATTGTGCTCTGCTCGCTTCCTTCAGTACCAGGGAGGAATGATGAAAGGAACATCATGTTATCAATAAATGCCTTATTATGTCGTTAGGTCATGCAGAATGAAAATTAGAAAGGTGAAAGATTAATTAGAACTTAACCTGGCCACTTCCGTAAAAGATAATAAAAAATGTTTTAATAAATACATTAAGGGCAAAAGAAGGGGGAAATAAAACCTCCATTCTTTATTGGATGTGGGGGGAAATATAGTTGCTAGTGATGAGGAAAAGGCAGATGTAATTAACACCTCCTTTCCCTCAATTTTCAAGAGTAAGACAGGTCATCCACAGGACAACTGTCCTCCTGGGCTGGGAGATAAGGACAGGGAGCAGAATAGTCTCTCTGTAATCCAGGAGGAAGCAGTTAGAAACCTGCTGAGCTACTTAGATGGCGACAAGTCTATGGGATGAGATGGGATCCATTCTAGAGTAAAGAGGGAGATGATGGATGAGCTCACCATGCTGCTTTCCATCATTTATCAGCCGTCCTGGCTCACTGGGGACATCCCAGATGACTGAAAGCTGACCAATGAGACACCATCCATAAGAAGGGCTAGAAGGGGGATCTGGAAAACTCCAGGACTGTCAGACCTCGGTGCCTGGCAAGGTTATGTAACAGATCCTCTTGAGTGCCATCACACGGAACCTACAGGACTCAGACACAGCCAGCACAGATTTAGGAGGGGAAGGTCCTGTGGCATAGGCAAATATCTGTGACCTGGGCTGTGTCAGTGGCCTTGGTTTGACAGGGGTGCTGCTAATTCTGCAACAGACTTCATTTGTATGATTCATACAAGGCACCTTATATTCTTCCTTGCTTTCTTGTAGGAAACCTTTTACTCTTTCCTAGCCTGGCACAAAATCTCTTCAACTTTTTCATCTGAAAAATGGGCAAAATTCTGCAAAGCAGAAAGAGTCCCTTTAATAAGCCTCATGACCAAAGAAAAAAACTCCAGCCTCAGCTTTCCAGTGTCATGTCTCTTCAGTCAGAACATCTGTTTCTAGGTTGCAAATTGCCCCTTCTAAAATATGCAATAGACAGCAGGGAAAGAGTCTGCAGCCATGGCCTCTCCAGGGCAGGGAACTGCAAGTGAACAGTGGTTTATTCTTTTATGTTATCTTTTATGCTTGCTTTTCATTAAGCTAAACAATACTTTTCCTTTTTTGGGATAGCTCATATGTCACATCTACTTTCATGCAAATACTTGCATTTCTAGGTGTAAAATGCCAAGCAGAAACTTGTGTACTCTTATAATTTCCGGAAGAAATCCTTTACTGAGTATTTTTGATAAAGAGAATATTTCTCTCACTGGAGACAGGACCAGCAAAGAACAACCCCCTCTACTTTCCTTCTCTTCAATGCCTTCAAAGTTCTTTTTTCCCCCACACTTTTATTAGCTAAAGGCCTTCCTTTTCTGAGGGATCATTAAAAGAGTTGCAGCGATTAAGTCAGTTCTGCATTCATATGAGACCTTTGTGATGGCATCAAGGTTTGAAGAGGCCCAGTGGGTTATCTTGATACAGCAATTGGTATAGGCAAGCAATTTACTTTATATCTTGTACCAACTTTTCTGTAGTAGTGTGAGAAGTCAGTGTCTGGTGGCAGATATAATTACTGAAGGTTACTGTGGGCTGCTAATGCTATGTTTTCCTCCCATGTTTTTAAATGACACTTTCGCCCTCCTTCCCTGGAAAAGGGAGAGCTCACCTTCAGTAAATGGGAGGCTGAATGTCTCAAGGGGAGATTCGTCTAGCATTAGGCCTGGCAAGCAGATCTGGGTGCTGAAATAAGGGAAGCACGTGCTGTTCTTCATTGCGGGATTGGAAGTGGAGCATGCAGGATTATAGAAGATAAACCTATAAACAGGACTTGACACCACAGGGGGAAAAATAACCAAGATCTTTCATTCTTCTTGAAGATGCCACTGTGGCTCCAAGCATGTATTTTTAATGATGCAGAAGATCATCAGGTGGTAACATCATCATAGAATTAGGCTAGCTCAGTAGTTAACAATATGCAAGGTGAAAAAAGAGAGTCTTAATTGGTTTTCAGGTGAAAAGCACCATCTGTAAGCAGTTTCTTATTTCACAGAAAGAAGATGGTGGTGGTGTGCAATGAGTTGTATGAGCTGGAGATTTCAGTTTGACAGGCAGAGTGGCTATTTAAAGGAAGAGAGAAAACCTCTAGACTTGGGAACCCAGTGGTAGTGCTCCCATGTGGGCCATTTTTGAGGCAACTGATAAGACCTCAAGTGCAGAAGAGTGACTGCAATCAGACAGCTCCTTCCCACACCCCAGCTAGTCCTGTGTGTTGCTATGCTGTTGGCTCGTAATCTCAAACCTCTTCACTGTTTAAGGATCCCTTTCCCCACTTCATTACTGCTGTTCTCAAGATGCATTCCCTAAACACTAACCTATTACACAATCTCTAGCTCCCTCAAACACATTACTTTAACTACCTGAAATCATTCAAGGAGAAGAGAAAGGAGAAATCTATATTCTTTTTAGCTATATTTTAATGTATCCTTAGGTAGATTTTGCCCCATCCTAGATAGCACTCCTGACCATCATCACGTCAAGTTTTATACTAAATTCCCTTTTATCAGTGTTGCCTGGGGCAACCCAGTTTGGCTTCTGCCTTGATTGGTTGGTGGTGTGACTGTAGGGTTTACCAAGCCTGGTAAATCAGATCCTCCCCTTTAACCTCTTCCTTGAAAGATCAGACTGTTAAAGTAAAATAAAAGGTCAGTATGTGAGTTTGGGGACATCAAGTCAAAGGCAGCTGGGACAACGTGGGATTTACTCACTCCCTTTCAAGTGCTAGCTGTGAAGACAGTGGTTGAGGAACATGTGTGGGTCCAACCCTCTTGACAAATTGTGTGACCCAGTCTCTAGAAGCAGCCTTTTTCATTTATTCAATACTTGTGCAAATTACAGACAGTGTTGGGAGCAAAACCAAGCGGGCAATCCTCTCCCTTCTCATCTGAATATTCTAACTGCTAGGTTTGAAAGTCACATTTCCCTTTGCGCTGCTTTTTTTCTGTCTCCACTCAGGATGCTCTGGGGTACAGACGGGATCCTATTTAACATCGCTGTGAAACAACAGCCTATTTCACATCATTTTTGCATCAGCATAATAACCAGAAAAAGACTACTGTAAGTTCTGAAGAGCCTTAAAAGCATGATCTAAAAAAAAAATTGTATCTCAGTGTCTGATGATGGAGATAATCAGATCTGCACTCCCCTTAGCTACATTTTCATACCTTGATTGCTCCTCCTGCAGTATGTACCATGCAATATGGGGATAAATGGTGCAGTGGAAAAGCCAAGGACTAAGTTCAGGCTGCATTTGAGAGTCCTGACAATGTTCTGGCCCAGAATCATCCTGCATGTATGTGCACAGTGGTGCCTTGCTCAGAGGAACCAGAGCCATGGCTGTGTTTGTGGCTGTACTTGCAGGTAATGGGTCTGGCCTTGAAGGCACATCCCTCCAGGCTCCACAGAGGCTGTTGTACAGCTGGGTCAGATTTTCAGGCCACCTGAGTGCCTGATGGGCTGGGTGCACAGCTCCCATGGATCTCTTGAATCAATGTATGTGAATGACTTTGAATGCATGCAGAAGCGAGGGTGCACAGCAATGTATGAGGTAAAAGGAGAAAAGGAGACAGGGATGTCTGAGGTGGTGTCATGGCATTCACTGAAGCTCAGAGAAAAAATGTCCCCAAACACCTAGTACTTGATGAGTTGGCCCCACTGGTGAGCCTAACTAGTGTGCTGCTTTCTCATCCTCAAACACGGCCAAGAACATTGAAAAAAATGTCCTGGCAGCTGGAAAAAGATTCACAAAAAAACCCCAGAATGTCTTCTTCTAAATATCCTCATTTTAAAGGGGTCTGTCACAGGGACCAACTTCTATCACACTCCAGTACTACTCTGTAGCTGCTAAGTGCCACCAAGGCTACCAAGGCATGGGCCAGGACAGGAGAGACAAGAAGGTGAGGACCAAAGGCATTGGCAGCCATGTGTCCCCAAGGCCCCTCAGAACACAGAGACAATTGCAGCTGTCTCCTCACAGACACTGCTGAAACTGCTCTGGGCTCTTCATGTCCTGCCTCACACTGCTGTGTGCTGGAAAGGGTGGCGGTGAGTCTCAGATGGCTTTACACTGTGATGGTAGATTTGGGCAGAGGGCAAGAATTCATCTCCACATACAGGAAAATTGTTTTATTTTTCGCTTTTGCTGAGTTTTCTCATTCTCTCCCTGTCCTGCCACAAGCCTGCAGTGCTGAACTGGCAACACCTCCTGCTTTCCCCTGCAGTGAATCACCATCTCTCAAACACAACAACGGATGCTGACTCCTCTGCCTGATTGTTTAGGGACGATGCTGTTCTTGGAGACAGAAAGCTCATCTCCACCTGGAGAGGTGCAAAAGCCCATCTGAAGGGATGATGAAGAGCAGTGCCTGGGATCTATGGCTCTGTGCCACGAGGCTCTGGCACAAACAAGTCAGTTACCTTCAAGAGCATGGTGTAAAAAATAACCCCAAACGGAGCATCTGTTTGAGCTGCTGGATCAGCTTGGCACTTGGATCAGGGATGTGGTTATTTCCATGGGGCTCCGCTCCTCTTTTCTTTCTGTCCCGAATTTGCAACCAGTCCCACTGATGTAGTAGAGTGAAGTGGTGAGTGATAGAAATAAAACTGTTCCTTCCTTCAAGTGTCTTTTGCCAGCTTGAGATGGGGGCTTGAGGCCATGCTGGTTGCAGGCAGCCAGAGCCTCACAATTTTAACATCCTTTGCAGATGCCTGTATTTGCATGTACTGATCTGATGCAGCATATTCAGAAGCTTAGCCAAAAATCTGAACAGTGTGGCCATGACTCACACCTGAGGTAAATACAGGATAGGCATGTAAAATATCTTCATATATCTACCTTTGAAAATTCATGCAATTGTCTTTTGAAGCATTTACAGGAGCTGACTCTCTCAAAGTGTGTTTGCAATTGGTTTTTTTTGGGACACAGATACTTCTTAACCTCAGTCCCCTGAAAACATAGCAGCACAAGGGATTTCTGGGACTGTTGTTTTTACTTGATGGTCCCCAGGGTACATGAAAGAACCTGTGTGCTATTTTCCCCCAAGCTAGTGGCAGACATTAGAAAATTGAATTTAACATTCCAATATGCCACACATAAATATGCTTTGCATATCTTGCACCAAACCTAAATGAAAGGAAGTTCTGAGAAGGCAGATAGCTATTTTTCAATTATATGGGACAAATGTGCCATTTCTGATAGCCTTGTCAGTAAAAAGCAAGAGCTGGAAATGCCAAGCTGTTTAGTGAAGCAGGATCAACATTCCTAATACTTCATGGGATCACTAATAGCTTTTGCATCTTTCAAGACAATCAGCCTTGATTGTTCCTCTGGATGCATTCCTCCAAAATTCATCCTACTAATTGCAGTATTTCAGAGCTGATATGTGTAAATAATAGCAAAGACTGTAAGCCTAGGGACTTTGAAAAGAATGTTCTGTTACCTTAGTGTTGTCAGATTTTTTGTGGCAAAGCTGTTTACAAAATATACAAGCTACAAATCAAAGGAATGTGATGCACTCTTATTTTATTTCAGGAACCTTAGCATGAAAATATATTTGTGAAGTTTATTATCCAAGGTGATGAGTTAATGTGTAGGTGATGGTGAATCTTCTAGAGACAATTTTTTGTTTTCACAATCTGTGAAACACAGTTTTTCAGAGGCCCAGGAGTAATATTCCACTTTCAAAAATTTACAGGCAGATGAAAAAATAGCAGAGGTTGTCTGTTACAGACATGCCTTAGAATGCTGTGCACACAAATTTTTCTTTCTGTATTTAACTTTCCCTTCAGTGATTTAACATTGCAAATAAAACCAGTTAAAGATCTTCTGCAAGCACAGCCAGTGTTCTCATAGAAAAGTACCAGCACTATAATGAAGTGATCTCTCCAAGGAGTTAAACAGCAAGAATACTAAGTTAAATTTTCAAGAAATTCTTCTGTTTGCACATGCTTCATTTAAGACAGCTGGAAAGTTTGTCAAATTCAGTACCTGGGACTTGGGACATAAAAAGAGTTTGGCACATTTTAAATTTGTTTTCAAATTATGCCAGATAACTTTTGGTTTATTCTTATTGGGAAGCAATGGAGTTTTTAAAATCACAGTTGTTCTTTATTTAGCAGCACAATGAATAAAATATAGAAATGATAAGAACAACAAAGCACAAAGTTGTATTTCTGCCTCACTTTTCTCAGCACCTTGAAGCAGTCTTCATGATGGTTTAGTTATTTTGGGAGAGTTCAGGATCCTTCTGGGAGATCCAGGGCCTGTTCCTGAACTCTGGAGGCCTTCCAACCCAGCCACGGCTCAACTTGAGGTTGGCCAGTAGCGTCTCTGCTGCTCTAGCATGGAAAAGTCAAGAGTATCCTTGATGATGTCTTCTTCCTTTCTCCTGACACGTTCTCTAGTTCTTTGTGTGAAGCTACATATCACCATCTCAACACCTTTGTTTCTTGCCAGCTCTCTAATCTGTAGACAGAAAAAAGAAAAAGGTTTGTACCACAACTCTATTGTTGGAATACAGTTGCAAAGACAAATGGTGATGCATCTGGGAGAGACAACTAGATGAAGAAAATATAGCTACTTCCTAATTTACCAGCTGAATTTACCAGCCACTATCTGTGCATTGTCCTTACACAGACTTGCAAAGACTTCCAGCAGATTCCTCCTGCTGAAAGCTCCTACTCCAAACATGTTAAACATGAACCAGTTTTACACTATCTGACTCAAGCATTAAAAAATATACTGTAGTGTTTACAGAGTGTGTTTTGATGGCTTCACAAAGAAAAAAGCACCCTGCACAATATCTTTAAGGTTTTGAACAACAAAAGCCTTGCCCATGGGAAGGGTCTTTGCATATGGATCCCATGTATCTTACTAATAACAAGTTTCACAACTTTTCGTAAAACTTTTCCTCATGGCAAGGAAGCAGAGAGGTGAGAAAATGGTGTGCCAAGCTAGTGAGTGGAGGACAAGCCTGGGGGCCAGGAATCCTGGCAATCAGTTGTATGCAACAACCACCAGACAATATCCTGATTGTACGGAAAACTAATACTGTGAGAGTGATTGTCCCAGTGTCATTTTGTCCCTGGAGATACATCACTGTAGGCTGCGCTGATTCAATGTTGCAGCAAAACTCTTGTTGCAGGCAGGTCTTTGCAAAATTTGCAGAAGGAATCTGTCTTGTGAGGACAGACACTGGCAAACATATCCAGCACTACCCACTACTCTTCCAGCCTCACTAACCTGCCACTTCAAACCACTAGGTTGGCCACCAGAGCTCCCCGTCCCCCTCTGGCTTGCTGAAATTTGTTAGGACCTGGTCTTGGTGTGCCATGCAACAACACGGTCCCCCAAAAGTCATTAAGCCATTAGGTTAACCTAAAGAAGAGTGATTCTTCCAGTGATAAAGTTAATCTTCACAGTCTTTTGGAAAATAAAATAATGACTAAAATAGGCATTGCTCCATGCCAGCTTTCTTTATGGCAAGCTGCAATTACTTCATATTCCTCCTTGGTATCTGAACAACAGCTAGAATCACTGGCTCTCCTCAACTTACTCCCACAGAAAATGTCAGCAGGATCTAATTATCAGAATGAAATGGATTTTCACTGATGCCTGCTTTCTTATCTGCATAATAGTTGAGCTAGACATTCTTATTATCTCAGTTATGAGTTTGCACATTTCGTTATCTTCCTGGAAAAGGTGTTCAGATGTATGTACCCCATGTTTGACTAAGCTGAAAGAAATCAAGCTTAGGTGAAAAGGCTGGGAAACATAGTGGCACTGAGTGAAGGATTTCTTGCAATTCCTCAATTGGTTTTAAGAATTTCTCCTTCATCTGAAACATGATGGGTTCTGGTTCTGCAACTCTTTGCCCAGGCACCCAGCACCCCTGTGAGCTGCAGCTCTGTCTTACACATTTCTGTGGGAATGGCTTAATGTTCTGAAAGAAATGCAGCTGTCTGACTGTGCTGCAAAGACACGTGTGACACAGAGTACCACCAACCCAAGGTGCACACAGCTCATTTTCCTACCCTTGGGCAGGCTCAGCTCTCTGTTGGGAAGGTCCAGAAGATATGCAGTAGCTTTTACAGGTCCTCTGTTAATGCCAGTGCTGAGCAAGGAGTCTGAATGAGAGACTGTGGCAAAGCTGTCTACAAAGAGCTTAAAGAAGCTGCTGAGTCAGAGACCAACAGAGAACCAAACAACACACAGGAAAGAAAGTGTCGGAATAGTGTTAAGGGGATGGACAGTTCCTTCATGCCTAAAATAATTGCAACAGGATTAATCAGGCACTTATGCCAGGGTAGCAGGATGATCTGAGCTGAGCTTTGCTTGTTCCGCCTGTCTTGCTGATACTGATAGTATTTGTAGCTCTCTGGCCTGCACCATCAGAGATTTTAAACAGGACAGACAGACACTGTGGCCATTTGTTCTTTATAACTCAAACCAGAAAGCCTCTCCCCTCCCAACCCCACTGCTGCCAGCCCCCAGGAGCAGCAATGTTAATGGATGTGAGTCTGTTGATCCAGACTAAGAATTGGGATGTGAAGGATTCCTTTTCACCATTTACCTGATTCTCTTAGCCATCAGGTTGAATAAGAGGTATCTCTCCTTTTCCAGTCCTCAGGTTAGAGAGTGTGCATAACCTCCTTGTCAAGAGCAGATGCTCCCTGTCTCAGGACAGAGAGGAATAACAGCCTCACACTGCTGGCGGGGGCTGGGCTATTTCACAGAATAAGAACAGGATTTGTGTCACCTACCCCAGTTTTTCACCACTGTCACTCATTCCTCTCTCCATCTATGTCCTGGCACATCTTGGAGAACAAGACTTGAGTCTTCCAAATACCCTCGTGTGTTTTTAACTCCCTTTGGTTCACAGATGTGTGTAACTGTGGAGGGTGAGTGTTTGTGATCTATCTGTATCTCAGACCTAGGCAGAAATGAGGAACAAAAAGCCTTCTCAGTGTAAGAAATGCTCTGGGGAAAAAATGCCAGCTCAATAGCACTTGGAAAACAGCAAAGCATATAGATAACTTGACAGTTTGGGTGTCCATTTCCTCTAAATAAATCTGTATCTGCCACGAAAACACATCTCATGCTAAGCCAACAAATTGATGAAAACACAAATCTTGCAGGGCGTAAGTTAGATAGCAGTACTGAAGATCACTATCAATTTTGGCATTCATAGCAAGTGCACAGAAGATGCCGATTTTGAATATTGTGGCTTCATTCTGCAGATTCACTTTGAATGGATTATCAGTAGTTGTATAAGCACATGTAAGTGCCTGGAGTTCAAATATTAGAAAATAGCTGTATTGTGTAGTGCAGTTACATTATTATTTTCTTGGAGTTTTCCTCTAGCATTTTATGTAGTCAGACTGAGCCTTTCTACCTAACATTCCTTTGGATGAAAAAGGATGCTTCAGAAAATCTGACAATTTATGTGGTACTCCAAATATCAAAGATCAAGGACTTATGTATTATATCAAGTGATTAAATACTACAGATGAGAAAGTTAAATATTAAATTCTCCCCCACTCGATTGCCCATGACTTCCCTCAGCTGGTATAACTCTTCAAATAAGCTGCACTTTTTTTTCCCCAGCGCCAGTGCCACTGTTTTATATCCAATATTGAACTACTTAACATAATATACAGTCCTTGAGCTTTGATGCTTGTTCTGAGAAGTACCAACAGAAGTGCTAGTGACTTTGATGAGATGAGATGTGTTGCAGTCAGTTCCTAAGAAGCATTGTTTGTCAAAGCAATTTTGGCATACGGGGGTGGGGGGTATAAGCCAGACAACTGAAATGTAACAACTTGCTGTGCACACTACTCTACCTATCCATTTAAAGTACCTTTTTAATTTTTCTTCTAGCTGTAAAAATATTGAGCAGTGTGGTATTGCTTTCCCTCCTCCAACAGCCTGGATAGATTACAAAATTATTATTTGTTCCAGCTAGCAATTACTCTCTGTCACTTTTTAATTCTGAATGGAAACAGGAAATGTGTTAAATGTTTGTCTCAATTTTTCCTAAGTGTAGAAGATCCCAGGCAAAAACCCAGCTCCTGCTGTGGACACTAGACATTACAGGGAGCAACATAACATTTTTAGGCACTAGGAGTGTGCTGGGAATTCCACATGGCTGGTTTGGGCGGGATGTGGGCACTCACTGACCTCAGCTGTCCATGATCCTGACCCTGGGTACAAGTGGCCGGAGATGGAGCCAAGGGCTCAGGCATGGATAAGGGGTGAACAGATTGGTTTTTCTGTTTGATTTTTGTTAAAGTGGTGTTATAGCATTTCCTCTGCACATAAAGAAAGAGTGTAGCTGGGCAGCCTTCTAGGACCTGGGTGGAGGTTATAAGGCAGCTGGAGAAGGGCATGCAATGACAGAACAAGGGGCATGGCTTCAAATGGGAAGACAGTAGCTTTAGATTAGATATTAGGAAGAAATTTTTTACTGTGAGTGTGGTGAGACACTGGAAACGGTTGCCCAGAAAATTGTGGCTATGCCATCCTTGGAAGCGTTCAAGGCCTGCTTGAAGGGGACTTTAAACAACCTGGTCTAGTGGCAGGTGTTCCTGCCCATGGCAGGGGGCTGGAACTAGATGATCTTTAAGGTCCTTTTCAACCCAAACCATCCTGTGATTCTACAGTGACATCCCACTCTCTTCCCTCTCCAGAATGTCCCCCGGGGGGCTCCCACCTCGGTCCCTGAACTCTGTTCCCCCGAACATAACCCTGCAGCAAATGCCTGCTGGCGTTCAGGGCCAGCTCTCTGCCCCAGCACCCGGGAGAGCGCCCGGCCGCGGGGCCCTGGGAGGCACCGGGAGCGGCGGGAGCACTGGGAGCATCGGGAGCAACGGGAGCAGCGGGAGCTCCGGGAGCACTGAGAGCGGCGGGAGCACCGGGAGCATCGGGAGCTCCGGGAACACCGGGAGAATCGGAAGCACCGGGAGCGGCGGGAGCACCGGGAACACCGGGAGCTCCGGGAGCACCCGAGAACACCGGGAGCGCCGGGAGCGGAGGGAGCACCGGGAGCACCGAGAACACCGGGAGGAGCGGGAACACCGGGAGCACCGCGAGCTCCGAGAACACGGGGAGCACGGGAGCACCGGGAGCGCCGGGAGCTCCGGGAGCAGCGGGAAGGAGCACGGGAGCGCGGCTGCGCTGCGATCCCGGGCGCGGCCAGCAGGTGGCAGCGTCCGGCCGCGCACGGCGCTGTCAGCGCGGGGGTCGCGCCCCGCGGAGCGCTTCGCCGCCGTTCTCCCGAGCGTGTGCTGCCGAGAGCTGCTTCCCTCTGGGGCTGCCGTGCCTCCGGCCAGCGCTTGGGGAGGCACTGCGGCTTCAGTTTTCAACCAAACCGTGTGGCATTGTGGCAGCATCACGACCGTTTTAAGCCGTGTGGTTCCCGTTCCCACGAACGGCAGCCAGAGGAGGAGGCAGGACAGGAAAGTGGTTTGGGACGAAGGGCTTCCTTAGTCCCTTACCCACTTACTACTCTTTTTTCCAAAATTTCTGAAACTGCCTTCTCATCTTGACCATTTTTATGTAATCGTTTATTCATTATCGTCTTTAAATTCCAGGGTATGTTGAAAGATTCAGACTTTTCTGCTGAGAACTAGTCCTTAGTAGAATGAGTGATAGGGAGTCAGGAAAATCATTACAAAACAAGGAGGGGAACCTTTCTTTTCCTTACCCCCTTCTGCTCTCCCTCATTTAATCACTTTAGAGCAGAGCAGAGAGAGCTCCTTGGGTAGAGCATGTCAGCATGCTAAGTGGGGAACAAACAAATTTTGCCTCAAAACTTTTCTAAATGAAGCTTTGTAGCAACAGAGCAATTCTCTGATGTCAAGTCTTTCATTCCAAAAAAGATTCTGGGGCAAGTCAAAGGGCACCACAAAACCAAGTGTGAACGAGCCACAAATGCAGCATTCAAGGCAGTGTAAGACAAAGCATGAAAAAATGCCATGTAATGGTGGAAAATCCAAGAACAGCCTGAGACAACAAGATGAATCTCAGGGCAGTGCAAGAACTGGTCCTTTTCAGCCCAAACCGTTCTACGATTGCACAGTGACATCCCACTGTGTGGGATATGGGCTTAGCTCTTTTCCCTCTCAGGAATGCCCCCGGAGGGGACTCCCAAAGTGTTCCAGCAGGCTCACAGGAGAGGGCTGAGGCTCACAGGATGACCACACGGTGCCAAAAACATGACAGGCCACTTCAGGTGTGGGCCAGATTGGCTAGAAGGCTCTTGAGTGCCTGCCTGGATTTGCCTGAAGCAGGTATTGGGTATGTGACTTGAAAGCATTACAGCAGAACTGTAGGATGTGTACGTGCTTTTAATATAAGGTTTATTTACTAAGCATTGAACCGTCTCTCAGTCAAAGCTCTTTCCTGGGTAGTGCAAGAGTTGGTGCAAAGTGATCCACCATTTTAGTTCTGGTAGTGCATCCACTGTGTACCAAGGACACAATTTTGGTTTAATTGCAATTTTGTGCCTAGAAGAAATGAATTAACAAGTTTGATTATTTGTACTTGATAAAATTTTTAACCGTGCATGTTAATTCCCCGGATTTAATTCTATTAGTATAATGTAACCCTCTTCTTATTTTTTTTTTAATTTTACTTTCCATAGCTTCTTATCTTTCAATGTAATTTACTTAATAAAGCTTATAGGTTCAGCAGTAATATCAACTTTGTCTTCAGTTAAATAAGAAGGAATCCAGTAGAACTATGGTAAATTTGATATGATTCATTTTCAGCCTGCTTTGCTGTTTCTTTTTGTCTTTCATAAATAAGGGCCCTGTAGTAGGATAAGTTTAATTTTGTTTTCCAACACCACACATACTGCGGCTTGCCCTGCGACCTTTAAGGCACAGGCAAGGCCACTTCAACCTTTGAACAGAAGTAGATGGTTTTTAGTCCCTTGGGCTTTCCTAACCTACCCCAAACAGGTCTGCAGTTGGCTGTGGATGGTGTCTTGGACGTGGGTTCCTGTCTGGGTTCCTCAGGGTGCACTGGCTGAGGTTCCTGGTGGGTACACACTGCTAAGTCCACTGTTTTTTCATAACTTTGCCACAGGAAAATTTAAAAAAAGGTGAAGTAAATACCACTGAATGCAATAGTACCATGCTTATATCTTGATAACAATAATTTGAAGCATATTCCAAGTGCTGGCAGGAAAGATGAAAGCAAACTTCATTCAGGTGTGTGAAAGAGCTGCTTGTGTTGATTACTGGCACGAATAATGCATTCCTATATAAACGTTTGATCTTGCAAGCTTTTATAATGCTGTGAACAAATCTTTCCTGATGAATGATGACTCAGAACAGAGCCTTTCACTTGGCATTTGATAATTCATTTCAATTGCAGCAGAAAATAATTGTTCCATTCAAGCATACCAGGATGTACTTACTCTGTCCCTAATGAGCACATTAGAGCAGGCAACTCATCCCTGTCTGATTTTAGCACAGGCCACAAACTTTATGACTGACTCATTATTCAGTCAACTCTCGGTCCTAAAGAGTAAAACTCCAGTGAGTTGCAATGGTCTTATAACCGTATTTTCCCTTTTCACAAGTCACTCAGACATCCACTGATTTGTTGGAAGAATCTGTGAATCTTTGGGAATGCTACGGGTGAACATTGTGTACTCTTTCTATTTTGCTTGAAGGGCTTAAAAATGGAGCAATATGATTTTGATTATGGAACAGGCTGACTAAAGAAAAATAAATCAGTTTACATTTTGTCTACAGTCAGGATGCGTCTTAAATAAATAGTTCAAATGTAGACAGAATTTAAAAAAAAAAAGTGTATGACTCAGAGAAAAACATGTCATACCAGCGCTTGGTGTGCTGGTATTGCCTATGAGACTGCAGGGGCCATTTAGCATTGCTTTTAGGGAGGCCTGAATCATCAGCAATGTCAAAAGACATGTATCACTTGGGTAAGAAACCGCTCTGCTGCATTGGTGACCCTTATCTCACTCAGGGAATAGGAGAGATGTTTGCTTTCTAGAGTATCCCTCTTGGGTTTGCTTCCACTAGGAAAGACAGAGCCAGACCCTTTGGGTTACCCAGCTTGTTGGGGGCAGGAAGGTGTAGCAAAGGAACAGCTCAGCCCTTGCCAAAACTGTCAGGTTTCAGAAAATTATTATTTTTTCAGAAAATGGTTTCTAAATCCTGCAAAATAGCAGCAGAAAAATCAGTAGGTGTATCATACAGTGTGGAAAATTTGTGTACTTAATTCTCACTGGGGCCGTCTGGCTGTCTTCAGGGAAGGTGAATGAACGCACCGAAATGTCTCTGTAGTAATGAAAGAAAACTCATTGTGCCACTGGAGACTGAAGCTGCATGGCCCCGTGGGTAATAAATTGCTGCTATTCAGGCTCATGAGCGCATCAAGCTGATGCAGAGCACTCTAATGACCATTATAACTGACTGCAGTGAAAAAGACTGTTATTTAAGTACATTTCAGAATGTACTGTAAATTGGGCAAAGGTACAGCTGCACTTACACACTGAGACAGCCTCCGGTTTTATTCGGTCTGACAGACTGTGCTCTTTGAATTTAGGTTTTGTCTATGTGAGCTGAATGCTCTTAGTGTTTATGGGGCCTGTTAGTAAGGGAAGCAGCAAAGCCAGGGAGAAGGGGTGCTGTTCACAGAGGCTCCAGCTGGAGAATGTGGCTTTGGGTGAAGGCAAGGCAGGGGAGCGGAGAGTTCAGCCACCATTCCCATCACACCGCCACCTTCCCTAAAAACACCTATGTAGTTGCACTGTTTTAGAAATCCTTCTCTTCTTTCTCATGGAGAGTAGAGATAAGCTGCATTTTTGTACCCTTTTAATCTCTGTGTTTGGTATTAGGTGTTGTAGAGCTGTGACCAATACCTTTGGGAGGCAGATTCCCTGCTGACCAATAGTTGCTAGATTATTAATGGATATATAAAGAAGTTTCTGTAAATAAACTCTCTCTTTTCACCATCTTGGGTGCTCCTGCCTGCTTCTCTGCCAGCTTCTGCGAATCCCACGAATATCATGAAATTTAAAACCAACACACCTGCCTGTACCTTGCACCAAATGTGACCCCTCTGAAGACAGTGCTTCTGAGTGAACCTGAGAAGGATCTTTGAGACCAAGAGACAGCGCTTCACAGACCTTAATACAGCCACGGGGAACCAGTTCCTTTGCTTTGTATGACCTTCCAGACCATGCAGTCCAGACTCCTCCATGCTGTGCATGAGTCAGGTTTGTTTGATGTCTACTTCTACCCAACCTCAGAAGTTACTTGGTTTACAGAATCATTTAGGTGGTCATGTGTACCTATTTTGTTGAAAATAAGAGAGGGCAAGCATGAAGTTCCTTTGCTGTGCCATACAGTGAAATTTATGGCATGCTGTCGGTGAGTGTGATACATCCTTTACTTGGGATTTCCAGCTTGAGGTACATCAACAGCTCTCATCTACTGCTGTTTGTGGCTGGGTCTTTTGTAGTCAACTTTGCCTTTTTGCTGTTTGGCTCTTTTGGGTCTAGTTGGGTTTTTTTTTTTTTTTTTTAAGGGTAAGAGGTGGTGTGTGATGTATTTTATTTCTTTTTAATCTGAAGAAAACTTGTGGATACTGTGGAGTCATGCAATATGCCCCATTTAAGTCAATTTATCACCTGGCAGGTACATTGTGGTCAAGGAACTGAGACAAGCAACTTGTAGTAAGCAAGCTGCCAGCAACATTTGGGCAGCCAACCCTGCGACAAATCATCTGTGTGAGACTCATGTTCAGCACATGGGGTCAGACCTGCGCTTCCCAGGAACCAACCAATCCCCAGTTTGACGTGTAGTAAATAAAGGTGGACATCTTAGCTAATGAATTAGCCATGGAGCAAATAAAGCACACAAATTACAGTCAACTGCTTATAATTGTGACCTTCTGAGAGAATGACTGAGTCAGGATTTAAGAATTATTGCATGGGTGTTTGCTGACACAATTTGGTTGCTGAATAAATTTCCAGTAATTGGTGGCAATCATTCCAGTCTTTGTCAGGCAAAATGGAGACTTCTCCTTGAGTGAAATCCGTGAAAGCTAGAGGGAAGACAAATGTCCAAAAGACAATGTCCAAAGGAGAGGCTCTGTGGTCTGCATGAAGCTTGAGGTGACATTATCCAAACCCTGAGCATGTCCAGAGCATCACTGAGTAACTCTTAAGAGAAAGGAACGAACGAAATAGTTTTTCTCCCAATTGCTTCTGAGCTTCCAAAGATTGTCGAGAAGTTGCACCGAAATAGCTCATTAATTCTCAACCTCTTGTTTTCTCTTTTTCATATCTGTGAATAACAAAATTACTTAAGTCACCAGTCAGATGATTAAAGTTAATTGGCAATAATTAATAGGTCAATGTCTTTATTAATGTTGAAGCTGGTATAAACAATTCTAAAGAGGGCTTTTTTGGTTTTTTTTTCCCAAATGCCATAAATATTTCTTAGCTATTTACTTCTCGGTATAATCTCTGCACCATTCCTGATTCTAGGAGAAATTCAAGAAAACAGATGACATTATGCTGGACACATAGTGTGGAAAAAAAGGGATCTGACCGGGCATTTTTCTTCCTAAGTTAACATTCTGCTGCATTTCTTTGATTCTTTGTCTATTTATGACTGTTTTTGAAACTACTACGATGCATGAGAGCTGAATGTCTTTCACCAGCTGAGAGCTGTTTCGAGATGGAGTTAAAGATCAGAAGTTTTGATGTGTAACAGCTGTAGAGGAAATAGGTGCTAAATGCTGTCAGCCTGCCCAGATTAGGCTCCTTCAGGTAGACAGCTAGCTGGAAATAGTAGCACATCTGTATGAGACAGTTGTTCAATGTTTGCACTGAACAAAAAATATCTTTTGTCTTTACTCATTTCCAGTTTACAAAAGCAGAAAAAACCCTCCCAAAATCCCATAAAAGCCAAAACAACAACAGAGATGCCTCCATTACCATGTAATAAAATCTCAGTCAGTCGATGCCTTTTCTTTTATGTGTTTGGAATGTTTGGTACATGAGTTTCCCACCCTGTCCTATGGTCACTGATTCTTGTCCAGACTTTTTATTGGTCTATTGGCTCAAAATGTTCCTATACCCTCCATTTTAGCTGGGCTAAAACCAATCTGCATCATGTTTTGACCATTTTTTTGAACACCTGCCAGCTTGTGAATACCTCTAGTGACTATCCTGATGGGGTAGGAGCATGATTAGGCAAAAAGAGAGTCACAAGAGAAGGATTAAATATTGTTAAAGTTATTGTCAGTATTCTGTGGCATTAAGATTTCAGAGCTGTGAGGAGTCTATGTTGATGGATATTGTTTTATAAAGTGTGTTGTTTTAACTCACTTTGTGACCTGATTCTGAAGGAAATTTCTTAATTAACGTTCTACGTATTTGACAATAAAGTTCAAAGGAACTAAGAAGTACTTAAAGTGTAGAATTAAAAATAACTCAATTTCTGAAATATCTGATACTGCTTAAATATAAAACTTCTATCTATTTAATTAAATTTCTTTTTAAAAATAGCCCCTGGTTTCAAGAATTAGGTCAGTTACTACAAATACCTTGGCTCATTTAAACAGTTCTGAATATTACCATTATGAAAACTGACTTATATAATTCACCTATTTTTGGTTTTCAGTTCAATAAAAAATTCCTTATGCTTCTGAAATGGTGACAATAAAATAAAACACTTTATTTATGGTTTCAAGTCAGCCAGAAACTTGCAGTTGCCTGTAACAGGAAGGCAGACAGGTGGTCATTGACTTCAGTGTGATCTCCATCAGGCCGTTGTGCATCCCTTTCTGTGAAAACCATTTCCTGTAACCCTCAGGAGCATGAAGGACTCTGAATTTAAATAGACCAAAATTAGTTGTGCTTTTTTTAAAAGAAAGGACTCAACCTTTGCGTTGCACAGTCAAATAATTCTGCTGAAACCAGTGAGTCTCTCTGCGGGTTTTAGCTTGCTGCAGCTGAAAATTGGATCTGAGTCGTCAGGATTAGAGTCTCAGGCATCATGAGCACTGAGTGAAACCGGAGCTGTAAGTGTGGAAATCATATAGCAAAGAGCACTTTGGCCATTTCCCCTTGATGCTCCACATTGGAAGTGCACCCCTCCCTCCTCTGGTTATGGAGAGAACGGGGCCACCAGCACTTGGGTTAAATATCTAAACACACTTCATGCCAGCAGTGCTAATAAGCTTCCACTTCTTGTGTAAGTTTGTCCCAGGAGAAGGAAGGCATGCAGCTGGGAGAATGACACCTTTCTGAAGAGGCACATGAACTGAACGGGTCCCCAGTTAGGAGAAGTGACACAGTGGTGCTCCCATCCACAGCTGCAGCCACCTGGGCTGCCTGTGAAACCCAGTGGGCTCCCCAGACATGCAGAAGCAGTTGGCGCAGGACTGACTTCCAGGTCAGGGTTCTGAGCCTAGGATATAAATACAGCTGCCACTGACTTCAAATGCTGGTGGATAGAAAGGTACACAAGGTTAAGGCAACAGTCAGACGAGGGTCATTCAGTCCAGACAGGGCCAAATGCTGTTGGGTCCAAACAAGTAAGTTACACACTGAAACCACTCACATAATTTTTCCAAGCACAGAGAGCAGGCATCAGTGAAGACCACAAAACTCTGAAAAATGAAATACTGGTTGGCAGCTGCTAGACAAGAAAGTGAGACACTGTTTGGGATGAGGTAGCATATTCCTGAAATTGTCACTTCTCATGATTTGACAGCATTACAAAGGAAATAATTTTCCCGGTTTTGAAATATGCATTCGAAAGTCTGTTCCATTAAACACACATCACTATGTTGCCACCTGTTCCAGTCATGCTTGATAATGAATGGTATGCAGAGATAATGCACCTGCCTGGCCTTGTAAATGTTCAGCAGGGAAAAATCAAAATTAGGTAATGTAAGTCAAATTTGGATGGATAGTTCTGTTACAGTCAATGTTAAATCCAGTGCCCTTAATTACTTTGTTGCCTGAATTGGAAACCCTTCAAATAATGAGGGGGGGAAATAAAGCTTCTTGACAGTTAAGAGCCAAGGAATATAATTTTGTTGCAGGGTCCATCAGTTACCCACAGATGACAGCAAATCCCCATGCAGATCAGTCAGAGAGGTAGGTGATAGAAAATGGAATCAAGTGTTGGCACACACACTATTCAAAGATATTAAAGCTAATGTTGACATGGCTAAAGATAAAGCAAGCAGAGCTGCCATTGAGATCCCACTGAAATCAGTACAAATCTTCCATTTACACTGCAGGACTGTGATGTAGCTATTAAAAAAAAAACAGGAAGGAGAAGACACCAATTAAGGACAAGAAAGGGGTTAACTTTAAGCATATACTAATGTCTTTGATGTATCTGCTAAAGTACTTTAAACACCAGCTTATTTTCTGTCTGAAAACCAGGACTCTTATAATAGCTTCCAAAAACCTTTTTCTGAGGGAGCCTCACTTTTGCCTGCATGCAGAGCAGATGCAGGCTTATGGTGTGCTTTAAACCTCAGGGTGGAAATTTCTGCCTAGGAAGTTTTCCTGCATAAATATATACGACACTGAAGCTGTGGGTGTCTCTGCTAGAATGACTGTGAAGTGCTGTAAATCAGCAAGAGATGAGAGGATAATATGCACATCTCATGCACTCATTTCTGCCTGTTGGGCTCTTACATGGTGTTGACTTGCAAAGAATCACTGCCAAATGAGTCTGCTCCAACCAGGCTCTTGGACTGTTGATCCACCATGGCATTTCATTACCCATCACATTTAAAGGAGGGATGAGTGACTGCAAGGGCTCACTGTGCAGTTTATCAAACTTGCATATGGCTTTTCTAGGTAGCAGCTGTGTGAAACTCAGAAATGCTTCTTCCTTCTCCGATTTTTTTCTTTGGGGAAACAAGGGTTTACAGCCCTGCAGCCGGCAAGTCATTTGCCTGTCTGTAAATCCCTAATGAACTTGCAGTTGCAAAGACTGCCTGTCTGTCACAAACCAGGTGCATACTTCATGGCAGGTAGCTCAAATACTTTATATGTCACATTTTTATACATGCATACAGACATCTCTCTCTCTCTCTCTCTATCTATCTATCTATCTATATCTATATATTTATATATCTATATCTATATCTATATCTATATCTATATATCTCCCATGCAAACCAGTCAAGACTGGGCAGATAGTCAGATTTTACAATTGGCTAATACTCTTTTTGCAAGCTTCTCCCATGAGCAAGCTGTCAGTGGATTGCAAGAGGCTAAGATCCCTCTAGATATTTCAGCTAGGAGCCTCACTTAATCTGACCAGAAACTGGCTACGAGCCGTATCACTGAAATCCAGCTACTGATGCAACTCTGTCTGAAGTTTAAGGATCACCAGTTCTGAATTCAGAAAATTATTGCTCACCAGTTAGGATGTTAAACATAGCATTGCAGACAAATACCAGGATAATTACACAGGGAGGTTCTCATACCATGTAACTTAGGAGCTAATTTAGGCACCCAAGTCACTCAGAGAGTCTGCAAAGAAGCACTGATTCCCTCAAGGGAGAATTCAAAGCTTCAGAATTAAATATCTAGGAGAGTTTAAAATAGCTGATGTGAACATAGCAACTGCTGTCCATGGTTTGTAATTCCCCTTGTACTGTAAGTGGTCATGACATTTCTCACAACCTCCCAGTACAAAGCTGTTGTGTGATCTTGCAGAAGGCTGCCAGGCATCTCTTGAACCCCACAGTATGGGAGGCTGCTTGTGCCTGGTGCCCCAATGGGCAACTCTACTAATGCACGTTAATAGGGTATTTATTAAATATGGTTGCATATTGATTTCTGATGTTCCCAGTTGAAAATATGGTATTGGGTTTATATAAAATGCCTCTGCCAGCAAGTTCTTGAATTGTCCCATAATCCTGAGATGCCCAACATATTCTTAATATGCTTTCTTATTCCAGGCTCTGGTTTATGAGGCTCTTATATACGATGTGTATGTCACGTGTCTATCACTCACAATATTATCCTATGAGTTTGCTCTGAAGCAAGGCCTAACACGTATGAGGAATTAAAAAACATTCAGCAGTGTTAATACCTGCATTGTACTCAGTTCTTGAAAGGCCTGACCAGCTTGATACTTTTCTGACAGATGCCAATGACAGAATTTTCAGTTAAGTGCAATGTGGTGACACAGGAGGCTTTCTATTATATAAACAGTCTTCATAAATACATGTAACATGTAGAATCATAGAAAAGAGAGCTGGAAAGGACCTTAAAATGCCTCCCAGAGCAGGCCAGACAGCCTGATGGATATTTCTCTAAAGTCCTCTTTAAGAACCTCGCAGATGGACCTTCCCCAAGTGGGCTATTCGCTGTCTTTACTGCCCTTAACTGAGTCAATGTGCTACCTAATGTCTTGCCAGAATCTTTTTTGCTGCAGATAAAGCCTGCTGGTTTCTCTCTTATTCATCATGGATGCAGAAAACGTAAGGCTCCCTTCTTTGCAGCAGCCTTTTCTGTATTTGAAAACCATTATCATGTCTCTGCTTCATTTTCTCTTCCATAGATTGCGCAGTACCAATTAGCTCAATCTTTCATTGTAAGTCGTGTTTTCTGGTTCTCTGATCATTCTCACGCTGCATAATAAGACCTTTGTGAAAGAAAAAACAGAATCAGAGTTATTTTACTTATTCTTACTTCAATTAATTATTCAATCACAATGCATTTTATTTGGGTTATTGCTTGTCTAACTTTACCTTTGATGCTTAATAATATGTACACAGATCTATCCCTATGGATTGTGCTTCTGGGTTATGTTGGCTCGCAGTCTTTGTGAGTTGTATTTCAGGAAATAAAAGAAGGCTACAAGCCAAACAGACAGGAGGAGAGGAGGAGGGAGGTTCCATGTACTGCACGTGACGAGAAAGTCCATGTTGAGCAACACCTCTGAAGTGTTTCTGTACGTATTGTTTCTGACTTAGTGGAAGTTTGCTTTCAACGGGGGCCTAAGTGACAGTCTGAACAAATCAAAATACAAGGGCAGTCCCAAGGAGCTGTTACCAGGAAGAAGTTTTGGTTCTTGACTCTTCTAGTTGAGTAGCATCTAAAAAGGAAGCTACTGAAGTCCCATGTAATATTGAAATGAGTTTATTGTACGTGATCCAAATGTAAAACTTTAGTGCAATATTTTCATGGATGTGTCTTTAGGAAAATACTCTTTCTGCAATGAAGGCAAGAACTTTGAATTGTGTCTACCAAAGCCAATAGACCTGAGTAAAAAAAAATAATGATTTTTATTACCCTGAGTGCTATATAGAGGGATATCTGTCAATCAAAGAGTTAATCCAATTGCAAAATAAAAAAAAAATTCATGCAACCTGTTCCCTTAAGACGTGCTTTCTTCATTTTCACTCAAGATCTGTAAGAAAGAAAGAAACAGGGGATAAAAGCTGCTGGAAAGCTGTGCAATTTAGGGGAGAAAGGAGAGGAACAAAACCAGAGGGGAAGAGAGGTGGAACAACAGAAACTCACTCAGAAAAAGGAGAGCAAAGAATATCCACTAAAAAGGAGAGAAAGGCTGGCATCAAAAGGGGTTTCAGTCTCAGAGAGCAGCCAGCAGCCAGGCATTGCAGGTGATATCACCAACAAATCCAGTCTGCAGAGAGAGATACTCTTACAGGACATGCTACTGGTGTAGGGGTTAGGAGAGAAAGTGTGATTTTTACAGGACTGAACTTCAGAGGGATTCTTTGAGCACCAGGATTCCAGCTGTTTTCAAGTTGCTGAATGAAGTTCAGTGGTCTGTTTCACCTTTTGTGTTTCTCTTTTTTGATTGACCTGTTATTTGTGGACTCCTGCTTCACTGAGCTATAATAATTAAAAATGATTGAGCTTTTAATTAAAGGTATAATGAATTCGGATTTTGCTCACAGAGAAAAATGTTCCCTGTGGAAAGTTGATATTTTTATATAAGAGTATAATGCCTCTGCTGGAATCCCCTTTTGAGGGAGACACAACAAAAGAAATGGGATATGATTAGAATTTTGTGGACTGCTCTACTCTTCTTTTTCCACTGTAAAATAAATTATGCATTAAAATCTTTGAGTTCCTTGGGTCATCTAACTCCTAATATCCCCCAAAGGATGCTCAGCATCCTAATGCACCCAAAAGTGATGTCACATCTGTGAATCACTGTCACCAGAATCAATTATTCATAATCTGCCACACACGTGCTTTCTTTTGTTAATGTTGGCCTTTCCCCTGCACAGACACCGTTCTGAGGCCTGACCATTTCCCCTTTGGAAAGAATGTGCCTTTGGCATGCGCTTGCAGCAGCCTGGGGACCCAGCTCGTGGTGTCCCCAGGAGGGGAGCAGGGCAGCAGGGCAGCGTGCAGCAAGCCCAGTGCCTCCCTCCAGCCCTGCCAGCCTCCACCCCAGCACAGCTGCTCCAGTGCTGATCTATCTGTGAGCAAAAACACAGACCAGATGTGCAGAGGAGAAGATTTCATTTTCCCAGAGCCATTCATCCCTATGAATGTTCCTCATTTCCAAGATAATTTCTTCAGAGCTGTTCACGGTCGCTCCAGGAGCCACAGAGGAATAAAACCAACCAAAAACCCAGGCTGGATGGGGCTCTGAGCAACCTGGCCTAGTGGAAGGTGTCCCTGCCCATTGCAGGGGGGTTGGAACTGGATAATCTTTCAAGTCCCTTCCAACCCAAACCATTCTATGACTGTATGACTTTCCGGTGGCTGTGTTTCTGTTGCTTGAGTAATTTTTTAAAACGAGACAGTTGTTCCCCTTCAGCACTCAGTGGCTCCTTTAGTTGTAACTAATCCCAGTTGTTATAAAATGAGCCCCGTTCTCCCTCGCAGCCCTCCTTCCACAGCAGAGTTGGTGGTAAAACAGGGGGTGGTGCTGTGCAAGATTTCAAAGTTGGATCTACGAGCATTGAAAGTGGGCAGAGAGACAATGCAATTGCTTGAGCCTGGTCCCATGTCTCTGCCAGTGGCTATTTTATGAAAAGGGAAGAAATTAATTTACTTAGGAAGCCGTCGCTCCTCTCTCAGATTTCATTGGTTGAAAGTCATGGAGAATGGAATGGCAAAGCAAACAGACATGCACAAACTAGCTAGTTTTCGTAAGAAATCAAGATAGAAAGTGTGCTTGAAGTATCTTCAGGTACTGCATTGACCTTGAGCTCTTTCATTTCATTAATTCTATGATTTTATCACCACATTTTCCAATTAAAAAAAATTCCCTTCCCCCTTCCTGTGAAAAAATTCCTGCCCCTCTCTCTGCCACCCCTCATCAATCTCCCCCTTTCTTTCAGCTCTCATAATCCTTGGTGTGATAATGGATAAGGAAACGTTTTCAGACAAAAGTCTGGTATTTTAATTTTGATAACCTTCCTGAGCAGCGAGGTTTGTGTGGGATGGAGATTAATGAAAGCCAGGCACAGCGCGCCCTTGTCACCAGGTAGAGTAAGAAGCAGATAACCCTCAGGGAAGCAAGTGGTTCAGGAGGAGAGTTAGCAATAACACATTTTAATTTTTCACGCATCCCTACCCACTCTGTAATGGAAAGAGAACCCAAATTGCAAGCAAAGAGAATATGGAAAAGGAACAGAAGCCTTAGCCTTTGGATGGGCTGAGAGAAGGGCCTCGGGGGGGCTGTGCAATAATTGGGCTCAAACCTCATTTTCCTCTCAGCCCCAGGGCCCCTCAGGAAGCACCAAACCCATGTCACAAGCAGACCCTTCAGCAGGAAACCCCTCCTGAAGACTTCCACAGCCTTTCCTGGGGCATGGAGGCAGCTACCTGCTGCTATTTGCCAGTGCATTTCCCAGTAAGACATTTGCCAGGGAGTCCATCCTGGGCAAGGCACATCCCAGGTATGTTTGTACAAATAGGGCAGGGCAGGAGAGGTGTAGGAAGGGCTACTCTTGCTTGATGAGGATGGAGGCTGAGCCATGTGTGTCTTCAGGACAGCTGCACATGTAGCTGCCCTGGCCCCCCATTCTCTCCCTTATACACTTCTGCATCTCACAGGTGCCTGTTGGTTTTAAAACTCATGATATTCGTGGGATTCTCAGAAGCTGGCAGAGGGAGCAGGCAGGAGAACCCAAGATGGCGAAAAGAGAGAGTTTATTTACAGAAACTTCTTTATATATCCATTAATAATCTAGCAACTATTGGTCGGCAGTGAATCCACCTCCCAAAGCCATTGGTCACAGCTATACAGCACCTAATACTCAACACAGAGATTAAGAAAGCACAAAAAGTGCAGCTTATCTCTATTCTCCATGAGAAAGAAGAGAAGGATTTCTAAAACAGTGCAACTACAGGTGGCCACTACCAAGAGATGGCGTAGACATGGCCAGAAAAATGAAGATTTAGCTACTTCCTGATGTTTTAACCACAAACTTAAATGTCTCTCTTAATAGTTGCCCTTGACCCTATATTGTGCTGGGACTTGGATAAGCCTATGGTACATTTTGTATGTACTATATATGAATTATTTTTTAACTCTTTGAGTATAGTTGTTGGCCATTGCTAATCTCCCATCACCTCCCTCTAATTGTGTTAGAATGAGGAATTACTAAAGCAGTTGTGGACAAGCAGCTCACTTTTTTCATCTCATGAAATAAGCTTCTAAAATTCATTTCTGAAGTGTGTCTTGAGTGATGACAATGCTCTGTCAAATAGTTTGATAACAAATACTTTCTCAATGAATATGCAGCACAAGAGAGCTGCTAGAATGAAAAGGGCAGGGGAAAGGCTGGGGAAACATGGAGGAGACAGCGTGGATGTTTGAAAATATGCAACTTCTGTACATGGACATTACAAAAATGATAAACTGAAATAAAAAAAATGATGAATTCACATGGGATAGCTCAAAGCTGTTACCCATCATGATATCTTCCTGTCTCTGTTTGTGTGACGAAGCTACAAGGAGTGAAAGCAGAAATGAAAACGTCGTGGCCAGGCTGCAACTCCACATTCAGTTCAGTGCAGCTGGTGCATCTGGGCTTCTGAGGGAAAGGACAGCATTTAGATGGTGACAGGGACCACCCCGACATACAGCACTGAATATGAGTAAGAATTATTGAGGAGGTCAGACAATCTGCAGATCAGTCTGTTTCCCTTAATTATGAGCTCGAGTATGAGTCTTTCAGTTTTCATGAAGTCCAGAGAGCAGCTCACCTGTCAGCCCTGTCACTTTTATGTTTGTTGTTGTTTTCCTGCAGCCCAGACCTGTGCCCCCAACTCCGTATGCATTTGGTGACAGTCACCTCAGGACTCTCACCTTCCCGGCTGGGTGGCAGGACTGTCCTTGAGTCCCAGCCCCCTACCTGCAGTCTCACTCTGGCTGCAGCTCTGACAATTTTCGACATCTCAAAATTGTGCTTTTTTTACTTTTAGCTGTAGATGTGCATTGACCCCTCTTTTACCTGTCTGCTTGCTGCTCTGTCAACTTTATGTGTTCAGTTTGATAAAACTGTGGCTGGGTTTGAGCAGCAACAGCCTAACCAGAAAGCTCAAGAAACTGCTTGTTTCCACTCATACACATAAATAGTCAAAACAGACAAAAAATTATTCAACTCACTTCACATTCCAATAAGCAAAAGCAACACCTATGCCACTGACCCATATTACATTGATCCTGTTTTCCACAAGCTTTTTTCAGCATCAGAGCTGCAGGGGTGGAGCAGGCACTTGCTGGCAAGACTGCATCTCATCTTGGAAATTTTGCCATATTCTGGGTTCCCCTCAGACACCTTAAAACTCTCCCTTGTATACAAAATTTGACATGCCATCAAAGAATTCATCTCGCAGCAGCAGATATTTTCCCAACAACATGTTTTTGACGGAAGATTCTGCTCTGTTCATTTGTAACCCTTTGGTTGTGCTCAGGCTAGTGGATTCATCTGTTTTGTAACAACACAGGGGTTTGTAAAAGACCTTGTGCATAGGTACCAAAGTTGTCTGCTGTGATTACTGACTACCACAATAAACACTGCAGAAAGCAATAAATCGTACCCTAACTGTAGTAGATGTTGTCCCTGCTCTTCCTTTCAAGGGCTGTTTCCCAGCTTCACATTTCTCAGGAAGCTTTTTCTGATTTGCAGCTGAAGTTTTCTCATAGGCAGGGTGTGCCTGTTGGGTTTTACCAGCTTCATCGGTTCCCTTTCACAGTTTTTTTCTGCTTCCCTCCTGCTCAGTTACTGGATGTGTCAGCAGAGGGCAATAGTATCTCACTCCAGCTTTCCATCCTCTTTCCTGCTCTTCTTTCCCCTCCCCTTTCAGTGTCTGTATCCAACATCTGCTTCTCCTACTTCCAAACTTTCGCCTTTGACCAGTGAAGGAGGGTGCCTCCAGCAGTTGCAGGGGGCACAGGGACATGTGTTTTTCTGCAAATGCTGGCACAGTGCTCAGCCAAAATGCCTCTCTGTGCCCAGGGCAGCGATGGTGCTGAACGCTGACACGGACTCCAAAAGCGATTCCACAAATCACGGTTTGAGGGTTGTTAAAAACAAATGCACCCATTTTTCCTACAGGAGTCCTTGACCTGAAACTTGCAGGAGGGGCAGACAGCAACCTCCTGGGCCAGCCCTGGTGCTCAGCATTCCTGCTGCCAGGGCCATGTGTCTGCCTGGATGCCAGGCTGATGCTGAGTATGCTGCTGGTAGTGATTCCAAAACCTGTGTTCATGGATCAGTG
Organism: Origma solitaria; assembly: GCA_013397895.1. NCBI lineage: Eukaryota > Metazoa > Chordata > Aves > Passeriformes > Acanthizidae > Origma > Origma solitaria. The sequence continues at coordinate 216,959 of VZRL01002032.1, forward strand.
GTCCAAGGACTGCACTGAGCTGATGGCCAGCAGACTTAGATTTAATCCATCCACACAGGCATCCACTGGAAAATACATAGGGGTCCCCAAACAGGAAAGGATTGAAAGGATCTCTCTAAGTTTTAACCCCTACTGGAGGTAGCTGCTTCCATTTAATTTTCATCCAAATACCTGCTCTTGTCTGGAAACAGTTTGTCATATGAATATACTTCTCTTCCTTCTGGGTGGAATTCAGGAAGTATTTGCTTATATGTACAACTGTCTCCCTGGGGTGGGAAAAATCAATGGTGAGTATATATCTATCATTGTAAACCCAAACCCTAAGAAAGTACTGCTCCTATAGGAAAATATGTTAGGGATTGTACAGTGCAAGTAAGTACTTTTCTGAGCTAGACTGGAGCTTTAGGCCCTGGAGGTAGAAAATCTTTCTGTGTTCATGTTCCGCACTGTGAGTTGCCTGATGGAAGTTGCTCAGGGCTGTTTGTGCTGCAGGACGCTGGGCAGGCAGGGAAGGCTTTGAGGGGCTGGGGGCTCACACAGCCAGCGATGGGCTGTGTCTGTGCTCTCTCAAGGGCAGACAAGGGAGCTGCTGATATCTCTGCCTCTGTGATAAGGATCTGTTTGTCTAAGGATGCACCTCTGTGGTCTTCTGGCTGACAGATTTTCTCTGCTCAGACTCCAGGAGAGCTGAAGGACAGGTACTTCTCAGCTTCTGGGTACATGATTAGCATGGTATTTATTATATTACTGCAGGGAATATAGGCTGCCATGCAGCCGTTTCATACCTTTGGTCTGGATTTGTCCTCCTAAGAACAGGAGAGAGGCCACAGGAGGTCAGACTAGAGCTTCACCTAGCCTGACATCCCAGCTCTGCTCTTGCCCATTAGACAACGCACAGGGAATGTGTGTAAGGGCAAGGGCCAGTGTGAAATAATGAACATCTGACAATGAACATCTGACAATGTGCAGGCAGTTTCTGGCAAGGCAGTTATGTCCAAACTGTCATATTTAATAATAATTGAATGTGAATGAACAAGTCTAAGTGTTTCTGAACAAATATATACCATTAAGCTCAACATCCTGTGACAGTAAGTCATACAGTTTTCCTTAGAATCAGAAATCATCCTTTCACTGCTATTCTCTTATTACAGAAAGCTAATATTACCTTACTGTATCTTCCCTGAAGCCCACTGTGCTAGCTTGCAGGAGACCAGAGGTAAGATTTTGCCTGTTTTCCGTTCTACAAACCAATTACCTGTCTTGCCTTGCAGATGGCCTTCACTGCTTCAGTGCCAGATTTTATGGACATGATTGAATCTTCCCATGTTCTTTCTTCCCTTTGTGAGGTGACAAAGTCTGCTGGCCCTTAGGAGGATCCCACCCACCAAATGTGTGACAGCATCTGTGGTAACTCTCCAGGCAAAGATTGCTTGCAGTTTACTTTTATAGCTATCACTGTTCAGATAGAGTTTCCCCACAAGTCTTGTTGTGCTTGGTTAGACTGGAGTAGAAGAAATCAGCTTCCCCAGCAGTCTGAAAACAGCAAGGCGCAGAAAAGGACCCTCAACTCTGCCCAGCTATTTAAGGAGCCTTGAACACTGGTCGATTGTCAGCCTAACATTTCTGAGGCTTTTTCTTGCACTTTTTCAACAGGTTTCAGAGTTCCTCACCTTGATGTAGGTGAACTCTGAAGATAAGTCTGCCATTTTTGGTCAATGAAAAGGGTGTTTATTTGTCTTCTTGACAAATGTGCATCAGCAGCCTCATTATTAGAAAAGAAAAAAGGTGGACCTGATAGTCATAGGGTACTCATGTTATATATAATTCTCTTATTATGGTTGACCTTAAAATACTTTAGCATGACAAGATCAGAACCAGTGTCATCCTTTTTTATTTAAATTTAATTTACACAAAATAATGTTCTTCTTGCTCCATTTCTTCCAATTCCCTCTCTTTTCCTCCCCTGTTCATTTTTCTTTGTAATTTCAAACTTAATCCCTTCACCAATGTCACCCCCTTCCATAGTCCCACGTTTCACCTTTGCAAAACACAGCAAAAAGCCAGCCATGTATTCTGCGTGCCATTTGTAGCTCTTTGTCACAGTTAAAAATAAGGCTTTGCAAATCAAGTTGCGCTGCCATTCAGCAGATGTCATTCGAAACATCTGCTGAGACACACAAAAGTCAATCTTCGCTGTTTGATTTTTGTTTCCTTTAGCACCACTGTTGCCTACCCTTCTACAAGTGTGCATCACAGCGTGTTATTCTTCGTACCACTTCTACCCTTCATTGACCCCAGTGGCCTTTCTTCAGCCGGCTCACAGCAGCTTTGGGGGCGAGGCTGTAACTCTGATGGGTGGGACTGTGCCATGTGGATTGGCTCCTGCAGGCCTAGTGTGGGTGGGGGACAGTCAATGGATGCTGAGGTATGGAACACTGCGTTAAATCACACACACTTCAGTCGGGACTGGCTGAAGCTGCCCTGCCCCAAGGCCAGCTGTGAAGCTCCCTCCCTTGGATTTTAATTGTTGCTTAACCATTACTGCAGACAAGTGGTTTTAACAAAACCCCACATTTTCCGACTCTTTGTGTCCTTCCTTCCCAATCGAAAGCTGCTCCACTCTGCTTGGGGAGCGATGCCTGCTCCCACATGTGCAACAAGTGCCCTCAGGAAGAGAAGTCACAGTAAAACCTTCAGCAGACATTGCACATGCAGTACAGACAGTGAAAGTGGTAGTTTCACGTTCCCCTAAACTCCTCTGTGTTGGTGAGCATCACAAGAGGTGACCCTTCTGCCAGCACATTAATGCATTGCAATTCTGGGCTGTTCAGCCCTCTGAAAATCTCATTGTATAAAAATTATAGATTTCACAGTAAAACTCGATGTTTCTGACAGAAACCCTAACCCTAACCCAACCCTAACCCAAACCCTAACACTAACCCTAACCTATTATAAAAATATTATGTTGTCTCCTATCATAAAAATAACATTCCAAGCATTTAACAGAAAAAAAATCATGTCTGAAAACTCAGGTAATGGGGCAGCCAAGCGTGACTGGTGTTGGGTGTAACAGAAGTTAGTGCTGAAGCTGTACAAGTAACATATTAATTCATATGTTTATGGCTGATTATGTATTATTACTACAATTAAAGAATATTGCCAGTGGAATACAATGTTATGGCAATGTAATGTTCTCTAAACTACCCTCTTGGCAGACATAAAAAATAAATGGAAAATCTGGAGACAAAAAGCCGTGAGTTGCACAGTGGATAAATTGGCCCACCTTCCTCGCTAACACAGAAAAGTTGGCTCTGGAATGTGATGCTGGATCACTTGCTTGTACAACATCATCTGTCTGTGACAACCTTTTAATGCCCATCTATTGTCCTAGTCACGATAACTTGCACCAGCACTGCCCAAAAGAGCAAAACCTGCTGATGTTAACAAGGATGTTTCCTTTCTTTTAAATGTTTTTTTCGTTCAAGATCTTTTGGTTTGCCAAAGCAGGAATTAAAACAATAGAGACCCCTTAATGTGGGTGTTGATGTGGCCATACTGAATAATCATGTTTAAAAACGAACCATGTGCATTCCTCAAGTGTTATGTTTAAATAACCAGCGCTCCAAAAGGCATTAATTACCAGGGTGATGTGAAACTGTCATCACAGCTCAGCACAGCCCCTCAAGGGTCAAGGCTGCTTGGCAAGTGTGGGAAAAGCCACTACTGTGAGCCAGAGATGAGTCTGTAGCACTGAAGAAAACTAGGCGCAGCTGGACAGGCTTCTCTCTCTGTGGTAGGTCTGTGCCCAGCTGTTTGAGTGGATGACAGCTCTGGAGATGGTTCAAATAAAGGAAAAAGGAAATAAAGAATAATTGCCTTGAGGTTTTCTTAGTCACCTACCCAGCACCTCCTCACCTGAGCTAAGCCAGTAACTTCTGGAGAAAATGCATAGCACAGAGTGAGGCTGATTTACACCAGGCACAAATCTGGTTATTAAAATCTTTGTGTTCTAGAAAATTACTTCTCTTAACTAGCTCAATTTACACAGACAGGTGAGTGTATCAGGGTACAGAGTGGATGTAGAAAAGCAGCAATGAGCCCCTACTGGCTTCTAACAGCAGCATTATCTTAATAGTTATTAAATGAGGTGAAAATAAGCTGAGGGGAAGCATGAGAGGAAAATTCAGGGGCAAGTGGCAGAGCTCAGTGAGCTGCATCATTAAGATGCTGCAAGAGATAGAGGACAAACATCTGCAGATCACAAACACATTTGCCAGCTCAGAACTGCAGAGAAGTTTGCCAGTCTCTCTCTGCTCCTGTTCTCCTGCTGCACAGGAACTCCTGTACAGAGTTCCTTTAAAATAAAATCATTATAAAATCTTCTGAGAAGCCCAGTGCAAAAAAAAAAAAAAA
>VZRL01002032.1:221400-260418 GCA_013397895.1 Origma solitaria
AAAAAAAAAAATCTACTCCGAGGCCTTGCTTAGCTAGAGCTATACCTTTTAACTGCTTAACAATAGTATAGTCTGGTGGACTATTATATTCTGTGCTCAAGAAAAACTCTTGTGCTATAAAGAAGCCTCACCAAAAACCCAAAACAAAACCAAAAATCCAACCAAACAACAAAAAAAAGAACCCAAAACAAAACACCCCCAAAAACCCCCTAGCAAGATCCAATTTTCAGGATCTCCAAGTGGCAAAAGAAATTGCATAGATAATATGTATTTTTACAAATCCACTTTCCTCTCTCCTCCTATTTGTTTTATCCTCAGTGTGCAATTTAGATGTGTCTAATAGATAGCAAGGCTGCCTGAAAGCACTGCTACCGAAGGCTCCTGAGTGGGCTAAGTGCTTGAGTCCTTAAGGACTAAGTGCTCCTGAGGTCTGCAGTTGGGCTCACAGGGTTGGTACCATTAACTCAAATTATATGTCCCATGCCATTTTAGGGAAAGTTCCTTTTGGAAGATCTCTGGTTCTGTTTTTTCCCCCCAGACTCCAGTCTCAGAGAAAAGCCTGTGTCCTCCTGGCTGGTTCTGCAGATGGCTCAGTCGTTGCCTCATGGCGTGTGCTTGCAGCAGGTCATCAGGATTTGTGGTGTGATCCTTGTCCACCTTTCCCGTGGCACTCTCCTAAGTCAGATCTGTACATTCATACAGGAAAGGAATAACCTACTCTTGTTGGATAGTAACTTCACCTCACTGTGTAGGTCACTTGCAAGGCTTCTGTCACTATTGCACAGTAATATTTGTACACTAAATACACACCTGCACCCCTTCCGTTTCAGCTCAGGAATCACTTCCAGAAGATGCGGACATCTCTGAGCCCCAGGGAGCAGGAAAAGAGGCAGGTGTGTGCTGTGCACTAAACACACGGCTCAAGCAGTTTTGCTGCCTGGAATTTCTTTAAACTTATCTTCACCTGCTCAGAGAAGCTGCTTCACCTGGTGGTGTGAAGGTGGCAGGAGAGAGGCAGCCACTTCATCTTAATCTGCCCTTTTCGCCCTTCTGCTCTGGGTGGCAGACCTGAGAGTATGACAAAGAAACTCTCGGCTCCGACGCAGACCATCCTGTTGGCTTTCAGCAGAAAGCCCTGTCTGTCCTTTCCTCAGGGAAGTGTGGCAGCCCCTCCCAGAGAGTGTCCCTTGTGCAAACAGAGCAAGCAGAGAAGGCACCAAACTCTGAATTATCATGACTGAAGTCCATCTATGCATCAGGGCATTTTTCTGTTATGAAGAGCCAGCTTCTTTTTCTCTCTCTGCAATTAGCTGGGAACAATCAGTCTTCCTGATGGCCCTCTAAAAACTGAAAAGATCAAATATATTCAAACTGTTCCAAAAATTGCATGTCCTTAGGAACAAAAATGAGAGGTTGTGGCACTGCAGTAGAGCTTGCAGTCAGTTGGTATTGTTGGAAAATATACCAGTTTAAAAATTTTGTCTAACTTTAGTCAAAGGCTCTTTTTGTCTTTACCCGGGAAAAGGAATTTTAAGTTTCTTTCCAGGGCATTGCTCTACCAGGTGAGGTCTGATGAACTCAATATATCAAAAGACAGGGTGTAGCCCAAAAGATAAAGGCCATGAACGGAACATCAGCTCCAAACCTCACCCCTGGCTGGTCAGAGACACCTGGTCCGGGACAAGAGAGAGAAGAAAGAAGACCTAATTAACATCGGAGATTCGGATCCAGTGGAAACTGAACACTGGGGGTTGCTCAACTCTGGACCAATGAGCTTTGAAGCAGTGCATCTCTATGAGTTTTGACTGTATAAAATTTGGGGGAAAATCCTGTAAAATCATGTGTCGTGGAATGATTCTCTCTGCACATCCAGGCTATGTGTGGATGAGATGATTTCTGTGGTACATCCTGGCCAGAGCAATGTCCTGGCCAGAAAATAAAGTAATGCCTTGATTTTCTAACATTAAAAATGTTGGAGGGTTTTTGTTTTTCTCGCAGTTTCAGTGGCAGTATGGAAGCAGGTTGTTTTAAAGGACCTGCAGCTGCCTATTAACAATGAGTAAGAAATCCTGGGGAGATGGGACTGGAGGTGGGCCAGAAAAAGAGGAGAAAGATAATAAGCAGAAGCATTTTGACTCCTCACTTGTGAGAAACAGGCTGACAGCAATGATTTCAAAATTTCTAACAGGTAGAGTGTTTTAAAAGTGCTTTCAAAATGTTTTTTAACTGACTGTTCCCATCTCTAGAATTACTGTGGTCTGTTTTTAACAGGTGGGGTGCAATGAAAGTGTTTTAAATACCCCAGGAAAGCATTTAAACACACACCAAATTTTAAGCCAGGATGAGGCTATATTGAACTCTATGGGGCACATTTGTGCTACTCAGTGGTGAGGAGGCTCAAGGTTTCTTGCAGAAAAGTTGTCAGTGTATTATGGAAAAGCTAATTCTGTTTTCTAAACCAGAGCTATTACTTCTGCCTGGGATGGCTGTGTGCCATGTAGACACACACACAGAGCATTTTCTATGCAGACTTATACTAATTTATGTCTTCATACTGCATGAGAAGAGCCCCCATGCTTTTTTCTAGGGATCTGACTGGTTGTAGAGGAGTTAAATATTATGTGTCACTTGTGAAGGATAAATTCTTGTGGCTATATTTGAAAATCAGTTTGCATGAACACTTCTGCTCAGACTTGAAGAAGGAACTGTTTGATTTTTCAAAGAAAGTATTTTGGATTCATAAAACCCATTACTTTTTCCTACATCCCTTCTCTCCCATTGTAATGTGGGAATAACCTGGACTCTAGGGGAAAGAAAATTAGCATAAATATCCATGTATTTTATATATTGGAAAGACACGGTATATTCATGAATGGATTAATTTCTTGCAGTTCCACTGATTGGGTGGGTGGAACAAGTGGAGGCTAAAAATGCCAAAGAGTTGCCTCAGGAAATGGTGGCAGACAATGAGGGGCATTACAGTAAATGACTGCCAACAACCTGGCTGAGTGAAACCACTGATTTCACAAAGACAGGGCTGGGCAGAGAGCCACGGGAACCAGACATTTTCCTGGATCACCTTCTCCGTCAGTGGCAACAACAACAACAACAACAAAAGGCCGTCATAGGCAAGCACCTGACACAGATTAAAAATATGGATTGGTTTTCAATTATTTTCGGGAAATTAACATTCAAAATGAGCTAGTGTGACTACATGCCGTGGAAAGCCCAAATACAATTCTGAACTGAATCAAAAAATCTCTCAATGAAAACAACATGGAGGGGAAAGAAATCTGTCATGGTGGCATCTGTCAGAACCTCATGGCATTTAAATGACTGATCTGAGGGGCTCTGGATAAAGGGATTTATTGAGTAATTTTGTTAGTTGATTATGTGATAAATACATAATAATATAGTGTTGGCTTTTCGCAGATATTCATTATGTGTAGGATTTTATTCTGTTTATAGAAGTAGTCTTGTCATAAAGATAGAGGTATATAACTAATGTTTTAATTTCTGTTATGAACTAGATTTCGATACAGTAAAAAACTAATAAAAGTAGTTTAAAAGACTTTCCTTTACTAACCACACTACCTGCCTGACCGGATAACACCCAAAGAACAGCACAGAGAAGACCTGCCACTGATACCTGACTATCAGCCACAACCAGATGCAAGGACCACGGAGAAAAGCCTATGCATGATGACTAGGCAGAAGACCACCGAGAAAAGCCTATGCATGATGACTAAGCATGAGGCTGACAAAGAGTATTTAAGACGACTCCCTCAATGGCAGGTGTGCTTCTTGGCTTAGGGCCAAGCGCCCAGTGCTGTTTCTTTGCTTTATTGTTTTTGTCCCCTAATGTCCTTTATTAAACTTTTAAATTTTAACAGGAGAGTGAACTTCGTTTTTCACAATTACAATGCCTTTTTAATATTATAGATGTTCTAAAACCAAAACATAGTCTGAACCTTCATTTTGCATTAGAAATATAAACTGAAATCTGGTAAAGCCTGTGAGAGCATTTGCAGGGCTGTCAAACCATATGGATTAACTTTGGGACATGAGGGAAAGAAAAAAGGAAGAGCTATTTCTAGATGACAAAGAAGATTATTCCAGTATTTTCTTTCTTCCCTTTGTGCTGGGAGAAGAAAATATGATCAGGCCATGTTCTGCAACAAACTCTTCACATGATTTTGTATGCTCAGTTTAGTAATGAGACTTCCCCAAAAATCCTCACTGACATTCTCTTTTTGGGGTGGCTGATGACAAGAAACCCAGAACTGGCTAGGGGGAATCACTGCACCATGCAGCAGAGCTGAGATTGTTACCTAAGAAATACATTCGCTTTCTCTTTTTTGACCAAATTATTTACAGTTGAAGAGCTCATTTTACTTGGGTTTTTCTGTGGAGCAGATAGTATTCAGTCACCTGCTGAGTTATAGTCTAAAAACAGTAGGTCTTCATTATCCAGGGTGGTGAACTTGCTGTCTCACGCAAAGGAGTTGAACACCCATTAACTACAGCAAGCTCAGTTCAGACAATGCTGGAAAATGGTCTTTGTTTTACAAGAATTGAAAAGTGATTAAACACTTGACTATCATAACGCATTCACACGAGTTCCTGTCATGCTGCAGTCTCCCATTGCAAATACTTGTTTTGTCAATTATCTCAACTGGAATAATGCAGGAATGGCTCAGATGAGGTATATGAGGTTGACTTCTCTTATTTACTTTCAATATGCTTTAAACTAGCCTACTCATTTTTCTCTAGAAATTACAGGTGGAATGTGTTCTTTCTCAATAAACGTTTCAACCTTTCCACTCAGGTTTTCAGTGAATATTATTTCAGCTGGGGAACAGCAAGGTGTGAATGCAGCTCACTGTTACAGAAAGAATATGACATTTTTTCTTCATATCGCTTGCATCTCTTCCAGTGAACCTTCATACCAGCAGTGTTGATGAATAATACATTAATTTAGCAAAAAAAAACCCCACCTAAAATATTTAGATCCCTTATTATGCATTATGGGTCCAGTATTATGCAAGGTGATGAATTAAGTATTGCATTTGGAGGTATTAGGCTAGCTCCTGGCAGGGTAGGATGTCTAAATTAAGATTTTGCCCTACTCTGTATTGGTCTAGTTGAGAAACTTCATCTGCTTTGCTAAGCATCAATTTTTGTTCAGTGCTGGTAGCTTAGATATCAGTTCTAGGTTTTCCCACGAGTAGTTTGGATTATTCTTCAGGAGAGCTATAGCATTAAGTACAAGAAGTTTCAGACATGGAAGTTTTTTGGAGTTGGAAGTTATTTTGCTTGTATTCCCTGAACCCTGATGCTTGTGGTTCTTTCCAATAGCAACAGAAGCACTTTCTCTGAGCTGCACCCATCTTACATCTGAGTTGGACAGCTGAGAGGATCTCTGTAGCCACAGAGGTACTGCTTGGGCTTCTAACACATTTTCAGACATTTATACATCATATTCTATGGGTGGTGCATCAAAAATGAAGCCCAGTACACATTTGAATACAAACGTGGTAGTGGTTGAATAGCAAAAAAGAAGAAAAAGTAAGTTGCCCATATATAAATGATACACAGGTATATAATACAGGTATTACATAGGTGTAAACAAAATATATACCTTTAAATAATAAAATATATTTATTGTATATTAGATGGTGTATGTAATATATTATGTATTATATACTATATATTAGATATTACAATAATGGAATAAATTGTTATTACTATTTGGATAACTCTGTCCTGCAGAGATTCTGTCTGATCTGCAAAAACTTCAGAGTAAGGACACTATTAGCTGGTCTGATTGGAAGGGCACAGGTAAAATGAGCAGCTGGTCCTGGAGATTTTATTGGCAATGTCGTGGATAGCATTTGCCAGAAAATGTCAGAAGAAGTTGCACAGTCTTTCATCTGTGTGTTTTGCCTTAGGCCCCATCTATGGAAATGATCATTAGCGTGTGTGCAATTAATTTTTTTTAAGGTTTGACAATTTGCAGCACCAGGGAAAAAAACTGTGCTAACACTGAGGCACTAGGATAGAAGAAAAATGACTGACAGAAAGGCAACTCTTTTCCTGGCAGTGCAGGGCCACAGTCAGTGGTTGCTAACAGTCTCCAAACGACATAGGGAAGATTTTGTCAACAAAGTGTCACAGCAGTGTCTTCTGGGACAAAAGTGCATTATTTGTGGGGACAAAAGAATCTCTTTTTTTGTTATGCAAGAAGCAAAGACAACTGAATCAGAGCTCTGTTTTTAAAGAGAAAAGTTCAGTCTGGAACCACCCAATAGTGCATGAAATCAGTAATTAAAAGAGGATAAAGTTATTTAAACCTTATGTTACTCTTGAACAGGCTGAACAAGTGGAGGGAGGGCACACATATGTGCACACACTCTGTGCCTTTGTTAAAGCCACAAATCATTAATCTCTTTTCAGTTGGGTAGAATATTTCTGGGTGCTTTGGATAAGTCTGTCCCGTTTTCAAGAGCTGCTGGAATGCTTGGGCACTTCCATCCTTCTGAATGGCAGAGACGGAGGCACAGGCACCCTGAGCTGGCTGGCTAAAATCAAATTTACTCAGTGGCTGTTACTGATGTCTGGGATTAGGCTGAGGTACACTTGCATGTGAATCGATGCTATTTTTTTCTTTAAAATTGTTTTCTTGCTGCTGTATGAACAATAAATACTATTTTTTCAATAATTTTGGCTGCCCACTGCATACTGTTGGTTGCTCATTTTCAAAGGGGAACCACCAAACTTGCCAAGGGGTGAGTGCAGTTGGCATACAGGGAAGGTTTTAATTGGATTCTCATTTAAGAGGAGGGGAATTATGCAATTAGGCATGGGTAGCATAAATGTGAAGCTGTTTCTGAGGGTCTACATGCAGAGACCAAAAAAAAAGGTAATTAATCCTACAGCTATTATATGGAGGGACATTAATTCCTGTAAGGGAGAAGACACACTTCGGATCACCAAGTCATTCCCCTGACCCTCTCCATGTCATCCTGGAATAAAAGAACCACCTCTTATTCTGAAAATTTGTAAGCAATTAGCCCTTTTAAAACAGGAACATTTGGTCCACAGCTGCCCTGAGCAAACATTAACCTTCACCTCAGCTGTGTTGCTGGAGAAGGTCAAGGGCTTGCTGTGAAATTAGCAGCCCCAGGCACCTTCTCCCCACTGCTCCCCACAGAGAGCTCTCACGGGGGTAGAAGTGAGGCTGTACCCACTGGCAGAGCCCACTGGCACAGCAGCTGGAGGACGGAGGCGATCGAGGGATCATAGCGAAAGTCATTCTGCCAGCGCTCAGGCTGTTAAAATGTCTTTCCTCTCCAAATAAGTAATAAAACAGTTAGAAAGCTCTGCCTGAGAACTAGGAGTGAGGGAAAAGTGAAAGAGAAGAGTAGCAGCATGATAGAACTTGTGAGGTTTTTTTTGAATTAAGAAATATTGTTTCCTTCTGGGACCCCAGAAGGTGCAGATGCAGGAAAAGCAGAGATATTTTTGCTTCAGATTATGCAGGCACTGGGGATAATAGTAATTAGTTCATCTACTGCAGAAATATAAAGTCTCCTGGCTGGAGCTCAGGCACACTGACTCACATCTTGCAGGAGATTAGGCATTGTTTTAATTCAAAGCCCTACAGGGAGGACAGGTGGACAGAATGTAATTACTAGGACATCGAGGATAACTGTCTACCTCTGAAAAAGTGTATTATGCTCCTGTAATATCTGTGAGCAGACAAGATCTTGTTTTTTCATCTGCAAGTTGGATGTCACATAAATTCATAACTTTCTCAAGTGCCCTGTATACATTTGAAAAGGGCAATTTTTGGAATGAAGATTGAAATTTCAGAGACCGCTCTTGCTGTCATGTAAAGAAGTAATTGCTAAACTGTGATGGGGATCATCCTTTAATATCTCCAGACAGCAGCCCTCAAAACTTGTTGTATAAATCTTTATCCCAGTTTGTTTGAAGGGATCTATACTGGATTGTCTTATTCATGCCTCCTGCGTCAGTACAAGACTGAAATTTGTTATACGTAAATCATTCCTAGTAAATTTTAGCACAAGGGTCCAGCCTGGTTTTCATAGCTGAAGAATTTAATTTGTTCTGATTTATTATTGAAACAGCTCTTCTCCTGTAGCAGAGAGTGTGATAAAAGCAGAATAAAAAAAATGGGCACGCAAGATCAGCTTATCAGTCATAATTATGGTTTGTCAGATCATACTGATGTTTGCAATATGTGCGATGGCAGCTCTTCAGGATGGTGAGTATGAAATGAAAACATGCCTGGTGCCCCCCTTGGTGTGGCACAATTGCAGGAAGTGAGAAACACCCTAAAAGCAAGCACTAGTTCTAAACTTCAAAACCTAACAGGGACATATCCCTAGCAAACTTTTCTCTAACTTCTGTTTTGGACTACTGGGAATGGTGCACACCACTGAAAGCATTGTCTAGTGTAGGATTGCCGTCTGAGGTGCTGGTGCGGTTTGTTTCAGACGGTTGGGACGGAGACGAGAGACCTCTGGAGTTTGGTCTTAGAGCATGAGGTTTATTGTGAAAGGGCGTGGGTGTAGGAGACCTGCTGGGAGCTGCCAGACGCAGCACAGAGCAGGTCAGAGAAGTAAGAGAGAGAGAGAGAAGAGAGGTATAGAATACAGAATACAGAATGAAAGTACCGTGGTTGCCATTTACAATACAATAAATCATCTTCTGTGCTGAATATTCTAATTTTCACTAACCAATCAAGAACAAGCTACAAATCCTACAATATTTACATATAGCCTATGAGAGTCATTGCATTACCATATGGCGTTATATTTTAAACTCTAAAAACTGCTTTTTGGACCCTCTGCTATGTTGGTAGGGTCTATTCTGCCCTTTGGACCTGTCTGCAAGCAGAGGGTATTGTCTAATCAAGAGGGTATTAACTTCAGTTGGCCATACCATTGTTTTTCAGTTGTTCAGTAACTGAGGTTTGGTATCTCAAAGCTTGTCTTCATTTCAATCTCGCTTATAGTTTCCATATTCTCAGCATCTTTTGCCAGGTAATAATATTTATAAGGCTTTCCTATTTCATCCTCCCCAACAGTCTAGCCTAGAAAACATTATTTAACTTAAAGATTACTCAGACAACCATGTACGTAGGCACACATGCATGTGCTTTGGACAGTGAAAAAAGTGGTGACTGTGATGTCCATTAAAGAAATAGACAAGTGGAGTTGGGTATGTGGGGCCTGGCAAGTCAAACTCTTGCCAAATTGCTGAAACTGGATCCCACAAATCTACAAACTGATGAGTGATGAATCCAGTTAACAAGGACTTGGTCACATCTGTGGATGTGAAGAACACGGCTCTCTGAAATCCAGTGAGAGTTTCATTATCGTGAGTTCAGCATTACGATTATTTGTGGAAATAGGAAATGCTTAAGACTGACAGATGCTTTCAGTCAGAATAGATGAAAAATTGGACCTGGATTTTAAAGGCATCAGTTCATTGTTACTCTGCTTATAAACACTTGCCTCTTTTAGGGGAGACTGTGTATAATTTTTCTGTAGGTGACAGTCTAAGGGCAAAATGTGTATATGTGCAAAATAGCTGGAAGGACTTTGAGTGGGTGAAGAAACTTAGAAATTGAGAACTTTTAGTGGAGAAGAGAATGTTTTTGTTCAGTATACTGTGAAACACCTCCAATTTTCACTACCTGTTTTTTTTAAGTAAAGGCCTTTTTTTCTGTTTCAGTGATTAAAAGAAAAAATAATGACACTGGTCAAATGGCCTGGAGGAAAAATATCCTGTTCTGCCATAAAAGTTACTGTAGTGAGACTGTCTCATACAGGCTATGCAGCAGACCTGTGCATCATCTGCACCTGGTGCTGAATGATCAAAAAAGGGCTTATTTTAAAGTTAAAAATTTTCTCATTAGAAAGCTTTATCTAAAATTTTAAAAGTGGGCAAAAAATCTTTCATGTCCATGCTAATTCCTGCAGAGGTCCTTATTCCATGTTGCATTTAAGCTCATCTTTAGCTGTTTAACTAGATAAGGACTTCAGCATTTGTGTTCTTTGCAAATATGATATTATATGCATAAGCTCGCTTTTTGTGATTCATTTCCCCTGTAAAACAAATAACAAACCTTCAGATGAGACTTCGTGTGGATTTCAGAGATAAATGTGTATACATTTTTATAAGCTTGATTTGTATATGTCTCTGCATAAACATGTTTATTTTATTATAAAACCCTATTATTTGTAGTCCATCAAAAAATTCTAGTCAAACCCAAGATTCTGGTTTTGTCCAGAAATCTTTGATCACAAGTGATGCTACATGTGCTCTGACTGATGAAATGCATGAGAGAAGTAATCCTCTCTAGTAAGAGAGGATCTAACTTTGTGGTCTCTCTATTACTCATTAAAGGACATGACGGGACGTGAAGTTGTTTTCCTTCAAAGCCTAAGAGCTCTTTTTCATGAGGGATCTTTCTTTTTTTTTTAAATTATATTTTTAATTTTATTTTTTTAAAATTTTTTTTGCAAGGGTTTTCTGTTTCTGGCTGGAAAATTATCCTTGGTTTCTGGAAAAAAAAAAAAAGAAAGCATAATCTGTATAAAATATTGTAGTGGACTTAATAAAAAGCCCATTTCAAGTTATCTTTATCCCTTCACCTGGAACTGTGGCATGAACTAATTTTGCTTCCCTTCCTTGACCAAAGGTCATCACCTTTTAATCTCGAGGGAAAATCAGTAAATTGCACTTAGTTTAAATTCCCCATTGACAAGATGCAGCGATGTGGAGTCAAATGTACGTACCCTGTAGGTCACACTGCAGTTGTGCTCTGTGCTCCATTTAGCTATTCTGGGTCAGGTGGAGTGACCCAGAGGAACAGCTGTATGTCTGAAAGTCACAGTGCCTCCTTTGCTCCCTTCACTCCTGCAGTTATCCTGGTGTCTGTGGGGGAGGGAAGCACTGCTTGCTCTGCTATCTCACACAAGCTCTTTTCCCCTCACTGGTGTGCAATTTAGGGCAGGGGTTTTTGGGCAAAGGGTAACGTGCACTGTGTATTTAGCTTAAGTTCGTTGGAAATCTCACAGTCAACAGCAAGTGCTGTGTAATAATGTTCAATCTTGCATCCCACCATTCTCTGAAAGGTGCCTAAACCAGACTTTTCCAACAAGAAATCAATTCGCCTCCCTGGCAGCTGGCTGCAGCAGAATCCAGGGTATGTCTTTGTCAGGCAGGAGATCAGCATGCTCTGTTTACAGCTCGAGGTCCCTCCAAAGCACCTTCCTGGCAGATGATGATATTTTCCACAGTCCATGAAGGTCTGTGGCAATGGTAGGTCCTGACTGAGAGCTGTAGGGGAGGCAGGAAATCAAATGTTAAAGATTCCAGGGCTGGATATGGACAAGGGACACACGGAAGGTGTCAAAGCAGTGTGGATCAGGGCAAGCGTGGACTGTCACAATCAAATGTGGCAGAAAGAAGATGGGCAGCCTTTAAAGGCTCCTCCTCAATGGCTGTGTTTGAAGAGTGGGAACCAAAGCAGGGACAAAATCATCACAAGAGAACATCCTAGGACAACCTCCACAGGATGTTAAGGGAACCTCGGGGAATCTGGGCTGCTGCAGGAGAAGTCAGAGGAGAAGCTGACTGTGATAAGGTGAAGGGATGAAAATATTTGAACAAAAGCACTGTCAAAGGGGGACAGGCTAGGTACAAAAGTGAACAGATAGAATCAGAAAGAACCAGAATCTAGGTGGATATGCTGACTAAAGGACTGAGCTGGGTTAAAGATGAAGTAGCAAAAACTTGAATCAATCTCCTTAATATCTGTTAGTGCATGAAACCTAAGGTATGACATATAATGAACACTTTAATTGAGAGAGGGGGAAGAACTGGCAACAAAGAAGTGAAGGACATGCCCAAATCTGGGATGGGTACATTGCTGTGGCTGGATGGAGCCTTCACGAGCTAGAGCCCAGCCCTGGTGTTATATATCACTCTAAGCAAAGTCTTTCAATCCAGCAGAAGGCAAACCTTCCTTCAAGTTCAACGGGAGCAGGCTGAGGCCATGTGTTGATGGATAAAAACTTAATGTGTGACTTGACAGTCACAGTCACCTGTAGCAGCAGGAAAATATAAGACTCATCTCACATGGTAGTGTTTCACACTGCTGCAAACTCTTTCCAGCTGCTGCAAGGACAAATGCCTGCATGAAATGCTGAGCTGGGGGAGAGTCCAGGTGACAAACGAAGTGGCTTGTGTGCCATATCAGTGCCATAACAAAAACAGAACTAGAGAGATGTGTTTAAAACCAAAATGTAAATCATTAAGTCTAGACAACACCTTCATAAGATTAACCAGGCTTTTCCCACTCCTGAACAGGCAGGAGTTTTGTGTATCTGCCACTGCTTTCTCAGTGCAATAGGCCCACAGTCATCAATCTGCAGCAATGTGTACTTCCCCTGGAAAGATCAATCTTGCTTAGGAAGGAAACAGTGCTGCAAAGCCATAGGAGAAATTCTTATCTAAAAAAATGTCCTGTGCTCTGAATTTAGTCAGGACACCAGCAAAGAGGAATGAATCAAATATACTCTGTATGAAGCACCAGTTCAATTGCCAAGTGTAAAACCATGAGTAATGTCCTATCTGTTATCAGCTGATTCACTCAGGGAATTTTCAATGTGTTTTAAACCCAAGATGACTGTCCCAGCCAGTATCAGAGCAATGGCATTTCTCCTGATGACCTCAGATTTGGTTTGATAAGTTCTTCCATCACATATTGTGACTCTGAAAGGACAACCAGACCTGAACTCAGCTTTATGACAAAGCAAAATTTAGCATCAATATTGCAATCTTGTTCCTTATGTTCACAATAGAAACCATAAATTGATGGCAATTTCTTTACCTATAAAATATATTTTAACAGCAGCTTGTGTCAGGCTTTGGAAGGTGTTCAACTTCTACCATTTTGGAGTCTATCACTTAGACATCTTTTCCTGCATTTTGATAAGATAGCAAGGTCCTCTGCTAAAGGAAAGAAATACAATTGATCCAATGAGCCTTAGCAGCAGCAAAGATAGCTTCATGGTACATGATTTATGTTCCTGTGAGGCAGGGGTAGTGGGCTGGGCTGGGAGGCTGGAGTGTTGTCTGCATGCATTTGTCTCAACTAAGAAGCAAACTCCACCTCGCTGAAAATGGCTCTGTGTGTGGTGGCTTAAATTTGTCAGCGCTTTTGTGCACAGCAGACATCCAGGCTGAAGAGAGGCAGCTCTCTCTCGCTGGTGTGGCTGAGGTGAGTGCCAGAGCACTCCCCAGACCTTTGGGGAGATGCTGCCCAGCAAGGAAATTGGTAAATGCCGATCAAGTGGAAAGCACCACGCAGGGTGGCCTGGGCTTGGCCGGCAGGGAGCAGAGGAGAGAGAAATGTCCCACGGTTGCAGGGCTGCATCAGCAGTCACAAACAGCCCCTGAGTTCACCCATTGCCTCCCCAGCCCCAGTGGCTCCAGCACATTTTGGTTGGGCTGTGCAGAGAGTCTGGAATTGACATCAGGCAGGATTTGCACATAGAGAAAAGGCACAAGGGCAATACATTATAAGTGAGAACGCAGAGGAGAAGAGCAAGAGAATTTGATGCTTATGCCTCCAGGCAGGGGCAATAGATAATTTTGATGAGTAGTTGTAACCAGACAGCAAAACTAAGCTGTGATCAGTAATTTGATGGTATGGTCAAATGTTTTGGTGATAGAGTAGAGTTGGTGCCTGCAATCAATCACTCCATAAACAGAGGCAAGCCTGGAAACTGATCAGGACTTTTTGCAGATAGTCAGAGATTTAACCAAAGACAAGGAAGAATCCTTGACTCGTTCGGTGTGATTAAATGCAGGTTCATGTATTATCTGCTGCAAAGAATATCTGTGACTGTGAAAGATCATTGCTGGTGAGGCACACAAAATATCAGCTGCTGCTTTTAGGGAATTGAGCAAGATCTATTGCCTGGTGATAATTAACTATCCATCAATAAATGATAAGTGCTCCAGGAAATGAGCACGAGGAAGAAGTTGTTCAAAGGAGACAAGCAAGTCATTAGAAGGAGCAAACGTACTGGAACATCTACAGGAAATAGATAGAACATCAAAAAGCACAGATCTGATACACATGAAGGTGGTGGAGGGTTGGTAGGAAGACGTCAGAGTTGCAAGCATCTGGCTGGAGGCTGCAAAATGAAAAAGTGATGAAAAGGAAAAGCTTCCAAAATAGGCCAGGCTCATTGCACTGCACTGATGGAACTTGACACAGAATCCGTCCCTGTTGCACCAGGCTGACTGTCAGCAGAAATTTAACAATATTTAAAGATAACATCTACCAGCAGAGAATAAAAACCCAACACTTTCGTTTTCCAGATAGGCTGATCTGCTCTAGTAGTCCAAACCTCAAACCCTGCCAGACACTCATGGGGCTTTTCCAGGTAGGTAGGCAGGAGCATTTACTGGCAGATGCACTCCCAATCTTCCAACAGCACTGACCCTCCACTAGTCACGGGGAAACTCAGTGTTTTAGTGGGCTTTCCTCTGTCCTGATGCATAAGGCTTACTCCATGACCTTTGGTTCTCTTTTTGAGTGCGCTTACACCAATTTCAAATAGCCTTCAGTGTCTCCTTTTCTTCTACATTGTTCCTTCTGTGCCTTTGGTGAGCATCTTTCAGGACTAAACAATTACAGTGAATTACAATTGATGACAAGGCAGTGAGAAAGGTGAATGAACCTCAGTGTTTCACCTAAGACAAAGCTGTGGGGAGGACAGTGCCCACAATGGATATTCTGTCTTGGTGCTGCTGGGTTTGGATTACAGGAGCTGAATTTTAGGCCCTCAGTTCTGCAGTGGCAAAGCTGTTTGCGGGTGGAGATGAATTTCCAAAATGTGACAGGCAAGGACATCACAGAAGGAGAGACTTCTTAAAGTGTCATGTCTGACTAACCCTTCTTCTGTAAGGAAAAGGAAGGATTTCTAAGTTGTGCAGTTGTTTCTGGACCCTTTTGATGCTGCAGCAATTAGATGTAAGTGGAAGCCAGGAGGAAGTCATTATAAGTACAGGAATCACAATCGTGATGTTTGTTAATAATATTTTTCTAGCCCTGGTGAGGATGAAAGAATGGCTGAAAACAGAGACATGGCCTACCTGGCATAGAAATTGAAATGGAGTTTCTCATCCACATCACAAAGCTCCTTCTCTTGGCTGTCCAGCTAACCAGTGTTTTCTAGCTTCCCCTTGTGCCGTGACAATCACGTTAAGGGACATGTGGGAACCTGAATTATTGATGCAGACAAAGGCCTTAAAGAGAAATTAGATAAATCTTTAGAGAGTCAGGGTTTAATAATCCCACTGTGTATGGCATGACTCATTTTTCAAGCACTTAGATTTTTGAAGACAGTACTTCATTGGAGGTTTTGAGGTGAGTCTGAGCTACCTGGGAGTAGCAAATGTGGAAAATAGCTCTCTATTATATTGTTATAAAGACAAAACAAGGCAACAAGTGGCAGAGACTGCAAATGTAGAAAGAGAGAAGAAGAGGGAAAGGGGAATCTGTGTGATGGTGATTTATAAACACTGCAACCCATCAGCAGAACCAGATTTCTGATAATAGGATATGTGTTATTTCCAGGCCAGCCACGCAGTTTTATTGTTGGAAATCACTGTGCTTCCCGGCTTTGGTGTAATTCTCAACTCGAGTATCAAAGGCTTGAGGAAGGCTAGTACTTAAGAAAAAACCCTTAATACAAGGGTTTCCTGAGAGTGACAGCCTAGGGCTTTCCCTGGGGCTGGACTGAATTCAGTCTTCCCCCCCCTCTGACTCAGAAGCTGCCTTGGTGGCTGCACAGCTGCAGCTGCATTTGCAAACCTCTCTTGTGCTGGCATCATTGGTGCTTCAGCAAATTGGCTCCACATCTCTCCAGAGCTGGGTCTGCCACTTGTGCCAGTGTGGAGTTTTACCCAAGTTTTACTCAAGCTCTGCCCCTTGGCATGGCATCTTCTTGGAGCAGACCTGAGGATGCTAACGATATTGCCAAACCCTATTCCTGACTTTCCTCATGTCCTCTGCCTGTACAAGGCAGTCTCATCCACTGGTCCTGGCATGGCTAGAGCTCTCTGGGAATTTCCAAGGCAAAACCCCACCCTGGCTTTTTTTAAGGGCAGCAGTGGCCATCATCTCCTGCTTATGTCATGGTAACATGGTCTTCTGAGGGGTTTATTCGTTACCAGGTTTTAATCACGCTACGTAAGGGCATTATGCAGTTATTTTCTATTCCCTGTACAAAGTGCCAGCTTATTTCATCTTACACATGTCGATGAGAGATCAGCCTGAATTAAGTTTGTTTTAGCTGTTAAATCACATTTTTCAATTGTTTAAATAGTTCAGACAGAATTTGTACAGTAACATTTTAGCTTTTTATAGCTGTCAAGAAGTAATACAAATAATTACCACCTTCCCTTGTGGGTTTTATCTGATTAAAGTGACATGTCTGCTTATGCAAGATATTTGAATAGAGACATTCAATAAAGTCAGTAACGTTTAATTTCCCCTCTCCTCCTCTTTATTTCTTTTTTAAGCTACATTTCATATTTATTTAAAAATCTCAGTTTAAGGTTTGGGATATTTTTCTTAAAAGACTTTACACAATGAAACAATTTGGCAGCGTATTTTATGTGCTTGTAATGAAATATTTCCTCACAGTATAGGAAGGTGTTGATGTATCTTGCTCATGCTAAGGAGCAGAGCATCTATCTGAACTAACTGTTGTGGAAATACCACTGGAGTAAAAGGTGAGCCAAGGTGGAAGCCAGAATTTTCCCCAGATTGCAAATGGGAGCTGATTGAAGGAAGGAGGAATTAATTGGAAGCTGCCTGTGGTGTCAAGGGCTTGGTGAACTTGCATAGAGGAAGTCTTTTGTAGCATGTTTTGCTGGTACAAAATTCCCTAGGACTATATATCCTTGAGTACAGCTTTCCAGTCTTTCATCCATTAAGTGGCTTCATATATAGGACATTTCTTGCAAAAGGCTCAGTTCCTGGGTCAGCTCTCAGCATCAGGTTCATCGGCACATAGGTGTTTAAATTAAACTGAGATGTTTACATTCCAGTCACACTTAACACATGTAGGCAGTGAATTTTCAGGTTTCCTGGTGTAGAATTTGCACCACACTGCTGCAAGAAATGGTAATTCAAACGTCTCCCCTAATTAGTCTCTGGGCCATGCGTTCTTTAGGTGGTCAGGTCAGGTTGCCATGGTGGCAATTTTGACTACAAAATATCCCTCAGGTTATGAACACCATGAAGAAAAATGAGTTTTTTAGAGCTCCAAGAAATATACAACAGCTATGAGATCCATACTTACTGTTAGTCCCTGCTGGGGTTTTTATGCATGCTTTAGTGATAAACTAAAGCTAACATATCTTAGACAAAAAGGCAGATGGCAGGCTTGATGCTTGCCCCAGGGAGCCTTGAGTCTCAAATTCTCTTGCAGAGGGAAGCTTTGGCAAGGTGAGAAACACCGGATAAATCCTTTCTGCAGGGCTGCAGGAGCCAAGGCCATCCTCTCTGTGCCATGGGGAGATGTCCATGGGGGGATGCCTGGCGCTGCTGCTGCTGCTGGGGGTCCCTGGGGCTCCCTCTCCCATGGCACTGCCATTTCATGTGTCCCTGCCTCTGTAAGCTGATCTGAAATACTGCCTAGCTCTCATCTTGTCTATCCTGCTGTTAAGATACCCGCCAGGTCCCCAGCTCCTTTTGTGTGTTCGTTCCTCATTTTTACGGTTTAGGTTTAGATGTGACATTTCCCTTGGTTTTGTGAGACTGCTGAAGGTATTTTGCTCTATTTTAGAGCTGTCAGTGGGCTGCATTTAGATTTCTGTGTAGATTACATGAGACGAGTGAGGTTGAGTGGTTTATAGCTCCTTTCCTCCCTGGTGCTGCCCTGTGCTGTGAGTCTTATAAGCCAACATTGATATTTTGCCCATAAAAATGATGCTCTGAAATGCAGCTTCTTATATTACTTATATTACTTTATCGTTACTAATGTTCATTGATTTCTACTAAAAATCCTTCACAAGTAGTAAAATACTATATGGAAAGACACAAACATCCACAGCAAAAATGAAAAATGGCATTTATTTTTATTAACGTTGTATTTCCTTGAATCTGATCACCAAGGCCAGCTTAGGCTGTTTCAAAATATATATAAAAAAGCACCACTCAAAGGGAGTTTAGGTATAATTCAATCCTACTTTAAGAACACTTTTCCCTGTCAGCATAATATGAAGTGGTCTTGGCTTCAATGAGAACCTTCCATACTCTTGCAGAGACTCAGGACACGGAGGACAAGGCAAACACAGATTTATTTACCATGGATTTTAACTCTCTACATCAAAATACTCCTCATTGGCCTGCCCTAGTAATTCTGCCCAACTGAAGAGAGATTCCAGGAGGGCTTCAGTGCAGCACTATAATAAGCAACTGCAGAATCATTTATCATTCCTGATGGCAAAGATTAAAAAACTCACCATTTATTTCAAATAGATAAGTATGACACCTTAACAATTCTGTCTTTTCCTTACTGCAGACATTTCCATTTCAAGCCCTGACAATATTAAGGAAGAGATTTATTGGAGTTCATCGCACAGCCTGAATCCTTTGAAGCCAAGGTATTTATAATGATGTAAAAATGACAGTGTCAACAGTGAATTAAATCATTTAGTCTCTATGATAAACACTATGTTGCCCTAAAATTTAAGAGATGCACTGAGAACATAAGTCACTCAGAATAAAAAACAAAGCCAGTGGCAAATGATTTGGGTTTGCAAAACCCATCATGACACAAAATGAAAGAGTGAATGAGAGGAGCTAACAATGAAGTCATAATATCCATGATAATTCCCATGATATCTCATAAGCACACGAGATAAAGACAGATGTCCTGTGTGAATGCAGTACCTGCCTTTATACCTGAAGAAGTCAGCACAGCATTTATCAGCAAAAAGCTAGCGTAGAACAATACAAAGTACAGACGAGATGTTTGAAGCTTGCCTGAGAGCAACTGCTCTTATCATCATTTTGCTTAATGAAAGTTTGATGTGGATTAACTCTTGATCAATGTGTTAGATGTACCCTGGCATAAATTAAAAAGCAAGATATGGAGTCAGGGAAAAAAAAAATCAGACTTCCACCCTAAACTTCTGTACTTTATATCAAGGTAGGAAGAGATGCAAGGGAATGAGGGAAGGCAGGAGATGTCACTCAAGGTGGTGAAAGAGAATAAGAGAATTGATCTAAGACTGAACAAGGAAATTAGCAATGAGGCAACAAAAATGTTAAAAAGAAATATTGTGATCTCAGGAACCCTGGGGGCAGATCTAAACTCAGAAGTCCTCTCTAGAGGCTTAAAGAAAAGAGTGTCTGGGAAAACAAAGCAGTTACATCTCAAAGTTGGCACACAAGACACAAGCAGGTCCTTCTGTCCATCAGGAGCTGGAAGAGCAGGGGAAGATCAGGGAAGTGAAGAAGTATCCTTGGCAACTTGAGAGACCTAATGGCCAAGCTATGCTATAATCAGTCTGTCCAGTATTTTTTCCTATTCCCTTGGGTGTAATTCTGCAAATTTCCTTCCCTACTTTCTAGCTAAGCTTGTCACTGTCACCACTGTCTGAACAAGTCATGGTGCTCCTCAGTGTGCATCCCATCTACTCAAAAGACATACTACCAAAATTGTTCTGTGTAAAAAGTCCATACCAAGAGAATTCTGGTTTCTAAGTTTTAATTTTTAAAACGTGTTGATGTTCATACATTTCTGTTCACTTTCAAAGCGGGTTAAAAAAAAAATTATGTACTGAACAAACTATAGGGAAGTATGTTACCATGAGGTTTGTCAGAAAATTTCTTTTCTCTTACAAGATCCTTCCAAGTTCTTCAAGCTCAAAGTGCCTTAAATATTTCCTTCTTTTCAGCAAATTAGGAATTAAACTGAGTTCACCTTGGAAAATTAATTTTCCATCAATTTTGTGTGCAGCTACGTGGAGTGTGATGGAACATGCCCTTCAGCAATTTTTATTTTCCAGCTAGTCAGTTGGGGTTCTGAGGAAAAACCAAAAAAAAAAAAAAAAGAAAAAAAAAAAAGAGAGAGGCCACAAGCCTGATATAAAAAATATTTAGAAATGTACTTATAGCATGGGGCTGGATGCTGTAAGAACCAGAATTAGTATACATTTTCCCTCAACATTTTAGATCCAAAACAATTGGAAACTGTTGGTTGAACTTGTCATGAAGTCAGTGTGGACAGGAGCAATATAAGGGCAACAAATGGCTGTAGGAATGGTGTCATCAGTGCATTTTCATTATCCTTGAGTAGATATGAGTGCTTGTGAAAGTCTGCAGTGCACTTCCTTTGTCCAAAGTGTGTTTCTTCACAGCCTGGCTGCAGGAGCCTCACCCTTGCCTGCAGGGATCACTGAGTCTTCATCTCCCCCAAAATACATAAAAGCACAATCCATTTCTAGGTTGCAGCATACTGGTATGGTTGAATTGTTTGGAAAATGTGCTACAATGGCTCAGCTCAGGAGAACTGCCCTCAGAACAATACAGAGGAGCATTTTTGGTTCTGTACAGCCATAAACCAGGAAATGTGACTTCAGCTTTCAGGGTGTAGTCCACAAAATACTTACTATCTATATCTATCTATATCTATCTTTATATATCTATATCTATATCTATATCTGTATCTATATCTATATCTATATGTATATGTCTATCTATATCTATATGTATATGTATATCTATATAGATATCTATATATCTATATATCTATATCTATATCTATGTGTATATATATATATGTGTGTATATATATGTATATTTATTTACATATTATAGATACCCCCATGGCAGTGGAGGTTTGGCACTAAATGATCTTTAAGATCCCTTAACATTCTGTGATTCTATGGCTTTATATAAGCTTCAAAAGAGAAGAAAAATTCCCTTAGATGAGACTGCTTGCCACAGCGAATGATATAAATATGGTGTAGGGGTTTTTATAAACCAGAAAACATAGCTTTTGCCAAATTTCTTTAACTATTAAGGAACTATTTTAATTATTAAAGAATACTTGCTGCCTTGAGCATTTGATGAAAAATTATGTAAGAGGTTTTGTGTTTGTTTTTTAAAAACAATTAACTGTTATATTTCAATATATCTCAGCTGAAATCTTATTCTTTTAATCCTTAAAAATATTGTATCAAATGTCTAATGGCAGATTTGCAGGGCACAGAATGAAAATTCAGCAGTCAGCAAAAGCTCTGATGGAGACAGCAGTGGAGGACAAAACTGGGCCTAACCCTTGAGCTTTGTCTGCTGCCCTGTTTGTGTCCATCACTGGTACCCAAGAAGAGCAGCCAAGAAGCAGCAAGAAGAACAAACTGTGAAGTGAAGCACCATCAGTTCCCAGCGCTTGTGTCCCCGGTCAGCAGGCTCCAAGACATCTCAGGGAGTGGTCAGCGTCCTGCTGTAGCCTGGAGATCCTCAGTTATTTATGGACCTCAGGAAAGATGCACTCGCTGGCCCAGTCTGCAGCACTTCTATCCTGCTCCTGTTCACACCATGACTGAGAAATAGCCCTTTTGGTGCTCCTTTTTCTGTCCCCCCCTTTCCACTTGTGCTACAGCTGTGAGCAGAGCCTGCAATTCTGTGTGTAAATGGAATCCTCTGAATCCTTCTAGCTCCTGCTTTCAAGCAAGAGAGGCAAAGAAATCCCTTTCCTTTCTAAGATATTGTATGCCGTGAAAAACAAGCGTAAAGAAGGGTAAAAATGTTAAATAAGACAACTAAAGTTTTTCTGTTGCCCAATGAGAAGTGACAGACTCCCATATACGTCCTGTGAATGTTGCTATCTGTGTTTCTGTGTGTTTGGAGCAAAGACAGCTGCATTCTGCATCTGCAATTCCCCAGCAGGTTGCTTTGCCTTCTTTTTGCTTTCCCATTACATCCCTAAGACACCTCCTGCTTTTTCCTTCCAACAACACATTTGTTGATCCTTCAGATCCTAGAGATTAGCCCTCTGGCTTTGGCTGACAGTGCTGGTTTGAGTGGGGAGCAGTGGAATAGCCCAAGGAGGAGTGTCACCGCTTTGCAGTGGTGGCTGCACGGGGCTGCTCACCAGACAAACCTGCCTGTGCACCTCCTCCTGGCCAATGTAACTCTCTTTATTTGGGGTGACA
Organism: Origma solitaria; assembly: GCA_013397895.1. Classification (NCBI taxonomy): domain Eukaryota; kingdom Metazoa; phylum Chordata; class Aves; order Passeriformes; family Acanthizidae; genus Origma; species Origma solitaria. The sequence continues at coordinate 243,691 of VZRL01002032.1, forward strand.
CTGGAATGGCAGCTGGTCAAAGCAGATTCAAGCATTTTGCACTGTGGGACTACCCCTTCTCTTCCTCTGTGATTTCAGAAGGGAACTTCACAGCTGAAGTCAGGCTCTGAAAGAACTTCTCAGGCCAGCAAGGGTTGCAGTGGGAATTAGATGCTTGTGGGCTCTCAAATGGAGATCTCTGAGCTGTGTACCTCTCTCTAAATACTACCTCTGTTTAACAATCCGACTCATGCAGCTTTATTTTTCAGAGCAGATGGAGAAGGACAGAAAAGAGATTACTTTTAGAGCTAGCATATCCTGAGGTGATAGCTCTCTGAAATGTCAGCACTATTGATGTATTGATATAATTAAACACGTCTGCCGAAATGTCACTGCTGCTGCCCAGTGATCTGATGGACGGCTCCGGTTGGGGGATGTTCTTAAACAGCACAGACAAATTTTGGGATGCTGTGGTCTCCGTTAGATGTCCCCTTGGTTCACAAGTGATGGAATGCTACTGAAAGCAAGGAGAGTTGGTGAGTCTTACCTAAATGATTAGTCTCGGTGTCTAATTGTCCTTACTGTCCCTAATATGGAGTGGTTTCCCATGAACTTCTCCCACAACTCCCAGTTTTTGGCATGTTCTACTGCATACATTTGATTTTTTTGGTCATTTAGCAATGCACATGGGCTCTCTTCAGCAAATGACTGACAAAGGACGCTCTTGTCACTTTGTTTTAATTTGGATTTTATTTATTTACTGAAGATAAAGAAACCTGTCCACTGACACTCAAAAATCTCTTACTTCTCAGAGATGATGATGGGATTTCCTCCTCGACCTGAGTTACACCTTGCATTGCTGCTCTGCCATGGGAAGGCTGACACAAACTGGCCCAATATTTCTAATAAGAATGTCCTACCAAGTATCAGAAAGTACACAAAGTTCAATATTCATTTTGGGAAAAGTAGCTCATGAATCTCTCCTCCAGACATGCTGCACGTCTATCTTAAAAGGAAAAAAAAGGGAGGGAAAAAATGGACAAAAAAAGAACCCTTAGCACTTACCCTGGCAAGAAATGTTCCAGGAAATTAAAATCTTGTAACTGCTGCTGCTTGTCAAAGACCTTATGAAAAAGAAATGGAAGATAGTCACCAAAGGAAACTTGAGATGAGTTGTGGGACCCACTGCTCATTTTCTTTTTCCTTTGCTCTTCAAGGGAATTGCTTTCACCAAGCAGCGCAAAATATTAGGGCACATGCAGACAGCATTCTCCTGGAATTTGTGACAAACTGCTGCGGAGCAGTGTTAGATTCCACTATTATGTGCAAGAACTGGTTTTGGAGATAGTTTCTAATATTGCAGGCCTATATTGCAAAAGGAGAATGAGCCATTTCAGCTGTCAGTCTCATTAATTATTACACTTTCTAGTATTACTGTTATTTGTTGAGGCTGGCTCATTTTTTTCCTAGGATTTTATTTTTTAGAAATGTAACCTCTTGCCCAGACCCACAAACCTCAGGATGAAACGTGCAGATTTTTCTTCCCTCAAAAGAATTATAGTATTTAAGTTTTGATCTCCTGTAGTTCTGGGTGAAATATTCCAACTTTCATTCAAGAAAACCTGGAGGTGCAAGTGGAGCTCCTTCCTATTTCCACTGTATGGCAGTGCTTCTTAGGGGCTTCCCAGCCAAGACGAATGACCTATTGTGACAGACATCATCAAACACAGAGCGAGAGACTGACTGTGTCTGCCACAAAGAGATTATTTTCTAGATGGAGAAGATGCATAAAGGGCAGCCAGAGGAAAGTATTGTTAATTATATTTCACAAATAAGGAAATGAAACACAAATGCTAAAGACTACAACTCCTCAGATGCATTGAAATCATCGGAAGCTTTGTGGATTATTGCTTGAATAAAGCAACATAACCTCTGTCACACAGGAAGCCTTTGGCAATGAACTGAACAGAGATATTGCAGAACCTGTGCCAGAGATCAAGACTCTAGCTTTCTTCTCGAGGAAGAAAAGAGAAAGTAAAAATTTCTGTCTGTGGGATATTGTGCTGACACACACAAGCAAGCAATTAGAAAGATAAAAGAATACAGTTATTCTAGAAAGTTACTTGGCAAAAGTTTTTCTGCCAATGTTTGGTAAGGCATCTGTCCAAGTAGGCAAAAAACTAATTTCTTGGTTGTCTGGGAGTTTTTTAACCTGTCCTGGACCTTGTAAGAATCAGTGGTGCCATGGAAGAGCAGGCTGGAAGTGTGTTGGTAAGTTTGCTTCCAAGCTGTTCACAGGGGGACCTCCAGCAGGGAGGGACCTTCCAGAGCTCATCTGGTCCCACCACGCTGCTCAGGCAAGGTGAGCTGGATCCAGCTGCCCAGGACTGTGTCCAGAGGGCTTCTGAATATCTCCAAGGAGAGAGATTCCACAGCCTCTCTGGGCAAGCTCTGCCAGTGCTTGGTCACCTTCACAGGGAAAAAATGTTTCCTGATGTTCAGAGGGAACCTGCTGTGTTTCAGGTTGTGCCCATCACCCCTTGTCCTGTCACTGGGCACCACCAAAAATAGCCTGTCTCTGTCCTCTTTGCACCCTCCCTTCAGGTATTTATATACTTGAGGACCAGTAAGTTAAATGCTTGAAAATATTCAATATGTATATCTTTACTCACATATACAGCTGTTTGGAAAAGCCTGGGCTTGACTTTTAAAATTTTTGTTTCCTTTGGGTTTTTTTACTTTATTTTGGAGTGGCATCATTTTATCAGTGGGAAATACAGGCAGAGGTTTTCTAGGCCGATCTCACAAAGCACTTCACTACAATTTTAGGTAACCAAATAGATCAATCTTTAAATGCTACAGTCCTATTGTATGAGCACTCATACAAATACATTGCAGATTGAGAGCAGATTAGAACATGCAGTATGCAATGACATGCAAGTTAAGAGCATTTAAGACAGACAATGCCAGTTTCTCAAACTTGAAGGAAAACTGACCATTAAAAAAATATTCCATGGGATTATCCTGTGATCTGCCTGTTCTCTTTCAGTTTAATGTTCTCCTTTAAAATACCTTCAGTAAATTTACATATGATGAGTATCAGCTGTTCTGTTATTACCTTTACTAGGATTTGATTGTCTCCTACAACACTGTTCCAGTCCAGCTGTTTTTTCCATTCCACAGTTAAAATGTCTTGGATGTCTGGAATCAAAATGGCATAAGAAACAGAAAACATACAAATAAAACACATAATCTCTGAAACTTTGAACTAGAGCTTATTTTATAGAGGGGGTTTTTTGGTTGTTTTTTGGTGGCAAAGGGGAAATGAAATCTGAAATACTAAGGAAACCCTGGAAGAAATTAAGAAGAAGAAATGAAAAAAGACATTTTGTTGGACAATATATAATTACAACTAGATCCAGTTAAAGTAAATACTGTTGCTATACAGCGTGTGTGAGTATAGTGACAGAACCAAGATAGTACTTGGCTTCTTTCTGTACCAGTATGACTCTGGTTAATGCCCACTGCTGCCTTTTCAGACAATTATAACCAATGACCATGAAGCAGGGTCTAAATGAAGTCTGAATTCTCCTCTGAGTACAACATTCATCTCCTGTAAGAGGCAGAGAGTGAAACACAAGTTTATTGCATGTGAGGCACTGTTTGGATCTTTAAAGCGAGAACACAGAATTAGCAAATTAAGCTGAGGGTTTATTACAAACAGGTTGCATGCCTTAACTTTTTGCAAAGGATCGCCTAACCACAGATCCTAAAAAACAGAGATATACACACAGACACACTTGAATAGAGTACAGCCAAACAAATTATAGCATAGTATAAAGAAAGAAATTGCTATAAAGCAAAATAGGAATAAACTGTTTCATAATAACTGTGGTATTGACACATGGCTTATAGGTAAGCATAAATGGCCTTTAGCTCTTTTTTTTTCCTGTGGTTTTTATTACTTTTTCTGCTGATCATCTAGGAACATAACTGTGAAGCACTGATTTGTAAAAAAAATTACTCTTCCCTTAGTCAGTCCAGACAAAAGGGGCAGGCAGAAGGTAGAGTGAAAACCATCTCTCTGGGGAAGAGTGCAGAACATGGACCAGAGAATAGGAGGACAGTTGTAGAAATAGGAACTACAGATGTGTTAAGTGACTAGAGATGGCATAGATATGTTCAAGGAATCATAAGGAATAAAGATAATTCCTTTCTCGTAATGGACAGAAGTCTAGATCGCAGACAGTGTTAGTCACTGGCTGTGGAGGGAAAAGGAAACTGAGCACCTCCAAACTCCAGCTTTCCTATCCAGTCTTGATTTGTTTCGTGCTCATAGACCTAAGCTGAAAAATATTTACAAAGATTGAAACAATTCTTGTTCAAAAAATTATTGCACTGTAAATTCGTGCAGGGTTGTCTTACAGCTCACAGATGGAAGTTTCAGGAGCAAGACAATACCCACATCATCTCTACTCATCTACTGTGTGACACATTTATTTGCAATCTTCCTATTCACTTTAGGTTATTTGGATCATAGATTAACAGGATATTATATAACCTAGAGCTTTTTTTATACACCTTTCTGCTCACCTTTAATTTCCAGTAGCAAATGACTATCCTCCCCGTGGCAAACTCATGGATGTTAATAGAGAAAAAAATAATATGAGAAAAATCCTTAACACTTAGCTTCATGCAAACCACTCCAGCAGCTGAATAAAAGAAGTCAACATCCCATAACCAGAGAGTTTTGCACAGATTGCCTGCATGTGCTAACATAGGCTTCAGATAGGAAAAGAGCAGAGATTTGCAAGGCTGCAAAATATTAAGCTGCAGGGAGAATGCACATACGTAATTTTGTGAGTCCCTGCAGCATATCGACATTTGGATAAAAGAGAATGTATTTAGGAGAATTAATTATTTCTCACAAGGTGAAAGAAAGAGTTTTAGACACCTCGTAGGGAAGAATAACTTGTACATGAGAGAAGGTGAGGTAGTTTGTAACAAGGCAGCTCAAGATAAGAGGACAAGGAACTAGGGGATTCTAACCCACAATTTTTGTGCTTCTAAAGTTGCATTGCTCCTTCCAAAACACAAATTATGGTGGAGGAAGAGCTCACTGTTGTGGCTTAAGTTTGAAAGCATAAACACATTTGGACCTTGAAGAAAATACTGATGTTTTGGCTGCCCTTTGACTTCTTCTGAAAAAGAACAGGAACAATTTTTTCACTCAAAAGACAACTCCTCGAGTTATTTTCTGTGACATCAGGGATCAGAAATCGCTTTTGGATTTCTATGCTTTCAGCACCTTGTTTCTGTATTTTATGCAAGCTCAGCTAGCCATCCCTTTATCCACGACTTTATTTTACTTGTAGCTGGTGTTTCCTGTTGCCTGAAGGAGAGATCTTACCCATCAATTCATCCCTTTGTTATTATTTGTGAACATATAGAAAGAATAATTGATAGTATTGGTGTGTAATTCGACATGTAACAATTTCCTGAGGGTTAAGGGCTTTTCTCTCTGGTGTTCAACAGATCAAAGAACAAAAAATCCCATAATCTCAGGTCATAATTGAAAACACACTACTTTCAATACAGATTTTAGCACACAGAGGGATGAATGTCTTTAATTCAGGTAAACCCAGCCCTGCAGTCCCCCTTTTTCACTGTTACCATCCGTTAGCCACCAATTTGAAAACAGCAGAGAAATGATTTGATTTCATAACCAAATAGCTGAGCAAAAACCATTTCCTCCAGCACAGATTTTACATTTATATTTAAATGAACTGCCTGTGGCTGGGAAGTTCTGCCTCATTTAGAGACAGGAGTTAAAAAAGACCTACTGTGAGACATGGGGCAAAGCAGAATTAAGAGAATTGGATGAATTTCAAGTGTCTTGGAGATAAAAGAAAACATACCACTTGTTCAAGTGTGCTGAGGCTGAGTTCAGAGAAAGGTTGGACCAGGGTAAATCTGGTGTCTTGCACGGAGCTTGGCCACCGCAGGGCTGCCTGCAGCTGGCCTGGGATTGAGGCACTGCCAGCACAGAAGTTGTTTCTGTGTAAGCTGGTGTGACTCTAAGCAACACCAGCTTTCACTCCCTGCAGCTCACATGGCAAACATGGCCTGTGGGAAGCTTTGGAGAATGATGGGAAATAACTGAGAGCTCATCTAGCGAGTAAAGGACAAATGAACTAGCTTTGGATTCAAAGTGGTGGACTAGAGACTTGTCTCTTCTATTTCCTCTGCAGAACTACAGTTAGCAAAGAGCATAAACACCAATTCAGTAACATTTAGTGTATCGTGCTTGGTCCTCCCACAGATATTTTCTTCCTTACAAAATGCTTTACAAACAGGGGCTAATTATTCTTCATAACACACTTCTCAGGGGAGAGAATGACAATCTTTCCTCTCTTCACAGTAAGGGAAGCTCAGGTATTTGAGCTATTTCCCAGTGCCTGTCAGAGCACTAACTTGAGAGAAAGATGATGAGCTGGCAGCGATCACGGCCCTACCCAGCTATGGATGGAAGTGACCTCCCGCCAGGCAGGACCTGCTGTATAACTTCAGTCCTCCTCTTTTCCCGCAGGGCTGCTCGTGCTCTCAGTACATGACAAGGCACTGTCATTTCACAGAAGATAGTATGGCAATATACAACTAAAGAGTAATGCAGGAGGAAAAGGTCAGGATGGGGCAGAACCCCTTTGGAGAAGCCTTTCAATAACCCACTCTTCCTTTGTGAGTGCTTCGTCTCCAGGAGTTAAAACAAGGAGATTTCTGCTCATACCTTGTATTCACTCCTTGCAGCAGGTCTCTGGTTCCCCAGCCAATTTTCCCAGTCAAGTGTTAGGAAAAGCACCGAGTGCTGAGCGCTGCTGCTGCAGACTAAATGCAGTTATTCTGCATCGGCAGGCGGCTGCTCACGCTGAGCCCTGCAGGGGAATAGGCTGCATGGGCACCAAGAGGAGCAGAGAAAGAAAATGCCAAGGGAAATTTACTTGAGTGGGGAAAATAATGCCTTCCTGGCTGCTTCTGAAAGTCCTGCTCTATTTTATTGCTGAAGAGAAGAAGTTAACTGTATGAGGGCGAAAGTTGACAGGGAACTGGAACAAAAGGCAGGCAAAAACTGGGTGGTCACCAAGCGTTCTGCTACAAGTTGAAATAGGAGTGAGACAAAGGGATAGATCCCTTCAAAATAAAATCTCTCTTGCTGCTAATATGTATGTTTTAAAATGGACAGAAAGGTTATGGCATTGTGCAACTGGCTATCCTAGGGAAGTAAAGCCTACTGGCTTCTAAGTGGGAGAGAAGGCAGGAGCAATGGCAGAGTTTGTTGAGGGTGTTGCATACCTGCCGCTGTATTTGTCAGCCCTCCAGGAAATCTTCACACTGGTGTTTCATAGTTCTAAAAATTCTGAGATTGTGATGATGGTAAAAGGAAGCTGGAGTTGCTATTTTCTTTACTGCTTTTTCCTCTTTCTGTTCAAAACCTTAATTTAAAATGAAAGTCATATATATATATATGTACATGTCTATATATATGTACATATATATATGCTTTAATTATATATATGTTTTTAAAATATATATTGTTTTAATTATATATATATATACACAGGAAAAAGAATGATAAGGAAAAGGAAAAAAAAGACTCTAAAATAATTTTAACAGAAATACTCCCCATATTCAATGTGTTCTGTAAGATGCAATTCAGAATTTATAAATTGCTTAGAGTTACCTTCTCCTCAGCTATTCTCCTCACCTCTTTCTTCCTGAATTTCTATTAATTTCTGCCCATCACCAGTGACTAACTGTTATTGGCGCTCTTATTTGCATTACCTACCTCCAGATAGCTCAGGGCAACATACATCTCTTTTTATTCATACTGATGTAATGCAACTTCAAAAGAATACAATTACAACAGTTACCAATGGCTGAACTGCAGAAGATCAGGGACAAGTTTTCATTTTCTTCCGTTAAAATGTCATTAAAGTTTGTTATTTTCTATGTAACACTCACCCTAGGCAAAGTCTAAGCAGAGAGCCTAGGCTCTTATTTAAGAATTTTCCCCTTAGCCAGTAGGGTAGGTATTATAGGGGATATTTTTCGTAATGCTGATTGGCAAATTAATTTTGGTGGAAGTTAACAACAGCAGCAATTGATAAACAAAATGGATAAGCAACAAGGCCTTGACCTTTGAAAATATATCTCAAACTTCAAACAAATCACTTGCCAATTTATTTGGAGGAAATTCCTTTCATGTCCCAGGGAGTCTGTCCCTTTAATTATAGTCGGTAAGCCCTTGGGAGTAAACATGAGCATGCATGTCATTACAGCTATTCTTCTGCAGAATAGGTTGACTCCATTTGAAACGTTCATCACTCTAATGGTGCTCCAGGAGAAGTAATTTGCAGTGAAAAGCTCAGGATAGTGTATAGCAACTGAAAAAGCAAAAGGAAGTATATTCTGAAGGCAGTGTATTTTGAAGAAAGGTCTGTAAGTCCTCAGCTTCGTTCCTTCCCTTCCTTATCTTTCGAACCCGAAAGGGAGATGAGTCCAGGCGGTGCTGAGGGTGTCCAAAGTGCCCCATACCAAAACAAATGCCCCATTCACACAGGAGTCTGTACATGTTGAAGAGAGGATAATGCCATCACCATCCATTAGCCATCAGAAATTCAACTGCTGGGAGAGGCATTAGGAAGGAACACCATTACTGCCACATCCAAGGAGCAGCTAGTCAGGGCTGAGGACACTCTGTCTTTTACAGTCAGCATCAGTGTCATTTCTGCGGAAAGTTGATTAAATCTCGGATGCTAAAGCCAGCAATGTGTTTTTCAGATGGCATCTGGTGGCTCAGCGTAATAGACTATATTATTTGCTACATCATTGCTCATGAAATATTGTTAGCAGGGTGCAGATCATTCGCCCATTAACACCCTGTGAAGTCACCTTGAATCCCATGTTTCCAGAACAGTGGAAAAGAGTTCTATTTCACAGCTGAAAAATAAGCCATTTGGATGCTTTAAAAGTGCCTAGTACAGAATTCAGCTATTTCAACAACGCTCTCTTACCTACCACAATTTTTCAGCTTTAAGATCTCATCTGGAAGACATACAAATATCGCTCCAGTTGGTCTGAACAAGTGGGATGCCAGAAGTTAATATCACCCTTTGTATCTCTGGTGATGGTTCTCTAAGGAGATATTTTTAAATGTATGCACCATACATAGATTATTATATATATTATATCAATCTATTCTCTATTTATTCATGCTGGGATGTGGAAGAAAATGTTTAATTCTCATGATTTGTTGCAGCTAGAAGGCACCAATCACATGCATATTACGATCTATACCAGAGAAAAAAATCCTTAAGATTACACAGTTTTTAAAGTAATCCATTCAGAGAATTTTCCTACCCATCCAGTTTGGAACCTAGTGGCCAGGTAGACTGACAGCTTTGAACTCTGATGTCTGCTGTGAGAGGTCATGGACAAAATAATGATGATCTATTAGTCCAGATTTATCTGGAATTGCAATACTCCTTCCTCCTGCTGTCCCTCTCCCCTACCCAGGGAACACTTGCAGTCTTATTTTGAATTTTGTCTTGCTGATGCCAGTGGTGGGCAGAGTTAAATGAAAGTAGTTCACACTTCCCTGAGCTACTGTGCATGTCTGCTGTAGATGCAGCAGGATGGTGCTTCCCTGATTGAGAGAGGTTTCCTTTGCAATCAAAAACTTAATTTTTAGAGTCTGAAAAATTAATGCTGTCAGAAACTGATGGCCCTCTAGAGGTAAGTCCACTAGAACTGAGTTGACAGTGATGTTTAATTTCCAGGAGAGAGAGAAGTAACCATGCAACAATTTTACTGCTCCACACTGCTCTACGTTTCACTAAGAACTAGACACAAGGTCAAATAAAAAGAGTAAAATATAGAACAGAGGAATGAAAAAGGAAGAGGTTTCTTTGAGCAGAACTACATGAAACCTTGGAAACCTTCCCTTCTTACTGAAAAAAGTTCACACCTTTTGTAGTTCAAACAATGTCAAGAATCAAATCTGAGCTTTGATACCAGCTGGGACACACAATGAGTCAAATAGAGTGTCCATTACTCCAGATTTTTCTATAATTTCTGCTCAGCTTTCATCAGTTGATCTTTTTTGACCCTTTTTCTTGATGACAATTACCATGTGAAACCCTTGGGACAGCCAGCATAAGCCACACAACTCATACCTGGCTGTTCTGCTGCCACTCATACAACTGAGGGAGGCACTGAAGGGTGGGACAAGACTCATACCCTTTGCAAAGCATTCTCTAAGGAATTAAATATGAGACTGAGAAGAATCAGGGCTTCTGCAGTCAAAAAGCAGCGACATGAAAGCACTAAAGATTATCAGCAGCCTAGAATACATGTTCTAGCAGTGGGAAAAAAGGAGATTAAAAGAAAGAAAGTGGCAAAATTTATTTGATTACAACAGTGGAAAGATGTCACAGTAAGTCTTCACATATGTAAGAAGCTACAGCCAGTGGGACTAAACCGAGATATAATGAGTTTAAACTACAGCAAGGGAGGTTAATGAAGAGAATGTGTGCCTTGGAATGTAGACAACGGAGACACACTTGAATGACTTGCTTAGGAAAACTGAGGACTCTGTCTGTGTAAAAGCTGTTTATAAAAGACAAGTGATGCCAACATCTGTTAGAAATTTGATCCTGGTGAGTCTGTGAGAAGGGCCAGATGACTGCTTTTAGATCTTGTTTATTGCCCTTTATTACGTCTTTATTACCCTTGGACATTATATTCCCCGTTAGATTCCCCACTACACATTCCTTGAAAGCTTGGCTAAGTTAGCTAACTTCTCCTCTCTAGATATTCTGGCTAAAGCAACATATGGGGAACCTGCCATTACCTTTTGTTCACACATTTTTCTGCTGAGGAGAGTTGATTGCATCCCCAGCCTCCCTTAGTGCTTCCAGAAAATGGGAAGCATGGCAAGATACTTGAGGAGAGGCTGAACCAGGGTGTTTAGTCCCATTTTACACTGGGGGTCTGTTTCTAGAGCACCCTGCCTGACCTCGAGCTGCCACTCCATACGGGCACAGGCCATCCCTGCATCAGTCTCCCAGATGCTCAAGGGCACCCTATGCCTCAGCATGGGAATTCCACACTTAGCTTTTTGGTAGCTGCAAGTTATGGTTAAAAAATCTGCTCCTCTAGAGCCACAGCTACTGTCCTACACATGTTCTGACATTATGGATGGTGAGACAGCCCTGATTCAGCACACTGCACAGTCATGTGCAGAGCAGGCAAAAGGGAACAGCTGGCCAGGTTAAAAAAAGAACAGGCTGAATGCTCCTCTCGATAGGTGCAAAATAAAACCCTGCAGGAAACCAGATCTAAACATTTTTGCTATTCATATTCACTCCTCTGGGCAGCGAATTCCTTTGTTTGCACATATTAGCTGCTGATCTGATAAGTAATCCTACTGAAATCAGTAAGATTATTATAATTAATTCATTTGGAGTCCTAATTACCACGACTGAGTTAGACACACTCACTTTAGTGAGTGCTGGACAGAGTTTTTCTGCCTTTGCACAGGTGCTCTGTCAGGAGTATTTTGCAGATGCAGGGCTGGTGCTTGCAGGCTGTCTCATTTGGTATAAGTATGAAATGTGGTGCTTCTGACTTCTGTGTCTTCACGATGTTATTCTTGGTAACATCCTAAATTAGCTATTAATTTGCTTTATCTGTTTTTGATTTGAGGCTCTATTTGTCTAAATATTCCAAATAGAATGAGTTATGAGTACCTGAGTTTAATGCTTTCCATTGTACGAGCTGCAGATCTATGTCATTATTTAGTTATACAAGAAAAATAAATATTCTGCCCTGCATGTACTCTGATGCAAAGCCATTGAAGCGTTTTTGCCTTCAACGGGAACATGATTAAAATTCTTATAAGTGCTCATTAAAACCTCAAAATACCTGTGGAAGTCTGTGATAATTAGTTCAATTAAAACTGCATTCTGAAAACCAACTGCAGTAATGACAGCCTGGCATTGGGTGATTTTGTGCAGCAGTAGCTCCAAACTTTACTCAATTTGCATGCTGAAAGCAGAGGCTGTAGTCCTCCCTTCCTTAGGGATCATTGTCATGAATATAAGCTAATGAGCAATCCCCAACATCAGCGGCTCCAGTAAATACACTGAGATGGATCTGTGAGCTGGATTTGTGAGCAGAGCTGGGGCAGCTGTGCCAGCCACCTCCTCTTCTCACCCATCAGCCTCCCAGGCTCCAAAGGGAATCTCTGAGATGCACAGGGAGGAACTCCCACAGGGCAGGGTTTGGAGGGAGTGATCCTGCAGTGTGTTGATGTCCAGTTTAACCCCTGCCTCTTAGAAGAAGAATAGACCCGACTTGCCCAGCTCAAGAAGAGGGATTTGCTTAAGGCAGAAAGCCTTATTCCACCAGATTTCCCTGGCATTTCTGGCTCTGTAACACTAAAGGGGTGCTGCTGCAGGAGGAGTCTGATCACCGGAGACTTTCACTGTGAGCTGGGGATGCAGCACAGCAGAAATGTATCATCTTTGCCACTGCTCTCAAAAAGGAGTTGGACTGAGCAGGGCCAGAGCACAGATTTTCAGCTGCCAAAGGCCAGGATTAACAGCAGCTAGGCACAGGGTGGCTCTGTGCAATCCAGCCCTTCCTGTGCCCCAAAAAAGGATTTTTCCAGTAGTAAAGTAACTGTCAATAGATGCCGTTGTTCTCTCATTTGTTCCAATGGATGTGGTACATTTTTCTTCTTTTACTGTGTTTTTACTGTACTTTCTCCCAATAATCAACTTTAATGGATTGGTGACTAGCTTCAGAAAAATCCAGTCTGGTTTTGGTGAAGCTTTAGTGCCCTAAAAAGAATTTTCAAGTCTGATGTGAAACCTGTGCAAAACTAAAATATCTTGTGTTTGAATCAGGGAAATTAATTTGAGTCTGCCAAGTTTTGCTGTGCAAAATTGGATTATTCCATACCTACCATGCAGTCAAAATTCACAGTTGGAAGACACAGAAGCATAGCCAAAGCATGCAATAAAAAGAGCTGTGGGTCTCCTATACGCTAAAATGAAACAATATTGTGGATCCTCTAGTCTAACATTGAAGCATTTAGTAATCATTGCACATAGTGGTCTTTTATACCCTAATGTGGTTTATGTAGTTGTTTTTCGGTGGTTTTTTTTTTTTTTTTTTTTTTAAGGTTAGGAGCTTGTTACATGACTTATAAATATTCTGGGTTTCTAGTTCATGTTTCAGTCACTGTTCTTGTGGCTTCTCTAGACTATATACAATACTTCTCAAAGCTCTCTAAGATATAGAGTTTTCATTAACTGATGCTCTCAGTGTTTGAAAGAGTTAATAATTCATTTCCTTCTCAGCTATCGCATTTTCAGTTTGTTGCCAAAGCATGAAGGAAGTTCAAGTTTAGAGATGTGCAATCTCAGAAGGAGCAAGTCTTAAAAATTAATTGAAAACATACACCTTTTGCCACTTTCAACTTACAAAAATGAGAATAATTTAGCATGCTGGGACCAGAAAGATCAATCTCTTCTAATGTGAGCAAAAAATATCTGAGAACAAACAAAACCAGAGGAGCTAGAGTAGATGTTCTTGGGATGGCAGAGAAGTTGGGTGCAGCCAGTTTCAAGGACTTCTCTGGCAATGTGCTATCCCATAGATCATTGTGATGCTGAAAGGAAAGAGGAAAATAAGGCCAGGAAAAATAAAGGTAGAATAAGGACTTGAAGGCTGAATGTGAAGAGCATGCATCAGATTGTAAGTATAGATCAACAGTAATAAATCCAAAGGTGGGCAGCTTTAAGGGAAACTGTCCTATCATTATCTTTTGATTTTCTTTCTGTAAAGTCTCATTTGCTGAAAGTTCTTCAGCAGGAAGTAGCACTAATATCAGTCCATTAATAACTCCTACAGCACCAAAATATTTCTTTGCTGCAATGTCTGTAAATGATGGAGAAACAGGTCAATACTCCATGTGTATAAGTGGTTCTCTGATATCAAACCCTTGAGTTGAGGGAACAAAATGAACTTCCTTATTATGTTTGACACTCATTGTTTTTAATTTAGTTTCTGTATTTTTTTATCTTCTGATCTTTTAAAAATTATGATCTATTTTGGATCTTGCAAGGCCAAAATAAAAATCTCTGTCTTTTAAAAATGATCTGCATTTTTCAACACCATCACCTCAGTGCTTTCAAACTTCAAAATAAAAATCAGAGATGATACTTCCCACAGTGCCTTATCAGGAGACTTATTGTCCTTGTTTCTGGTCTCCGGTAACCTGCTGCTTATTGTTAACCACAACCAGTTTCTTTTGGTCTTTTGGTCTTCCAGAGGTGCAGGTGTTATCTCCCTTCTGCTTCACTACCCACTTCCCCTTTGCTGGTTTCTTTCTGATCATCCACATTAAAATTCAAAGCATGCACAGGGCAAAGTCATGAAGCTTTAATCTTGGTCGGAAGTTAGTCCTGGATCCATCACAACTGACACTTGAGGTAATTTGACATTGAAAAAAGAGTTATCCCAGGCCCCAATTCTCATAGCACCGCTGAAGCTGAGCAGTAAATAATGAACTGTACCATCTAATTGAATTGGGCATCAGTGCTTGAGGAGCACTTCTTGAGAATAAGCATATGAAACTCTCAGTGAACAGTGATGAACAACCCAGAATTGAGTTTCAAGCTGGACAACATTGACGTTTTAGCTGGGCTCCTTAGGAAACACTCGGCCTTCTTGTAGGTCTTGCTTGACCTAGGCAGTGCTCAAATTTCTCTTAATTACTTCAGCTTACAGCTACTTAATATGTTTAATTACTAATCAACTAGACAGGTCCTGGATGCTGCTCCGTATGACTTAAAAAAAATTAAATAAAAAAAGCATAATTCAATAACTGCTAAATAATCTTTTATAATGTTACTACAACAGTCTTTGTAAGTTACTAATCACAATTATGCAAATGTTAATTAAGGTTATTACTGCTCAGTTTCTATTGACTGGGGAAAAACTAATTCCTAGGCAGAACCAGCTGTATCATGCTGCCTTAGAAAAAAATTAAGTCTCTACACTTATGGAAATAAGAAATCAAGACCCTTATGGCACAGTTTAGTCATTCTGCAGAGGACATACATTTTCTGGAGAACTTTCCTTCCATACCATTTCCCTTCCCTATTTATATCCTCTCATTTTGCTTCCTAGCAAGGAGCAGGATTTTTCCAAATAGCATTAATGAAGGAATGGGGTAGGTGGGATGAAAAGAGTGGAGGAGATGCGAGTTTCCATCTGGGCTGAGCAGTGGGTGTTAGCCAGGGTAAGATCAAGCCTGCTTTAACAGCTTCCCTGCTTCAGGAGCCAGAGAGGTTGTAATAAGCTGAATACCACACTTCCATATTTCTGAGGGTGCCTCCTGAGTCATTCCCTTACACTGAACTGTTTTTCATTTTTTGCTAGGTTTGATGCTCCTTTTAAATACCCCAAAAAACATAAAGTGGTTGTGCATAGTAAGGAGTTATGTATCCCAACAAGATCACAAAAAATATGGAGAGACTAGTTCATCACACAGTGTGCAGTATCCACAGGTCAGAAAAAAAGAGCAAAAATTGCTGATGCTTTGGAAACAGTGGCATAGAAATATTCATAGGAGTAGTAAAGAAAGAAGGTGGAGTAATGCAAGTGGAAGGAAAAAGGTACAAAAATGTCATCTAATTCCTTGCCTCAGTGACACACACTGCCATCTCGTTGGGGACATGTGAGTGCTCAAGCTGCCCAGCAAAAGGATAAAAAATGGCCAAAAATTTCAGCAGCAGGTTGAGGAGGGTAGAATGAACTGTTAAGATCCTGGAAAGTGCATGGCCACGCTCACTTACAAGAACAAGCTGTTTGTCAGCATTACTGGAAGGAAAGCAGGAGCACCAAACAAAGCCTACGATGAAGGGCAGAGTGAAATGCTGCAGCACGCGGCCCTCTTGAGAGAGACTGATTTCAGAGCCAGCAAAGGCAGGCACATCTAATGTCCTTTGCTGTGTGCTTTGGGCATCACCTAGCTCCTCTCGGTGCTGCTGCAGAGGTTTCCCCCAGGACCCTCTCCTGCTTTGCCTCGGGGCCGTGTCAGTCAGCGCTGGCAACACCCCCTGTGCACAGAGCCCACACTGAGCTCAACATGGGCGGTTTCCACCAAGGCTTTCCAACTGAGGCCTTTGGATGTGCTGCTGGGACAGTCGTGCCAAAAAATAGGCAGCCACTGGGGGAAGTTCAGCAGAACAGCAGCTTGCTGTCAGCGGCTATGCCAGCTGCCTTGAGGGCTATGTGGAGTCACCCTGAGCCATGGGGCAGGTTCAGACAGCCAAAAAGAGAGTGGTGTGATGGGGTGAGGTTCCCTCCTCTTTAAACATACATCTGTCTGCTGAGTAAACACTCATCACTCAAGTGAGATCTTGTTTT
This sequence comes from Origma solitaria, assembly GCA_013397895.1. Taxonomy (NCBI): domain Eukaryota; kingdom Metazoa; phylum Chordata; class Aves; order Passeriformes; family Acanthizidae; genus Origma; species Origma solitaria. The sequence continues at coordinate 260,170 of VZRL01002032.1, forward strand.
CCCTCCCAGGCAGAGCTCATTGCAATCCCCATGTGTCACAGCAAAGGTCCCACCTGTCTGGCACAGGGGAAACGTGAGGCAAAGACAGGACAAGTAATCTGTTCCTCTCCCAATTGTGTTCTTCTGGACATATCTGACAATAAATGCTGTCTTTGTGGGATTTGACTGAAGCTGCTCAAAGTGGGAACCAAATCCTGTCTGTAGATACCATATTGACAGAGGCAAGCCCTTCCTTCCTTCCTTCCTTCC
>VZRL01002032.1:260847-309729 GCA_013397895.1 Origma solitaria
CACCATTCCTTCCTTCCTTCCTTCCTTCCGCACCATTCCTTCCTTCCTTCCTTCCTTCTTTCCGCACCATTCCTTCCTTCCTTCCTTCCTTCCGCACCATTCCTTCCTTCCTTCCTTCCTTCATTCCACACCATTCCTTCCTTCCTTCCTTCCTTCCTTCCGCACCATTCCTTCCTTCCTTCCTTCTTCATCCCTCCCTTTTCTCATCCTTTCCTCCCTTCCTTTTCTCACCACCCCCCATTTCTGGTTTGGCTGTAAATGTCTCAGTGAAAGAGCAGAGTCATAGACAGAGTTTTCACAGTGATGCCAGAGCATTATTATGGTAATACAGAAAATAACCAACTAAACCTTACTCCCACTACTGAAAAATACCAAATGAAGAGGCAGAAAGAGATGCATGACCTCTGCCTCCCAGTAATGATTTACTCCCTTAATCAAGGGCTGTGGCAAGAGCTGCAGACTGTCCTAATTTAATTCAGGTCTGTTGCCATCGTTGTCCTTTAGATCAGACTGTCCTGGCCAGGGGAAAACACAGTCCTTTTCTCTGAGCTCCAGACACGCTTCCTTCTTGGCTTAGCTTTGGGTGTTATGTATATGGGCTCACATTTTTAATAAATATGTTTAATTTAACCTCAACTCAGTCAAGCCCGTGTGTTTCAGGGTGTCTGCAGATTCTCTGGTAGCTACTGATTGTATTTTAAAAGCATGTGGAAAGTATCAAAATCTATTGATCCCTTAGGACATTCAATTTGCCTCATTTGTCAAAGCAAAATGCACATATCGACACGCCTCTTGAGGTGAAGAATATTTAGGAGAGTTGCAACCAGGCAAGCTCCAGTTTCTATGGAGTAAATGCTGCAATTTCTTTTGAAGAGCCTGGTGATATGAAATAATGAACCACTAAGCTTTGCACTAAATTGACTATCCATTTTTGTCTTGCTGGTTAATGTTGCATTCTGTGATTATCTAGTTTCATCCTCTCATTTTGGCCAAAGCAGAATAATTTTAGCACAAACCACAGCATCTCTCTTCATCAAAGGCCAGAGAATTTAATTGTGGCTGGTCAGTGGCAAGCACTTAATTCTGAGAAAGAGAAGACCAGCTCCATGTGTGCTGCAACAACGTTCTGCTCCAACACATTAGCTGGAGTACTAATTTCCCACTCAATCCATTAATAGAAAGAGCACTTAATCCTTTCTCCTGACCTTTTTAGTCTCTCTTCTGCCCTTAGCCCCTCAGTTTACACTAACTACCAAGTGAGAAAGTGCATTAGTCAGAGCCAATAAAGCTGTTGTAGGAAGCAGAAAGCACCATGCTCCATCTCCCTGAAGGGAAACAGTGCTCAGGGATGTTAGGGTGACAGCTCTGGCACGAGGCTGAAAGGAAATACAATGCTCTTCTGCAAATCTGCACCGATGTAACTCAGCTCTGAATTGCAGTGACCATGACAGAAGCACAAGGACAGCTTCTTTGGCTTGCTCAACCTTCAGAAGATCAAAAAGCTCATATTTTACCACTTTATGATTATAGTTACTACAGTGTCCTGTTGTACAACTGTGTACGACACCTGCCTTGGAAAAATAAGGAAAAGGTTTCTCTTCAATTTTTCAAGACTGTCATGTACTTAGCTCTCTTTTCTGGTGCAAACAAGAGAATCTGGTACCATCCCAAGACAACGATTTTTTAACTACTATAAGTTAACAACCTGGGTAGAAAAAACCCTATTAATACATTTTAGATTAATGGCATGACATGGGCTACCTAGCAACTTTCAAATCTTGGCCTGAGTAATGACTGTTCAATTTACAGAGCATGTTGAATATAAATTAATTAATGAATAACAAAAGTTCTGTTCTATATTTTGAGCATAACCTTTTGTAGCCTATCATTTACTAATAATTAATAGCAAACCGTTCGGTGTGATGAGATCCAAAGAGCTGTAACCTGATCAGCCCTCTTGAATGCTTAGTATTTTAATGTATAAAGACTTTAGTCTTTGCCTGAAAAGAACAGTCCAAAAGATGAGACGTATAAAGTAGGGCATGGAAAAATAGGATAGCAAATAAAAATAATAATAACCCAGATACACAGATCCTTCCACAGCAGTAGGAATGAACAACAATAACACCAACAAATCTTCAAGCAAAAATTCTCAGATGAAACTTCCTTTACAGAAGCTAAGTCCCAATATTCCTTCCAAGAGACATACTAAGGCTGCCCACTGCTGCATAAGGAATCATAATTGACACCTATTTTAATCCACATAGTAAAAATCCTGCAGACTTGGCAGCCACCATTATGTTCACAATACACTGTCTAGAACTTCATGACTCAACTCGAGGTATAAGATCCAGCTCCTGAAGCAGGAGCTCAGAGCCCTGTTTTCAGCTGGAAGGTGCCAGCGCAGTTGTGATGACACAGAGCTGAACTGCCTTTCCCAAACTGGCAAGTTAAAAAGAAAAAAACCACTGTTAGTGAGAAAATTCAATATAGCAGGAAAGGAGAAACTAGATCTTTATAACCAGTTCCCCACTGCTTATAGTACAAAACCAACGAAAAGCCATTTTCCTAATGTAACTGCAGACCTGAGTCTTTTGTCTTTGATCGAGCCCCAGAATGCTGTAAACTGCAAGCCTGACCTTGGGCTGGGTCGTGTGGTGGATGCAGTTTAAAGCAGGGCCGGAGCAGACTGACAGGTGAGCTGTCTCCGGTCCCTCCCCTGCTTCCATCACGCTTCTCTCTCCATCTCTTGCCGCCATCAGGCATATGGACTCCCTGGCAGTGCCCCCAGGGCACGTGTGGTGAGTGGAGGACTGCCCTCTGTCACATCATTGCTTTTATCTAGAGGAAAAAAATCTCTTACATTCTTCCCTGCAAAGAGAAAACCGTAGGGAGAAAGAGAAGCTTTTCAATTCCCGTGTGAAGGCAAGAAAAGTCCAAGATGAACTTTGCCATGTGGGCTGAATGCTGGATTAGGCAAACATGGAGCTGGAGAGCAATTGTGAGTGAGCTGGCTCCTTGGGACAGCTCTGACAGAGTCACAGGAGATAGGGCGACTGATCACACAGGTGAGGTTTGGTTAAGGTTGTACAAGAGGTCAGTGGCTCTGCCAGAAACTGAATTTAAGGCTGCCTTTCTCCTGTCTAATGGTGGTGATTTTTCTGCCCATTCTGCAAATAAACCCTGCCTTTTCCTCTGCCTTATATGCACTCCCGCCTGCTCCTACTTAAAAATCAAACCAGATGATTCAGAGGACCATGAATAAGAGAAGATAAATTAATGGCCCTCAAAGAACAAGAAGTGTGTGCACAGAGCATTCATATGAGCCAGAGGAGTAAAGCAACACAGAATTTGTAAAAGAGAGATTTCTATCCTGAATATTTGTGAGCAATGTCTCTAAGAACATGATGCTAGGATCTATTATTGTCTCTTTCTATTTTTATTTTGTTCCGTTCTTTTCACCTCTAGTCTTCATCAGCCTTTGACTTTTGCCCAATCTAAATGGTTTTGTGTAACTTCTTTGACTGAAGTATTGCAGGAAATGAATAAAACTCCTCAGCACTTTTCTGTGAGCAACTTTCGTGCCCTTCCTATTGCCTGATTTATGAGCAAAACTCCACAGTTTCATCCCCATCCTTGTACTTTCTACCTTATCCCTGGAATGTTCCCCCCGCCCACCTTGCAGGGCATGCCGGGGTTTCCATCCCGTGTGTGCGCCATGAGCTGTGCAGTGATGGCCCACATCACATCAGCGTTCCTGGAGCAGAGCTGCAGTGCCTGTGAGAGCAGCAGCACTGTCACAGAACACAGCTCTTCCCCACCTCGCATTCCCAAGGGGGCTGCCAGCTGCCAAGGATCTTCCTGAGAGAAAGAGGAGTGGAGAGAAACCTGATTGACTTTTAATTGGATAACATATGGTGCAGAGGAGAACAAAGAGGCCATATTGACATTTACCAAATTAAATGGTAGGCTGGAACGGGCCTGGCGCTGATGGCAGACCCACAGCAACAGCCCACTGGGCACTGCTGTTTGCAAAACATGTGCTGAAGTTTGGACACTCCTTGCATCAGCGGTGCGAGGGGAAATGAAAGGATAGCAGATGGCAGATTGGCAGTTTGAAGGGAGATACAGCCTGGCTTGTCTGCCTATTTTGCCACACCTAAATCAATATTTTATTCCCTCATTCCCAGGCTGAAAGTGCTGTGGCTTGTTTGGTATGTCATGAAAGGAGTGGCTGTACAGATTTCAGCTGTCACCCTGCTGAGTGTGGGGCTCTGGTCAGCAGCAGGCACTGTGTTTGTTAGACTCATTACTCGGGAAAGGAGTTGTCAACAGCTGTACCCAGCTGCAAATCTTCTGTATCAGCGCTTTGGCAAACATGTGCAATTTCAACAGAAGCACCAGCAGCAGGAAAGAAAAGTGGTTTCTTTTTTTCATTGGTTTGGCATTTTGGAAGACAGACAAACATACCAGCAATTGAGATGACTGTACTGCTTGGCAGGACAGGCCAGCAACAGATAGTTGGCAGAAGTTTCCTCAGACTCTCCTATCCCACTGTCTGTTCCCTTATGCTGAGTCTTTTAACACCAATATTTGACTTGATTTTAAGGAAGCAAAGTCTTCAGTCCCACCATGTTCTGTTTCAACTTGCGTGCTGCAAATTAGCTCAGAGCTCCCCTTTTCGGGTGCCTGTACATTAACCTTGCCCCAGTGTCACACACATGGCTCCTATTTTGCCTTTATCTTCCTCTAACAGCTTCACTGTGCTCGTCTTTCAAAGGCCACAAACCTCTTGGAGGGCCAGCGACCTATGACAGTACTGGGAGACCATTTCTTGAAGTTATCCTTTGAGTTCATTAAGGCTTCGCAGTTTGAACCACAGCTGAAGGCTCTGTGCCAAAATTCAGACATTTGCCTTTCATTCTTCTGTCTGGGCCCAGAGCACTCAAAGGTGTGAGTGAAATTACTCTGAAAATCTGAAGCCAGTCAGCAGCAGAGGGTAGATTAGATCACAAAACAAGCCTAAGCTATGAAAATAACAATTTTCTTTGCATAGGAAAATTTCAGAATCAGGATGTGCAAGATGTTTTCAGGCATAACAACAGTTATTAGAATAACAGCCTGCATGCTGTACAGATAAAACATATTACTATAATAAAAGTCAAGAAAAACATATCCATGTGAATAATGGTTTTGCTGGGTTTGCTGCTAACCTGAAGAATCTCACATTAATTTTTATTTGGGTTGTCCTATACCAGAAATTATGACTACTTTCTTCGACAACCACAATCAACAACCTGGAAATATACTCTTGGGCTGAATAAAACATTTTTTTTTTTAACTTACAGCATTGTTTCTTTAGAGCTTGTACTCTGGTTTACTATTGTTGATACTTTCTCTATTTTTTTTGGTTTTGAACAAATAGATCCATTACAAAACAAGAGCCCTTTATTTTTAAAGAACTCTTTGAATGGTTTAATTCTCCCTCTATATTTCCATCCAAAACTGTTTTCTAACAGATTCAAATGAGTTTTGGCATCTATGAAATTGAATTTCCTGAACAATTTTGGATCACACCCCAGTTAACTTTCTCCCAAATCTGATTAAAATCTCTAGCTAATGCTTGCTTTTGGTAAAACAACAGTGAGATAGCAAAGGCCTAGGGGTGACAGCAAAGAAAGATTTTTGGATTTTTTTAGGATGCATCTTTAGATCAAAGAGTCGTTGTGTGTTTGTGTTTTTTCCATTCACTCATTCGCTTTCTGTGTTTGAGATTAATATTACGTTTGTTCATTTTGAGGGGGTGGGGGAGGATTTCTCACTCAGGATTCAAGCCATTGGAGCATTAACTAAATTAAAACAGATGCTTTCCTGAAGATAACCCAATCAAATCAATATGGAGCCAAAGGAGTCCCTTACACGATGAAAGCTTTAAAGTACTGTAAAGCTCTTTTGCTGCTCAGTCCATCAATTTCCTTTTCCTGCTCTGCCCTGATACAGCACAAGTTGAGGCCACTGACCCTTTTGCAGAGTCCAGCATGGAAAGCTCCCCACGAGAGCAGCAATATGGCCAAAGGAGACAGACTGGGGGAGGTTTATGTGCTGCGTGGGACAAGGTTAAATTGCTTTTAGCTGCGTTTCACATTGCTCTGTGCTGCACACTATGGTCACATCCTCATATGCAGAGCTCACAGCAGCACAAACACTGCCCAGGGAGGACCCAAGGTTCCTCACAGGTACCAGCAGCTCCAGAGGGGTCTGTTCCACGCTTCCTGGAGCCCTTGGAACAGCTGCCTTACTCCAAAGCCATTCTGGGCCATATCCTGCTTCAAAGAAATGAGGCTTTGTGCTGTGGCCGCTCTGCAGAGCAGCAGCCTCTTGGTAGGTTTGGGGCTCACCTTGGGCTGCAGAATGACAGGGACAGCTGCCCTTGAAAGCACAGGGTCACAAGTTCCTGCAGGGAGAAAGTTTCAGGCAGAAGTAGCATTAATGCTTGCTCTTTGTCTTGAGATTACAGTATAACGTCTAATGCGTTTTTTCTTCTTAAAGTAAATTTATGATCTTGTGTTTTCAGGGAAGCTCTGCAAGATATCACGCCTGAAAGCTCAGGAATAAGGTAACAACATAAAAGGAATTAATTCTTTACAGTTTTAAAAAAGTTCAACTCACAGCTTTTAAGGCAATCTCATAACCACAGGAATCAAGATAGCATTGAAATGATCAGAGTGAAAATAGTTTCCTCGGTTTTGGCCTTCCTATCTATTTTTATCTCTTCCTGGTTTGACGTAATTATTTCTGTTTTCCCCCTTCCTCTAACTAGCTAAACGTTAAATTCTTTTCCACAGGGCTTAGCTCTTAGTATTTACAGGCTGGCTGTCTGAGTATGAGACTTTGTAGGTTGTTTATTCTTTCTTTTGAAAGGACTTTTTCAATACATTTATGAGTAAGCAAATAATAAAATAATAAAAAACCCCAAAACCCAAGAAAAAACTCTGCTGCTGCTGAATGAAACACCTTTTTTGTGCATATTCTGTAAAATCTTGATTTTTAGAGTAATAAAATTCTTTAGAGCTTGATATTGTAAGTAGGGATTCTTACTGCTGCTAGAACCCATTGCAAATTTAATTCCTTTTGAATGCAGTGCTAGGATCTATTTAAAAATGACAAATTTTGAAAATGTTCATCTTAATTTAAATATAAAAAAATATTTGGTTTTTTTTAGTTAGAACAAAGTCTATGGAACCACTGAGGCTTTGAGGCTTTCCTAAATTTTCTTTTTTTTTTTTTTNTTTTTTTTTTTTTTTTTTTTTTTTTTTTTTTTTTTCCAAACAGATTCAGGTTTTAAATTTAAGATCCTAATTTGCTGAGCAACATTTTCAGGAAAAGAAAAAAAGTATTTCCTGCTGCTCATTTTAGATGTTACTCCCTTTCCCTTCATGCTTGATTTAGTCATAATTGCATCTAAGTTTAAACAGTTTAAACTTTCTTTATTGCTGCAGGATTTAGTTAACTCACTTAGCTACCTTTGAGTGCGGTTGGTTCTGAAGGCATAGACCAAACATTATATCCATAGCAACCCATATTGGCAGCTGTCTCCCCACATGAGCTATCCAGATCAGCACCCTGATCCGTATCAATATATTTACAACCTGAATCGTGAGGGAAAAAATATTTACTGAAGTCCTACCCTGCAATGTGAACGTAAGGTGTTGTGCCCAGAGCCCACCTGCACAGAGCATGCACAGCATTGTGTGTTCTCTGTAGCTAGCTCACATTTTAGAGAGCTTTTTGTATAGAAAGAGATGGGGATTAAAAACCCCATGAGATAAAGACTTATAAGAGGAAGGAGAATTGCCAAATGTGAATGCAATTCATGTGAGAGCTTTCTGGACACAGGCATGTGGGACAATCCCATGCTTTAGTAAGGTGGGTTTTAACAAAATAAAGGCCGCACAACCTACAAAGACTTTACTTGCAATCTTGGCTGTTCTTTACCTGGCAAATCTTAGATTTTTGCATTTTAAGTAGTACTAACTGGTAAGTTTTGATGTTTCAAACACTAATGTCTCTTTTTGTTCCTAGGACAGTGGAAACCACAACAGAATCAAAAAACAATTTTACAAAGCTCCGAAAGCCAAGAAGCAGATCACACAGTTTGCCTGAAGCTACAGAATCTACTTCCATAGCCAAAAAAAAAAAAAAAAAAGGGTAGAAAAAAGAACATATTCTAAGGATCTTACCAAGTAAAAATGTACACTAATCCAAAGGATGCACAACAAGTGTGGAAGGAAACACAACAAAAGAGTCCATGTTCAAGATGGGAATGGGTGGATCTTCACGGAAGTGTCAGATGACACAATATTCTGTTTTTTTAGTATTATTAAGATTATTTGCAAGCTATACTAATTACCCCTTCTTACAAATACAGTATTCTAGGGTTTATTCCTTAGTAAGCTATCATGCAAGACTGAAAATTTCCTAGTAGAAGTGTGTCTTTGGGAAGGATCCGAGAGAGAGAAATCATAAATCATCTTCTAGATTTGTTCTGGAAAGATGTTTCCATTTATGTGCTGTATTGTGGAGACAGTGACAAAATGGTAGATGAAGAATATCACATGCCTTCCAGGAGAATGAAAAGGGTTAGATTCGGTCAGTACTTTAACAGCAAGCCTATGACACTTTGGTTTGAGGCTGTAGGAAATAGAATCTGTGGTGAGATCTCAGCTTATGATCTGTACTCATCTCTTCCTTACCATGGGTCGTGCACAGACTGCCCTTCAGATGAGAAAAACAAGATCTGGCTTGACCCCCAGCACATAGAGCTAAGTAGCCCTCACAGCAGCGTGACTCATGAAAATAAACTCCCCTGGATCCCCATCTGCCATACATTATCCAGCAGTAACTTGTCCTTGAAATGAACTAAGTAGAGGTTTCCATCTGGCCAGCGACCAATTAGTCAGTTTGCATGGTGACCTTTTGCCTTGTGATTGCTTTTAAATGAAGTCTCCAAAATCTGTATTGTTCTGGGTAGGAAACATCTGAAATCACTTTCCAAAGAGAGCTTGGCACCTCCCCACTATTATACCATTGTGCAATTTAAAATACATCATCTCACTTATTGTTCCATCTATTTGATCTGCAGCCCTGCTTTATCCATGCAGACACTCCTCTGGAAACAAAGAGATCTCCCATTCCTCTCGAAACTGAACTAAAACTGCCATCCCCAGGAGTACGTCTGCTGGATCCAAATATCCAGCAATTTACAATGTACAGAGACTGCCTGTCACCATTTCTAAGAGACAGGAAGGAAGAATCCTAAAAGTCAACATTATTTTCTTAATTTTGGACATGTGATTGTAGATCAGAGTATATCAGTAAGGTTGAGGTTGCAATCCAGTCCCAGAGGTCATAGGAATGGCTTTATTGTGGCTTGAATACCCAAGCCAAAATAAGTTTTATTGACTGCTATTATTGTTAATATATAGTAAAACATACACATTTTTTTTTTCAACTGATACCACTTCTTAAAAGTATGTTTATTTTCTTCATCCTTACCCCCTGATAAAACAACTAATGCTGTGAATAGTGTCTATCAATGCCTGCGTTTGAGGACATCCAAATGATTAAAAACTGGCATTAAAAAGAGCAAAGTTTGCTGAACACAGTTTGCAGTGTAGTATTCGGTAAGATGTTTTAAAGTTGAATGTAACTGTCATCTGTGAACTAGTTATTTTTATATAAGGTTTTTTGTATTATAATGCTGCCTTAAAATCTTAACTTTTGTTTAAAATATTCATCTTAGTTTCTTCTGGAACGATTTAATAATACATCATCCTAAGCTAGCAACCACTGTCTATCAGAAAAATCAAATATATATCCTTTAAAACACCAGCTAACAAGCCAATTTTATAATTTCTAAGCTCTTACACACTAGAAGTGGAAAACCCCCAACCTGTATGATTGTTTACATACAGTTCATCTTCCTTTATGGTCACAGGATGAATTAGACTGCCTTTTGCTCCTTCCTAAACTCTTCCATGATGATGCAGACATGTAACAAAGTGATATACTGAGAACATTTCTGGCATAGGCCAGTAGAAGAGGCTTCTATCTTTCAGCATATGTAGCTGGCCAATGCATGTTGTACCAAGTTACTCTCCTAATTTGCCTGTAGAACATATTTTGCTGTGAAGGAGCTAAATCTAATAAATCTGGAGAGCTCACACCACTGAGTGTATCTTTTCTAAGGTGCAGTTTACAGTCAGTCACATACTCTATAAGAAGCATTATGATGGAAAATCTCAGGAGTCACAACTCAGACATGAAGTGCAAGATGTCATGCAATGGCAGAAAACAGCTTGCTTTCCTCAAGCAAAGTCTGTGGGGGAACACCTCAGGAGACATTTTCACCAACATATGGTACACTGGCTGATCAGACAGTGCATGTCTTTATCTTTTGGCTTGGGTTCAGCTCTTCTGCCTTACCACAGCTTGTACTGCCAGCCCAAGACGTCAGGGAGTCATGCTTGCAAAACCCTGGGTCTGAGGCTCACCTTCGTGAAGTACAAAGGGTTTAAGGATTGCCCTAACCAGTTCTTGAAATCCCCACATGTGTCCTGGCACCTTAAGTCATAGAAATATGTTCCCCTCCTTTGTGCTCAAGAGGGTGGGGAGTGACATGGCACCTCTTCTGCTATTTTATGTCACAGAAGAATGGCTTTAGCATGACAGGTTCTGTTATCTCTGCATCTGTCATGCGATACAACTGTGGTGGAGTTGTCTGTCCATTTTTGCCACCGATGAATATTCACTGAGAGTGTGACCAAAGCTGGAGCTGCCTGTGTTCAAAGCCTAGTGAGGACCTGGCAATGATTTGGTGCCTGGATTGGCACTCAGGAGGATGCTCACGCCTCCTGCTCTCCCTCTGGCAGCTCCTCCCCGCTCCCTGTATCCTTCTGATCTGACTGGGCTCCAGCAAGTGCATGCCTTTGTACTGAAGCTCAAAGCAGGCACCAAAGGGCTCTGTGGGCTTCCATAAGTCATAAAGAGGTGGAGACAGCAGCAGTGTCATGAACAGTGTCTCTACCACACATTAACAGGGCAAAAAATGTGATGAGGAATTGAGAGGAAAAGACAGGAACCCTGAAAGAAAGTACAGCGACAGTAGCAATGGGGAAAATCAGAGGTAGAGGGAATGTGAGGTCTTACGCTGAGGAAAAACAGAAATGAAGATATTGATGAGAAGTAAATGAGAAGACCTAGAGAAAAGCAGAAGCAGATGAGGACCTAATGAGGGACCGGAATGGATGACAGAACCCAACAGAAGTGCCAAGTATTACTGAAGCTAAGGACAACCTGCCTGAAACACAGGAGGATTCCCCTCCGCTAGGAAATTGTATCCATCTCTGGCTTCCCTGGTTAGCTCAGACTGCTTCTGCCTTCCCAAAAGGGCTTGCCCAGTCTTCCAATGTGCCTTGCTGAAATTTCAGCCTCCCCATGTCTGCTATTTCTGCCCCAGGGAATTCTGTCAAGCATTTCAAGTCTCCATCCGATGCTGTTGACTTCTGGCGAAACACTCTTCAGCAAAACCAATGTTTATGGCTGTGCACACAATATAAGTAAACTTGCAAGTCAGTTCATTGCAGAAGTTGCAGAAAATGTTTTACAAGCTGTTGCACAAAGCTCAGCAGCCGTGCCATGGGGCAGAAGCAGCGTGCATCATTCCCAGGGCCCACGGAGAGCACCCTGTGGCCAAGAAGCTTCGGAATTCATGGTTGTTGCCTTGTGTAAAGCTCCACACCACCCCTTGTGCTACATGGTGAGTAAATCCAGCACTTTTTTGCTTAGCTGAAAGCTGACACACAACAAAACCAGACTTCCACAGGGGATGTCTTCAGGGGTTGCAAGCGACCAAGGGCCACTGCATTAACACATTTTAATTAGACTTTTTCTGAAGGAAGTTCTATGCTGTCAGGAATTCAGGTTTCAAAGACTCAGCATCAAAGCAAAAGAACTTGCATTACCAGAATGACAAATAAATATCACTGAAGCATTCCCTAACAATAATGAAAGAGCTGATAACTGAGAAATATTGAGCCAAATTCACTTAGCTCAGAAGGCCTCAAGAAATTGGTGTAATTTGTTAGCTCATAGCTACATGAGTGGAAAACTAAATGTAATGCTTGATAGCAAGAGTTACTTCCACAGAGAAGACAATGGAAATCAAAAAAGAGTTGCTGGAGCCAGGAGATATGAGTAAAGATTGGAGTTTAGCTATATCAAAGAGCGTAGTCTGAAAGGAAGAAAATGTAAATAAGGATGAAGAAAATGTCCTCATATACCAAACAGTTTCTATTGAATTCCAAAAGAAATAGAAGTTGGCATAGTCCATTATCTAGAAAAAACCCACATTTTTAGTTCAAATGCAGCTATTTTTCACAAGGTCAAAAAGACTCAAATCTACTAGGAATGAAATATGAACAAAAAATAGACTAGCTGAAATTGCATTCTGAATTTATTCATCATTCATTTGATCACAGATGGCATATAGTTCAGCAAGAATCTGATTATATGATAAATGGTTGGTAACTGGTATAGCTGCAGATGATACACAGCACGAAGAAAGTGTACTTTTACCATATTGTTACTGAAAGCTGATTTTATCAATGTACAAAGGGTAACTGGAGAAGGGCTAGTGTTAGAATCAGTAACTTCCAAGAAAACCTTAAAAAATTGCAGATCCTGGCAGAATTAAGATATCAGTGATTATTAGTGAATACTGAATTAACAACTTCATTATACCCTGAAAAAGGATGGGACTGATGCCACTCTTCAGACGACAGATAAAACTGATCTCATCTTGTCCTTAATTATCCCCTCAACCTTTTTGCTTGAATGGGGATTCAGTCCCAAAACCTTGACCCAAGTGTCTCCTGGAACACCTCAGACAAGGCAGTATTAATTTCAGCTTTATTCGTGTTGCAATATGCCCCCTGGCAGGCAGCACTTTGCAGTCCCGGAGGAGCTGTGTTTCAGCACAGCATGAAGTCATTCTTAGGGAGGCAGGTCAAGTTTTACAAAGCACTCAGGAATGAGATCTTTGAGGATGAAAGATGTCATGTGATTTTGTTGATAGAGAGGAAGAGATTCAGAGAGTTCAGCCCAAATAGTGATCATCTGACCTGACCATTCTCTGCTCGGCTGCTTCTTCTTTCGATGTATTTTCTGCTCATTGACCCCCATAACAGAGGGGGGAGCGAAAACAAAAATTGAGTAAGACCAAATCAATATGTTGAATTTCGCCGTGTAAAAGGACTTATTATTTATCCAAGGGAAAAGAAGAGAGAGAGAAATGGGGGAGTCAATTGCTTTTGACCCATCAGTATGATGAGCTGACCTCGGCTATATTTCTAACCTAGCTGGTTTTTAGAGGTGTGCTGTCAAGTGAGGACACAGCTTCAGTGTGCCTGGAGGGCAAGCGAGGTTAGCAGGACAGCAAGCCTCTGATGTAGTGCCTCCTAGTCCCTCCAAAAATCTGTGTCAGACACATGCAGCTGTTCTTGCTGCTACTTCTGGCAGTGAGTTGTTCCGTGGCTTTATCTAATCCTGCACTAAAGCTGTTTTTGCTGATAACCTGGGCAGCTACGGCAGCACAGAGCTCAGGAACCGTTTGGAAAACAGGACAGGTATTTGGGCACCTGAGCTTCACATCAGCCCCCGTGTTCACTGGTTAATGGACTTGAAAGGTGGATGAGTCTCTTTACAGCCAGCACTACGCAGCAGATACAGCCTGTGAAAGCAAAAGTATGAGCACTGGAATTTATGGCCGGAGTTATTCCAGGACACTCCAAGTTATACCTGCTCTAAGGATGGCTTTGGTCTTGCATATTTATGTTTTTTTGAGCTGTAGACTATGATTTCTTTGCTGTAAATATGTCCTCCAGCCCCATATTATTTCTAGTTATTTTCACAGGTTATAATAGTTAAAATTCTCACCACTGATGACTCGTGGCTTCTGGACCATGCTCACACAGATTTATAAGTTTAAAAAATATATAAAAAAAGAGCAATTGTGGTTAAACAAATAGGCTCTATGGAGGCATAATCAGGGAACCATACCTGCTCTCTGCACCCTTCCACTTTGTCTTTCTGTATGACACAAAAATCATGTTATTCCTGAGGCCCACAGAGGAAGTAGGACATATCATTATCAGTGTGCACTTCTAGCTGAAAGAAGAGGTATAAAAGACTTCCACAACAGAAAAATGCAATGAAATCTTTTGGGCTCCTTCCAGCAACTCAGTCTTTTTGAATAAAGATGATAGATGTGATCGCAGAAAATACAGGATGGATGGGGATAGCAGTGTATCATTTTCTGGCTGCTGCCCACTGCTTTGCTCCTGTGAGTGGGCTGGAAAAGGGAAATATGTAGAGAGTTGCCTTTGATTTTATGCTCTCTCATCAATGAAGGAACCCCAGCTGGAGAGCTACAGGCAGCACAAAACCAAGCAAACCAGAGAACCTGGTCCTTATGCAAATGTTTAAAACTATCCATGCTGTTGCCATATGAAACAATACCCTGACATTTAGAACTGAAGGACAGTATTTTCCTGTGATCACTAAGAAAAGGTAGGCTTTCAGCCTAAAAAAAAGTTTGATGTCTGATGTTCTAGATTTTCAGGTAACCCTTATGATAAAGATTTGTACTTCTCAGCATAGTATACTGCAAGCAGTATTTAGTACTGTGGTACTTTTTTACAATAATGGTACTTATCATAAAACTGTACAGTGAATAAAATTTAAATACGTGGTCTGAAGAGCAACCCAAAATACTTCAAAAAAAGAAGAAGCCTGAGATCTCCTTTTGCTATAGAGGAGCATTTCTAGTAAATCACTTCTCACTACTGATTAAATTTCCGCCATCTGGAGTTCACCAAAGTGGCATCTGGCGTCTCAACAATTTTAGGAAATATGCTGGAGCTATAATAATAAAACTGAATATCCTGGTTTTAAATAGGCAGTTTCTCCAGCTGATCTTTTTAAGAGATATACTCCAGTTCTAGCAGAAGGCTTGGCACACAAGCAATGATTCTTGGTGAAATTCTGTAGCTGAGGTTGCACTGGAGGTCCCCTGGCTGAACATAATTCTTCCTTCTGGCTTTAAAATTGTGGCTTAAGTCTCACCTAAGTTAAGGACTTTAAGTATAAAAGTACAGAGGAGCCTCCTGTTGCCCAAGGCCATAGGCACCTCCAGAACATAACTGAGCCTCATTAAAGCATGAATTATCTTTGAGAGTGCCTACTTACTATTCTTTATTGAACATGGAGGCTGCACTCTTAAATTATTTACAATTAAGCAGAATACATTTGAGTCTATGGCTATGCATACTGTATCAAAGGCTTGATCTTAAGCATTGCTCAACCTAATGAATTAGGATCCTTTCTATGTCTCTGCTATTTGTAGTTAGGCTAATTAGGCCCACATAAAAAAGTATGGATGCTAAACCTTCAAAAGTGTGTAGATACCTGCTATTCTCAGGTACATACAATCCTGTCTGACAGCAGTTCAGGCTCTCCGAGGGTCTTCCACACTTCCAAGACTTCCTCAGTCTTGGCAGAAGTAACTCAACCAGAAGCTGCTTCTGGCCCATGCAGCACAACAAGATTCACAATGCAGATTTTTACACATCTGATGAGGTTAGGGGTGCTCTGATGTGTAGTCATGAAAAACAAAAATGCACGCATCACTTCCATTTCATAGCACAGTGATAAAAGGGGAGAAATATGAGTTGATCTGCCCCTTCTTTCTTTTAAACAATAGGTTAGTGCTGAAGTCACCACAGAGAAAGCATGGGGGTGGTTGATTCTGTTTTCTGTAACCAAATCAGACAGGTAAGCTAGACTTAAATGAATTAAGTGAAAAGAATCTATTTATATTCAGAGGCATTTATTATCTGGATTTCTTTACATTGCTAGAGGAGATGCCTGGTACTTGCGTTGCAGTAATTGCAAATAATCATGCATCAAATCTGTATTTTACCAAGCTATCTTCTTTTACACTGCTGTTCTTCAGCAGTCCTCCCAAAAAAGTGTCCTATCCAATACACACTGTTCTTTTAAATAACTTTTGTTCAGGATTTATGACTTCTGTGTTCCTTATGTTTCTTTTGCAATTATGCATCAGCTTGTCAGTGATCCATGAATTAAACTGACAGCGATTGGAGCAGTACCAGTTCCACTGGCCACTATGTGTCTTTTCTATTAATGATGTCTGTTGTGAAAATACAATTAGCTATTTATGAGCAAATTCCCAATGTTTCATAAATAAGTGCATTTTCTCTACAATAATATGAATAAACATGTTCACAAGGCTGGTATATTTACAAATACTTTAAGAAAATCTCAGTGCTAGCTGGACTGGACTTCAGTGAGGTATTGTGCCTTCAAATGTCACCTTTTATAAGAATACATACTGGAATTTCACAACAGACATCAAGCATTACTTGTATTTGAGTAATAGCAAGCAAAGTTCTGCTTCTGTATTTTAAGTGCAATGCACAGTAGTATATTAAAAACCTTAAAATAAAATAGGACAACCAAATTTTATGTGAGCCTTCAGTCAATTTTTTTTGGTAATAGCAATATCACAGACTATCTGTAGTAGCTTGAATGTGACATTGAATTTGTGCAATGAATTTTTTTCCCTTGTCATTTTTCTTTCAGTCTCTCTCTTCTGTAGCTTTAACCTTTTCTACTTCTCTTTTCTTTACCTTCTCTAACATATGCACCCTACTCTTTGTGAAGCAGCATGCCTTTCTGCAATTCTCTTATCCTGAGGAATGTAAAAGTACTCTGCAAACTTTTAGTGATTAGCCCACTGCAACACAGCTAGCCTGACTTTACCACCATTGGGGTAAAAATTATGATTTAACAATAACATTTAAAATTACATTTAACAATACACAAGCTTGAGGGTTGTTTTTTGAGTTGAGGGCAGCAGCTTGTGTGCAGGATGCTTCCTGTGCACTGGATGATATCTCTAGCTGAGCTATGCAGATGTAATTTCCCAATGCAGATGCAATTTTCCCCAACTGGAATTTTGCCAGGACACCAGGATCAACACGTTTGTGAAATGTGCCATGAAGTTGTTCCCAAAGAATGTTTGAAAGCCCATTTTTAAAAATATACCAAGACAAAAAAAACCCAGAACTACTGGAAATCATGGAACCTCCTCGGGGATTTTCCAGTACCAGCCAAGCCCTGGTCTCACTTGTGAAGGGATCTTTCCCTCACAGCTGGTAGTGGAGAGGAAAATCCTGTACTACCACCCTGGCTTCCTTCTGTGAGCAATTCCCTTGCATGAGGAGGAAACATCTCAATTCTTTATATTTTTTCAATAACATGTTTTCCTCTACCTCCTATTCCATTGCAAACTTACGGAAATAAAAAGCACGTTTAAACTTCTTCAGTTACATTTTTCTGTTTTGTGTTTCTTTTCTTCTGATCTTTTTGCTTTCATCTGCTGACTTTATTATACCAATTTAGCTGCCACAGATGTTTTTTTCCCCTTTTCTTTTAATGGATATGGCATTGAAAGGAACTGCTTCTGGCCTTCTGCCCACAGCTGCTACTTTTTGGTGTCTCCTTTTCCCCCTACCATCTCTTTAAGTGACATGCAACGAATCTTGCAATACTGTGAGATGCTGACAGCTCTTTGTCAGCAGACAAAGTTCCCACTCGGCATTGCAAGTGGTATCCTGGGCCATCTCATCAGCCAAGGCAAATTGTCACATCTTCATTGATTTTCCTGAAATCAGCAGAGCTTAACAATTTAATTCAGCTGGATAAATGGACTGCTGAATTCCCAAAGTGCGCCCAGAGACTAAGATTGGGGATTTTTTCATAACTTCAGCAACAGCAGCAGAACCATAAGTTCATCCTATGCTCCCTTCTCACCACCCTTTAGGGTTTTTTTTCCATATTCGACTCTGACACCAGTCAGAGTGACCTTCTTTTCTTTCAAGCTTTCTCAGCAGCCCTGCGTGACAAGGGTTTGGAGGGGATGCTTCTGTAAACACGTCCAGCATCTTGCAGCCACAGGCAGACATCAGCTGTGCAGCGTGGCTGGTGTGGGACCAAAACAAGGGATAAGGCAGGACCTATATCCTGATTTCCCTCATCTTTACTGAATGGTAGTGGACCCACTGAATAGGGGAACATTTGATGACAGCAGCTGGTCAGTCCCAGTGCCTTTCAGAAAGGACAACACGGGAGGACAGGGGAAGAGCTTTGTGGTACTGCTCCTGCTCAGCACTGCAAGGTTTTGACAAATATCATCATTTCAAAATGTCTTCTCTGTTCCTCTAAAAGCTCAGAGTCATTGAAGATGCTCAAAACTAAAGGCCGAAAGTAAAGAGAAGGCTGGCAAATCTTTCCATCATATAATATTGGAGAATATCTTTAATGTAATTTGACAACTAGTTCCTAGGAGAGCGCATAGTTCTCTGAGCACCCTGCATAACTTAAACAGCAGGCCAAAATCACAGCCATATGATGTCTATGTTACTTGTTAATTCAAAGGATTTCTTTTTCCTTTAGGTTTTACCCAGCTCTAAATGCAGTTGCATGTTCAAATTTAAAGCTTCTTGACCCTTAAATTTCTGAGAGACTAAAATCTGAGCTGCTGGTTTTAGTTTAATCTTTAATCTAAAAAGGAGCTACACCAATGTGTTAAGAATCACATATTTCCCATAGATTAAGCCCTTCAGAACAGCATAATCTAGATGTGATGTGTAACACCCTTCCCCTTCCAGGGGTTTCTCAGATCTTACAGGTAGAAACACCAGAACTCCAGAAGGAAAGCGGTTTCCCTGACATCATGTCAGTGATTACAGAGTTCTTTCCTACTCCCATTCTGATTGCTGCACAAAAAAATAAAATCATAGCTAAAAGTCAAGCCGAAGTCCTATAGCTTTTCCTTCCATTCTTACATTTTCCCTGTAATGGGAAAATGTAAGAATGGAACTATTCCCCTGTAATAAAACTATTTCCCCTGTAAACTAGACATTTTGGTCTAGTTTCTTTTCTACCTATGACCCCCAAGTCCTTCCAGTGTAGTGTGCTTCTTGGCCAATTCCAAGTAGTTATTGTCGATTTTAACAACCATATTACTGCACATTTGGCTGACCACAAGCTACATCAGATGTAGTTTTATACAACTTTCATTAAATGCTTTCAGATCTACTAAGTTTTATTGCCACATGGAAACATAAAATAGAAACGAGGGCTATAGCTGTGTTCTGTTTCTTGGTGTGTAAGACCAGCACCAGAGTTCACTTATAATTCTTTATAATGATGTTCACCTGTGGCCTACTCTAGTGCTCAAGCTTGCTTTTGACTTCAGTTCTTTCAACAATCTCTTGATGCATCTGAGAAATTCTTGGGAGCAATAATGTGAAAAGGGAAATTATAAGGTATGTTTGTGGCAATGTTGTGAAAAATATGTCTGCTTCTAAATAAATCTCTATCAAAATCCTTCTGTTTAAAAAATGGTGATTCTATTTCTACTTGCGTCATTTAAGATGGAAAGTGACAAGGAAAAAGTGAGATGAATCATTTCTTGTACCCAACATTGACAGGAAAATGAAAGGGAAAGGTGTTCAAAAAAAAAAAAAAAAAAAGAGAGAGAGAAATTGCTAAGCTCGTGAGCTTTTTAAGCTTTGGAAAAATAATCTAAATCCCGTGGTTGGACAGAATGACATGACATGTCTGGGTATGAAACCATCACTCAGAACATTTATCCAGGAACAATCCCCAACAGCAAACTGCAGGCAACTCCTTGGACATCCCAGCTCAGTCAGGTTACTCTTGTTTTCTTACTGGCAGCTTGTTGCTGGGGCTGCCAGCAGCTCTAACCCCGTGTATTTCACATGGAGTACTCACAGGGCGCTCACGAGGCAGAGTGGCCACGCTGACACTCTGAGTCCTGCCAGACGTGGTCAGAGAGAAGCCTCAGAGTATTTAGTGCCCTTCGTTGAAAGGCCTGATCTGGAATCAGAAAAAACATGTTATGAACCAAACAGACTGTTGAGGTTGAGATATATTGCTTTATTTGTCCTTTCATATAGAAATACACTGAAAATAATTTTCTCTCTCAACTAAGTTACTTAAGGAAGTTATTAGTGGACTGTTATTTCCATTTCATTCTCGGACTGTTTTTCACTAATGAGATTTCCAACAGCACCTCAATTCACCTTTTTGCTAAACATCCTTTACTTGCTTTAGCTTCTTCATTAAAACCAACTATTTTTGTTTGTTCTAAAGATCTCAGCACAGACTTTGGCACTAATTATTTTTCTCCCAGTCAGTTAATGACTGTAACCTAAAATTTACACTTGCCCCCTCCTCATCAAAGCTGATAAATTTTCCTTGGAACCAAGTATTGTTGAAGGCTGACAAGACTCCTGTTAGGTTTTCAATCCATGGCAATAATTTATGTGATAAAACACAAATCTCACAGTAAACCCAGAATTTCCTAGCCAGGAGCCTTAAATATTCTAAGATGAACAC
Source organism: Origma solitaria (assembly GCA_013397895.1). NCBI lineage: Eukaryota > Metazoa > Chordata > Aves > Passeriformes > Acanthizidae > Origma > Origma solitaria. The sequence goes on from VZRL01002032.1 coordinate 281,416, forward strand.
AGATGGTAACTGTAGAGTTCCCAGGAGCTCGGGAGGGAAAACAGTGTGATACAGGATAATTAAATTATTTTTAAGTTTCTTAAGTGCTTTGGGAATCCCTATATGTCACCAAATGCATCTCACACACTAGTTTCTTCTTTCTTTAAATGAGTTAAATTTGCAAAACTTAAAAAGCTGTCACATCATCCAATTTAGAATGGTCTACACATCTGTCCTTGTTAAAAAGCAACACAGAAATTACTTTGAAACAGTGCTGTTTATACTTAACTAACATAGCCCAGTTTTGCAAAATGTTACAAAGATCTGGCCAGAGAAATCCTGTGTGATTAATGTCTCAGCTGTGAGCCATTGGCCTTCTGTTGACAGTAGTTAGGGAACATTTTCCATTTATTTCAGGGGGCAACAAATTATCCTTTTTTTTATTTGCTGTTTAGTTCCACACAGTTGTATCCTGGAACACCAGGAACCCAGTCATACAATGTGAGCTCATTAATTTCTTTAATGCAAATGTTTCCTTATTCTGTCCTTACAGATAACATGGAGATATTTTCCCTTTTGTCTGTGAGTGCACCTAATTCTAATCTAAATTCTATATTCAGAGACACATTACTGCAATTCCACAGTTAATACAAACTACATTTCCATTAGTGTTTTGGTGCTTCACTTCATTTAGTTCTTAAACAAATTAGTGGTTTCTAAACCAATTGCTCTCCAACCATTAGTAATAGATGGCATGGGCTTCAAGAGGCTCTGCTTATTTGAGCTTTCTAGGGACACTTACAGCAAAGCAAAATAAACCAGTGAAGGGCATAACACAAGGAACAGTTTTATATGAGTATAAACAGGAAGGAATAGTTAAACTCATTGGTCTTTTTTCTTTGCAAGTTACACATGGCAACTTCTTCTCATTATGCTGTTTTTTGTTTCTCTTGTGCACTGCAGCAGCCAACCTTTGGCTTTACTTCATAAATACCTGTGCACTTTCAGTATCACCTGGTATTTCTGGGTTTGAATAAATCTCAGGTCTCCAAGGAACCACTTAAACAAAGCACGTATTCTGTGTAGTAATAGGGTCCCGGAAACCCTTGTATTTTTTTCAAGTGTTCACCCACCAAGAAACTCTATATTTATTGAAAATTCAGCACAGTTTCTCTCAAAGTTCATCCTGCCTGCTCTTGAACTGTATTTTCAAAAATATTTGTAAGCCTGGTTTTCAGTGAAATTTCCATTAAAAAGAACCTCAGTTTCATTTTGTTCTGCTCAGCTCTAATGACCATACATGCTTACAGAATGTAAGTATTTGTTAAACCTCTATTATCACCAAACCACCATTTTAAATGTTTCTTTCAAAAGATCTGCAACTTAATTCCACAGAGAGTGACTCCAGGTCTGCCCTTGTATCAGTAGAGTTCTGATGAATGGCACATGGAAAGGCAGGATTTAAATCAATATCCTTCAATTATTAAGGATGATTGCAAGGACAGTGCCTGCTTTGCCCAATACCTACAGCTCATGGGCTTTAAAAAATATCTAGGGCCCAAGAGAGAAAAAACAGAAAAAAAAAGAAGAAATCTAGCAGAACCAGTCTGCAATTGAAGTGAAACCTGTTTTGTTTTCCTTACTGAGAGGTTTGACCGTGCCAGGTCACAAATATGTAGGATTTAGAGGGGCTGTTTTTCCCTTTTATCTTCATAAATGGGAAATGTAAGAGATACTGAAACCACCGCTGGTGGTGGCTTTAGGGGGAAAGCCAATGATTTTTCAGAGACCTTTTTTCTTCTTGCATTTTACTATCTGCAGAAACAAGAAACGCCTTTCAAATGGGGCTTCTATCATTCTAATATTCTCCTATTAGGCAGTCGAATGACTAAGAGGAAAAAAGAGAATTTATTTTTCCTTTTCAAAAGAAAGCTCTACCACTTCTGTGAGGGATTTAACTCTGCCCATACTTCACATTGTATTTTCCAGTGGTAACCCAAGGCTTTATTCTTAGTGTCTCTATTTTTAATTTTTTTTAACCAGTAAGCTGTGGTCCCCTTATAGCAGCAGGAAAATATAATTCCATTGAAGTGAAAGAATAATGCAGTCTGAGAACCACTAAAAAACATCCATCTAGATGAGCAGCAATAAAAATCAGACATTTACATATTAATATTTTGACATCAGAAAAAGAACCGAGAATGAGATAAGACTTCTTAAAAAATAAGTCCTTAAAAACAGAAGTTATCTAATGCTTATTTTACCTCAAGGTAGAACAATCTCTTTCTAGCTATCACATCGTAATGAGAAGTCATTATCTTGAACTCGTCTTTAATTAACATCAATCCTGATTAGTCAGAATATATTAGGCTTTTTGTCTGTTACCATAGTATTTGAATCTGCAGTAAAGGAGGTATTCAATCAGACATTATCATTTGCCCACCGCTTCTGTGTAATTATTACTTTACCGTGTTTTGCAGATTCTTTGTCCATTTTTGAAAGGTGAAATCTATTGTTGATCAACCATTTCTTACCCAGAGAAGATCCTGGTGTGCCAGGTTTTTGCATGTTGTAGGTGAGTGCAATGACAGGAGTCCAATGTTCAAAGTAACTGTAGTTGTCTTTGCTATTTTGAACCTTGAGGCTGGCCAAGATTTCAATATCGAAATTTCAGATTAGAGATAGTACCTAAAAGGAAAGCTGTTTAAATAATATAATCTCTTGACTGTGTAGATGAATGAATATTTTGCTTCCACATCACCTCTTAAGAACGCGGTACATTCAGAGGGACCTGTGCCTAGCGGTGGAGCGCAGGCCAAGGTCTGCATGATTTGGGTGTAGGAGTAATATATGAGAGAAGACATATGAACCATTTCTCATTTTGTCTGGCTTTTATTCCTGTTAGCATATCTATCCATACACTTGTTGATTCTTACCTTTGTGGTTATTAATAAGTGCTATCAGTTCTTGTAGAAAATGGCAACTTCAAAATAACTTCCTGAATCTGATGAAATTTAATAGTGAATAACATTTTAGCAAGAGAATTCTACAGGCAGGTCAACAACCATTATGAATTTTTTTTCTCTTAAGTTCTGCTGGGGTTTGGTGTAATATCTGTTGAACCTTATTACGTTTCTCTGCAATTTGCCTTCCAGCTGGGGTGGGCTTGCATGAAACACAGCCCACCTAGTGGCATGGTGGCATTTTTGTTCAAGCTGAAAGCAGTTGTTTTTTGACCTGCTCATGCCTGGGATGCAATAAATGGAGAGAGTTGATCTTAAGATGACATAGCATCTTGCAATCTCCCTAACTAGTGGCCATGCAGGAGGGCTTCTCAGCTCTGCTGTGAACAGAAGAGTTTAGAGTTGCTCTACTCAGTTGGTATGGGGTGACAATAACTCTAAAGGGGTTGCTATGTTTATTTTGCCTACAATTTCTTCTTCAGGGTGTCATTGCCCTGGAGATCATGGAGGTACAATACTGATGCTGGCTTTCTGCCACTCAAGGATTCCCCCTCCCCTAATCGTAAGGAAAATGCCCACTCATGCAGACCTTTGACAGCTGTACAGTCCATGGGTCAGTTTTATCACTGAGGAGCAGATGTGGAAGAAAGTTCCACTTTGGTTAAAAATAACTACCCTCTGCAAAAAATTTCAATGCTTTGCTTCATTTCACAGATGCAGATTAACAGCACTTCAAAAATATGCCATTAGCTGCGTGCACACTAGTTTTGCAGGAAAAAAAAACCCCAAGAATATTCCCAGTTATCATAGGACTGACATTTCAGCTTTACTACATTTCCAAGCAGGGAATAAGGGAAAGAGGAATTGCAAAACTAAAATCTCTTGCAGTGCTTTGAAAATAGAGACCGACATAAGCCTCTAGTGAGCTTAATGAAGTATCAGAGTAAAAAAATGATTTAGCTTCCTAAAAACAGTGCTTTTGTTTTCTATTTAAAGTAGGAAATCAAAGGCATGTCTTTAGTATTTTATTCTGTGAGGCAGCCAAAAAAAGGTTTGCTTTCAAGCCCGAATAGTGAATATGGAGATAGAGTAACATTTTTGAGAGCCTTTCATATGACTTTCTCCTTGGTTGAAACACTAGAAATGTGGAAGTAGAGTGCTGCCACAGTCTTTCAGGAGGAAAAGGATATAAAATTACTTCAGTGTTTTGTGATGCGATTTGGGAACACAGCACCAGTCAAGTTTTTCAGTTTATCTGGAGAATTGAATAATAGGACATGGTCAGAATGAGCATTTTGCTTGCTGCGTTTCTATATGTAAATATATGAATGGTCCCGCTTCAGCAATTAAAAACTACCCATCTGGTTTTTTGAGCTTGGAGTGATAGCTCCTAGTAAATCTATTACAAATGTTCCAACCCAAAAAACTATAAAACAGCCTGAAATAGGAAAAACTAGAATTGAACTTGTCCTTATTTCTGTATTAGAGAGCCCAGCATTTAGATGGTTCTGGTTCCCAACAAATCCGACAAGCCCCCTCTCTGAGTTCACGACTTACCTTCACCCTACTCTCAATTAACGCCTCATTAAAATGCACACATGCTGAGCCCTTGCTTGTTGACCATCGCTTTTAGTGCCTTGGTGTACTTGCATTATTTCCTACAGTTTTATTTGAACTGCAAACACAGTCGTGGAAAATCCTGCATGAGAAGTCATCAGGAAACAGAGATATCGACACAAGTGAGTTTGCCATGTGCTTCCTCATTATTGGTGTTTGAGTTTCCAGTGAGACGTGGATATTAAATCAGATGTAGAGCGCAACAACAAAGGGGATCCTAGTCTGTCATCCAACAAGGTTACTTCAAAACTAACTCTTTTCACATATTGGCACCCACATTAGCTGAGACAAATTTTTTTCCTCTGAAGAACATGAAGAAAAAAATTTTCAATGACACCAAGAAAGAATTAACTAAAACCCCAAAACAAGGAACGAGTGATGAAAAAAAGTACCTTCAGACTCAGTGCACACTGAAAAGAAATGCTCTGAATTCTTCACTGAGTGCTGGTTCTCATCAGCATAGCTGAAAATATATTCCACTGTGTCAATTAATGCTTGGTAGAACTTGCAGAGAGTAGTGACAGAGGTGACTGCATTGAACAAATCTAAAGATTTTATTTGCAGGAGCCAATCCTTCTCACCTGACAGCTGTCCTTGCAGAGCACCATGTACCGAAGCACTGCTTCCACACTGACCTGCAGCTAGTGAAGGCTGGCTTTTCTAGCCCCACAAGCACCTAAATTTCTCATCTGTGCTATGCTAGAGCCCAACCCACCATCTCTAGACAGCCTCGACTATTCTTTGTGCTTAACCTTTTACAAAAGGAAACAGGAGAGGAAGTCAGAGCGGGTGAATGCCTACTCCCCAGAAAACTCTTGCTGTCTATTCACTGTGACTTTTGTGCTTTCTTTCTCAACAACTTCTCTGCAAATTGCTTAAACTTTCTCAGTTCAAAACAATCTGTACCACTGTCTGTGCTCTGCAACCTGGTGTCTTCACCAAACAAGAGTTTCTCTTTTGAACAGATATATTCACAGGAAAATGTAGGAGGTGTTTGTTTGAAGTCAGATGAATTACCGTGGTACAAAATCAGGGTAATGCTAATCTCCTTATGTCATATAGGGTAATTTGTTCAATTAGTTCTTAGCTAGATCTCTTTATTTAAAGCTGAGTCTTCCACTACTTGGGACAGGCGTCACTTCTTGTGAGTCAATAAAATTTTGCTGCTCTGACTCCATGCTGAGAACTTAGCAAAAATGTACAGTGATGCTACAGCTACTCTGATATAGGTGGGAGACTTGAAATATGAGGAAATGGTAGGCTGTGTTTGGGTGTTTTGGACCCTGGGTTTGGATACAAGGAAACACCACTGACCTTGTGACCCATAGCCCCACCATGTCTACTGAGGGAGATAACACTCTGGATCCAGACCCCAGAAGAAGGAATAATTAGGATTCCACTGCTTCCATTTTAAATTTCTTTTTAATAGCTTCTTCCTTTAACTAAAATCTACATTATTTCACGAAAACGTAGTTTGTTGCATCCTGATCTTATGTTCTGTTTTTCAATATGAGCTGGCTTGTAACTCTATAAGAAAGAGTTTTTTGTGTTTTTCAGATTTGCTCACTGTTTCTCTCCTCACAAACCCCCTGGGTTTTGAGCTATCTGCTGTAAATCATCTCATATTTTCTTCACTTAGCTGTTTTTTTCCTGTTTCTCTGTGTGTTAGTCATTTAAATGTTGCAGAAAATCATGATGCTTCTGTTAGATTTTGCAGAGGTGAAAATCCATTTGTTCAATCAGAAGTCAGTCCTGTGCCTAGACATTTCCTTTGTTATTTTTGTATTTATTCAACTTTTCCCATTAAGCTGCAGAAAAATGGTCAGAGTTTATTGCAGTGAAAGAAACAAAGAAGGCTGCTGCAAAGGAAACAGGATGCTTCCCTTTCAGAGAGTGATCTTTAGAAAGCTCTGGCTATCGCTGTGAGCACGATCTGAGCTGAACCCTGGTGACAGGGCAAGCTTCGAACATGGCTTGTCACAATCACTTGTCACAGACTTGCTCAGGTGTTAAAACAGCATCTTACTTCATGAGCAGACATATTAAAATCAATCAATGTCACTCCTGAGGGAGCAAGTCCCTTCTCAGCATGAACTGTGGCTCCACTATTCTGAAGAATTTTGACTTTGATGACTGATTTATTTTTCTCAATTAGGAACAAAAATATCTGTCAGCTTCTGTGCTTACTGACAGAGAAAGCAGTTCAAAGAATTTTAAAAAAGAAGCATCCTTGGCAATTACACCTACTAAAAATAAGTAGTGCTTTACAATGCTATTAATTACTGTAATTACAGTGCCTTGAGTGAAGCTTGCAATGGGCAGGGAGTGCTTGAGCTTTTTGCACAGTGAAAAGCACAGCTATGAGACATTGAGGTTTCACAATGGATATTTTCTCCCAGGTCCCCGAGCATAAATTTCATCAACATTAATATGAATTCCAAATCCCATATCCAAGTGCAAAGGATCTCATTATGCTTTTATGGTCTCAGGATCTAAACTGTAATTTCAACCATTAACAAGCACCATTTAGCATTAAATTTGCTAATGTTATATTATGATTCTGGCAATTCTATACAAGATGCATTACAAGCTCAGTGAAGACTAAATTGTGGCACTGAATAAACATTTTAAATAATGAAGCAGAAATAAACATTTAATGTTAATTTAAGCATTTTACTTTAAATTTTCTTTTAGATAACAAAACCAAGCACTATTTGGAAAACTCAAATCATACCATACCAGTAAAAATCAAATGTGTTGCTCAGAGATACCAGTAGGAGCAAACTCTATCTGCACTATGTCCTTCTCATCATCTAGATTTTGCTAGGACCAGGTTTTGACCTGTGGCTCAAATTGTCACCTCTTTTCTGTGGCATCACATGGGTTATTTTGCCAACAAAAACCAAGTCAGGCACTAGATAAACCCTGACAACATATTTCAAAAAACTCTGTTCTCATGATATAACCCTGAGAAACAGCAAGCAAACACACCTGTCAAGTCTGTGTGTAAATAAACTAGGGGACTTTCATCAGCATTTTTTTTTCCAGTTAATCCCTTACTGAGATAAAATTACTCTCTTGTGTTACTATGAGAAGTTTCCATTGTCACCTGGACTCACAGAGGCTGCTTTAATCTTGGGTTCTCCAAGAGCAGCCAGCCCCAACCACTGTGTGTCCTGTGAAGTCTGATAGAAAAATCCCCATGTGACAGCACTTGTTCCTCCAGCTGTATATATTTCATCAAAATGGTTGTGTCAACAGTTGCCAAATTATATATATATTAGCTTTGCAAGCCCAATTTATACTTTGTCATGAAAACAGGTGCAACTGCAAATATTTTTCATTAGAAATGTAATTAATATGCATAAACTTGTTTGCCAAGCAATTGCAAATGAATCAATAATTAAATTAAATGCAGACACCTCTTCCCTCCTCCCGTCCCTTTCCCTGTCTGGATAAAAAGAATTTAGATAAGTTTTCTGGGTAAATTTTTTGAATAAAAATTTTTGACTTAAGCTTGTCATTGTTTTAAACCTTTCTTCATTATTAGATAACAAAGATGAGATAATAGAAGGATTTATTTCTAAAACTTATTTTTGCCTGCACTTAGAATATCCTGATAATATGATGGATATCCTGTCATGAAGTATGAAATCTACTGTGTCAGATATGAAATAGAGGCTAAACAAGGACTGCTCTTCACAGAGCTCCCTACCATTCCAAAGAGGCTATCCCTATGGAGAAATCTCAAAGTGACTCCACTGCTTACTGCAGAGAAGAGACATTATAAATCATTTTTGCAGAATCACAGAATAAGCTGAGTTGGAAGGGACCCCCAAGGATCTCTGAGTCCTTTGAAGCCCTGAACAGGACCATCCCCAAGAGTCACACCATGTGCCTGAGAACATTGTCCAAATGCTTTTTGAACTCTGTCAGGTTAATGAGAACCTGACTATGAAAGATATTCTTTATTCACAAATATTTGCCAAATTATTCTGCTCAGTGCGTGTCCCTTTGTTCACTGTGGTGAGTTTGGTCATCCAAACCACATGGTACAGGTCCTGGACCATGGCTGGAGGGCTGAATCCCTTTAAAAGTAGAGTGTCAGAGAGCAACTAATGAATAACCTGGATTGGCTCAAGCTTTTGTGATCCTCTTGGAGAGATGGGGCCAGTACCATGCTGCTCTATTCACGGAAAGGGCAAAAAGGGAGAAGGGATACAGCTGGGAGAGAAAGATGGAAGGAAGGAAGGAAGGAAGGATGCTGAAAAGACATTCTTGCTAGGATGGCTAAGGAAGCAGGTGGATGGAAGTGGATCACCAATTTCTACTTCTAGAAAAAACCCTTCCTTAGGAGTAGTTGTGATGCCACAAAGCCTGATCTTGGCTTTTCAGGCTATTATTGGGTAAAGCAGGTAGTGTGGCTCTGATCCGTATTCCGCTCTGAGCAGAAGTTTGACCTACCCATACCTAGTGCCACTTGCTGAAATTATTCTTCCAGGAATAGTATTTCAATAAATAATTTGTGCTAACATTCTCCATGCCTTTGCAATTCAGGCACTCTGCTAGCAGTTGCCATCAGTCAGGAATAATAGGAGCCCACATGTTAATTCCTACCAAATGTGGCTGTGGGTTTGGGCTCTTTGAAGAAGACTTGTAAGTGGCTCCTTCCCACTGTTTTTATACTATGAGAATGAGTCATCTGTTTTCCATGATCTATTTCAGCTTTGGCTCTTCTGGACACACATTTGAATAGGGTGAAAAACTGTTCCAAACAGAATTACCTCTGGACTGAGAACAAGACTTCACCACTTAGCAGCCCTTGCATGGTTTCAGCTTGGTTAGCCAGCACAGACATGCTGTAATTCTGGGAGACAAAAAGTGGCACATTCCTGTGCTGGTCTCCCCAGTCCTTCAGTTTTTCCTGAATATATATAAATATGTCCACCACAAGAAATGGAGCTTGATAATCTTTCATTCTTCCTCCCCCTACATCATGAATTAGAAAATAAATTTTTTGAAAGGGAAGATTAAAGATCACTCTTTTGCTGCCATATCACAGCACCTGGGTTTTTTCCCCCCAGCTTAGTTTACTTTGATCATGTATCTCAAACTTTCATTATAAATTGACAGTTTCTATTGCTCCTCAGTAGAAAATGATGGTAGGTGGTCAATGAAAGTGAAGATGAAAAAGCTCAAGCTAAACCATTGTTATTAACCAATAAGTGAGATGTTTGCACAAAGCATCAGAGTTCTGTATCCAAATGGATTTTTGTAGAGCATGAAATTGCATACAAGTAGCTTTGAAAATTGAAATAATTTCTTCAGCTGAAATGTAAAATCCTCAGATTTTGATGATTTGGAAATAATTGTGTTGATTTCAACTTCCCCATTTCTGTGAAAATCAGTATATTGTGTTTCTGGGATCTCATACAATGGAACTAATTTTAAATGAAGGGTTGAATCATGAATTCAAATGAAAAAAGATGCTTCATGTAGGAGAAATATAAACTGATTTTTTTTCTCTCTGTCATCATCAGTAACAGTCAAATTGGCCAGCATTTTAAATTAATGTCCACCTCTGAACTACTCAGGCAGTGAAGAATTCATATTATCTCTCTATATCAGTTCACCAATAGATTGAAAAATTCATTATTGGATGCTTTTCCTTCTCCATTAATTAGTTAATGTTTGTAAAACATTTCAAAATGAAAGGAGCTATACAAGCAACATCATTATCATTACACACTTCAGGGCAGATAAAGAATAAACTAATGAAAGTCTGCAGTAAGAAAGAAATGGACAAAATTTAAATGAGGTGTATTCTGCAGGGATGGGGAAGGTGACCAGGTGGCAAAGGGAAGCTTAGATAGGACTAAATCATTACACTGTGATTCTGAGATTTGTTGAATGCCCAGCATAGAAATAAATTGGTGATCTTAATCCATATCCTAAAGGACAAGGCTCTCCTTCATATCAAGTCATCATCTTTTAATAGACTTTCTCTACAACTGAGAAAAAAGCTCTTCTGCAAGTATGCAGGGACAGCATGCTGAAGTACCTTCTTCCCCTTCCTGATTCAATGCTGCAATAGAGGTTTTCTATTTCCAGGCCTATGTGATTAGTTCTTTCTAATGGCACTGACAACTTAAAAGGAAAAAAAAAAAGCCTCTTTTTCTCTCTTTCCAAATGGGAAGTAAATATGTTTCTCAAATTCTATAGAGGATGAACATTATGAGACTCTGGGGTGCTCTACAGTGACAGAAAAAATAGTGAGGCCATAGTAAAACCAGAGAAGAGGCAGAATTATGGTGTCCTCTGTAGTTTGTGCATCTTCTGTTATTGTCCTTAACCTCTGTTCATTAAATCCTTAAAAACAGCTACAATAGCTTATATTATATTGAGCACATTTCCTGATAAGGCCAGAATCACAAAATACTAAAACAAAGTGGGCAGAAGCAAGCAGGGTCTTACCAGAATAGGGGTGAGGTCAGAAGTTGAGCAGAAACAGAAATGGGGAATCAAATGTGAGTGAATGAGAGAGCTTGTGTGGGGAATGGGTTTTGGCACAAAAAAGCTGAGCAAGTGTGAGCATTGTGCACATTTATTTTCCATCCTACCACACTTACTATCCTGATACATGAGGGGATTTTTTTTTTCTGCTCAATACCTGCTAGTGTTTGTAAGTAAAAATGACATTCAATTTTAAGCACCAGTGCATAGCTTTCTTCTTTTTCTCTTTTTTTTTTTTTAAATGTAATGCTCTGTGATTTTGGGTCTAAGGGAAGCTGCAGTGGGCAGCAGAGCCACGCTTGACTGTAATTAAGGTTTTAGAAAAAAAGCCAATGTGGAATACTTATCAAAATGGTTTAAGACATGATACTGCACCTTAAATACTTAATTCTGCCCCTTTATGCAAGCAAAGAGAAATGTATGCAGAATCTGGTTTGTGGTTAGAGTGCTCTCAGCTTGCAGATCTGGGCTTGTGCCACCGGGGCGCTGATCAGAAATATTTCATTCATGGTCCCACGCACCCTAGACTTCCCCCTATCAATGGACAGGGGAGTGTAATTCCTAAGACTGACCCTGTATTCCATCCAAATCTCTCCTGGCAATAAAATTTTCAATATAGGAACTTCAGCTATGACATGGAGGGAAGGTAGGCTGACTCCAGGACCTGAGGCAAGCGTGGGACATCATTACCTCATCAGAGAGCCATGGCCTCACCTCTGTCCTGTGTCTGTGGGAGGAACAGACTCAGCTGCATTGCTGTGGGACATTCCCACAGCCACAGGCACTCACACAGGCTCCCCTGGGTGAGGGGCCCCCACCAGGAGCCAGCCATGGCCGTTCTCAGCCTGAAAAAATGAGCAGGATGAGTGAGAAAAAGGCTTCACACCATCAAAGCAAAGTCCTTAGTCACTCTGGGACATCCAGGAGGCTCCTTTGGACTCAGCTGTTCTGGCAGGGTGTAGTTGCACTGTTTTAGAAATCTTTCTCTTCTTTCTCGTGGAGAATAGAGATAAGTTGCATTTCTGTACGTTTCTAATCTCAGTGTTTTTGGTAATGGATGTTGTAGGGTTGTAACCTATCATTTTAAGGGGTGAAAAACTGCCAACCAATAGTTGCTAGATTATTAATGCTTATATAAAGAAAGTATTGTAAATAAAGCTCTCTCAGTCGCCATCTTGGGTGCTGCCTGCCTGACTTCCCTGCAAGCTTCCGCGAATCTCCACGAATATCAGAAAATTAGAGCCAACAGCAGGGTACTTCCCTCTCTTCTTGGCTGTCACTCATTGCCATCCCCTACACATTAGGCTGGATTTTTACCAGAGCATGATCCAAAAACTGTCAAGACTGCTCAGGTGAAATTTGAGCTTAAGCATATAAGGTAGGGATGAAATTCAAATAAATAATCCAGTTTTTAGATTGCTATTTTCCCTTTAAAGTAAGCCATTTTCCATATTTGCTGGTTTCAGAAGCTGAAAGAGAAGTTTCAGTATCCTGTTATAGTTCTTTGTGAGTTTCTTCCATGATTTTTAGGAGAGTTAAAGACAGGGTGTTAATAAGGTATTTTAGGAAGCAGACACGCTGCCAGTAGTTTGTTTGTAGTTAGTGGTTTGTGGCTGAATTCAGCTTTACTACTTTCCTTCCAGCCCTCATGAGGCTGAGTTCATCACTTGGTAATTTACTTTTTAACAGCCTTTAATTGTCATTTAATATCTAAAACTCTGTTTACACACAACTGCTGAGCTGCTACTAACCACCACCTCTTTTTGATTAACACAGTTCAGTCTGTAAGAGTGGTAATTATGAGTTTAGCAAGAAGGACGGAACAAAGAAATGTTCAAATCCAGAACTACATCCCCTTCATTTTATTGCCTCTTTTTTTTTTTTTTTTTTTTTTTTTTTTTTTTNTTTTTTTTTTGTTCTGCTTTTATGTCATTTTGCCTCCAGACTTTTCTTCCCTTCTGTGGTTACTTTAGTGCCTTACTGTTATAGCTTGTGTAGACAGCATATCTGGGACTCCAGTTTTCACAATTTCCTTCCATAAAATACACTACAGCTCCCTTCCTGAAAACAAAATCTTAAGAGGGGAATAAATGTTAATGATGAAATCCCAAGGGCAATTCTGTCATTGCTGATTCTAGTAGATCTAGTGTTGACTTTACAGTCTGATCATACAAACTCTGGGAAGAGGTTTGATGACCTCTTTCTTCCTGAGAATTTTTGCAAAAACTCTTTGAAGAAAATCCACGTGTTCTTCTACTCTCAGCACACACATGTGCTCTGCTCAAAGACCCTTGCTCATTTTTCATGACTTTTGGAGACCTGAGTTTAAAATAGGTGCTTGAATGTGTATTTCTTGCATTTCATCTTTTCAAGGATTCACATCCTTCTGATACTTTGCTCTGTATTCTGTGTTTCTCAATACATTAGTTGACAAAAAGAAGCAAGGGATTATAAACAATATTTTTGCCAAAGTTTCTTGTGGAGTGTGTGAAATATGGCTCTTTCAAAAAGTATATCTCAGACCTTTATACAGGAAAAGCTCACCAGGTTAGGGTGTCAATTGTAGAGAGCTTGGATGATCTGAGGGGTTTTCACTTTACGTTCATATACTCCTAAGTGTTCAACAACAGTTCTGACTCATTTTTATCTGAAGAAGGAATAACAAATATTTTCTATTCTTTCAAACCAAGCTTAGGAAGAACATAATCATCCAAACTTTGGATATATTTAATTTATGCGACTATTAAATTATTTTATTTATAGGTATAGTTAAACAATACTATCTGCACAGTATTTTAAAAAATTTCTTGCGATACCAGTAGTCAGGAAATGTAGCAATTAGACTCTGACCTATCTGCCCTGGTAAAAGATATACGCTTTCCATCCTGTAGTTGGAGAAACAATGTCTGAAGTCAGAGCCAAGACACAATCTTGGACCAAGCAAAGCTTCTGTGCGCAGTGAAGGTTTGGTAGTTTAATCTGATATTTTGCCTGATTTCCAGGAGGTTGATCTGGAATGCTTTTCCAGTATTCTTGGCATGAAACACAGAAAAGTTCATGTTTGGATTCTATACCATTTCCTTTGTCAAGGGAAGATGACAGAGGAAACACTCCAATCTTAAAAAGAAACAAAATTATTAGTAAAATCATGGAAGAGACAGACATGGGTGATAAGTGAAGAGAAAACAACTTTCTAGAGATAAGCTAATACTTAAAATGCAGCTGAAGTCAATTTATTTTGCTCTTTCCCCAGTGATCTAATATACAGATGTCAGCCAAAACCGGGACAAGGAACTGCAGGAACAGTTACAGGCACTACACTGTAATGAGAAGAATCAGATTTTAATGCAGAGATAGATGTATTAAGAGATAGATTCATGTTTATTAGAAGGAAGTCAGTAGAAATGCAGAAATAAACCAAAGTTTCCTTTAAAAGCACGGGACAGTTTTGTTTCTCTGCGATTTGTGTTCTGCACATTCAGATCAAATCTATGCTTTTGCAGGAACTCACTGTGAAATTACACAGTATCTCCAACACGAAGTACTAGACAACAATGTCAAGGTTGAAAGTCAAATGCTCAGCAGCTGTAAAAAGCTGAAATAAGGGTTTCAAGGGCAGCCTCAGTTGAACTCCTTTCTATGTATATGATCATTTTGAAAAAGATCCCACAAAACTTTAAAACGGCACTGAACAAATTTCCTCCCCTTCTTGGAAGTGCCTGAACTGTTGTTGCTGAAAATTTCTACTCAGTAAGTCCAGCTGATGTATGTGCTTAACATGACAATGTTAAGTGTCAATTCACAAGATTGCATTTGAGCAAAGTTTTAGGCAATTAGGGAAATCAAAGCTATTATTATAATAAAAGGAAGTACTGAGAAATCTCAGCTGCAATCCTACCTGCTAGTCCTACATATGATGCAGTCCATTTCTTTAATGTGTACTTCTCAGTGCTGTTGCAAGGATTAAGAGCACTTTATGTGAACCAAAGTGTAACCAGCTGTCACCAGATCGTGTTTTCTTCATTCTTTGCCTCCAGCAACAACTGAGTTCAATTTTTAAGGAAAAAAATGAGAGTGGTTGAAAGAAAACTCAGATGTAATTATTTTCATAGGCTTCTCTTGTTTCTGTTTTTAAGAAATAATATTTGACTCTTGTCAAATGATAGACTGCATTAAAATATGCTCAATTTAATCAGCTAGAGCCTGCTGACACAGGAGCAGCTATAAAAGAAAGACAAAAGAGAGAACAGAGGTGGCAGTCCTGCTTCACCATCCTGCCTCCCTGCTCCTCCTACCTCACTAATTTGCTTTGACTGTCATCTGAATGGTGGGAGTGGTGCTCAGACTATCTCTGCTTAAGTCTTGGATTCCTTGACCCAAAATACCTTTGCTTTACAAAAGCTCTTTAACTATTAACAAAAAATCTGATACTAACTTCAGTTGTCCCTGCTGTTAAACAAATATGTTTCTTAGACAAGCAGGAGAGCAGGAAAATTTATTCATTTTCACTTGACAGTTCTATTCTTACTCATAAGTGCCTTTTATTTATCTCCCTTTTTCGCCTTTTCATGTGACTTTCTAGATGAAGGCAAGCCTTAGCTCTTGTCAGTGTTTGCCATTTATATTATTTATCATGCTCTTCTCCATATCATACTTTAATATGGTCTTTCCTAAGTAAGTTTAAAGGCATTTTAAAACTGTGACGGGAACAAAGAAAAACTGTTCTGGTGTTGTATTTCATACTTTGAGGATCCATATTCTACCCCATCACCTTTTCTTCCTTTGCTTTCTACTCTTCTGTTTTTAATCTCTTCTTCCTACTCCTGTTGGAATAAGCTGTTGTGCCTGGAACACTCTGAAGAGTCTTCTTGCACTTTGCCACACTGTGAACCTGTGGATTGGAGGGTCAGACTGTGCTCCCCAAGGCACATCCCTCCCTCACTGCTCCGCAGCCACACAGGGAATCCCAGGTCTGGTCCTCTTCCTCCAGTACACCACGAGAAACATGAAAACATCACATTCCTCTTCCAACATCAGCACTCAGTCTGCCCTAAAAAGTGGATCAAAATCAACCACAAACCCCTACAAAAGGACCAAGGATTCACCCAACGAGTCTCTTCTGACAATAAAGGCTCCAGAGACTGAGTCCACCATTCCCACCTGTGAAACTCTGGGTCTTCAGATTTATAACTTCTCAACATTTGTAGCATTGTAGCAGTCAATGGTGATACCACCTAGATGTCACTACAAAGAAATTACTAAATCTTGCTGATGGTCCACAGCAAAAATCAAGAGCTCCCCTCGCTCTTTCTTACCTTTTTCCTCTCCTTTGGAGCACTCCTCCAACAGTAAAAATTTATTTTAATTATACACGTGGAAAGAACTGCCAGTTTTACCTAATGCCTCATTTCAGAATTTTCTGACTTTTGCACAATTTAGCTATAATTTCAATATAACTGCAGAGCGTGTTAGTGAAGGAGAAAATGCTGCGTTTAAATTACAGGTTAGATAGCTGAGGAGTAGTGTGCCATTCAGATTGTGGCCTTAGTATCCATTATCTGATTATTTCCTTGCCAGCACACATACACACAAGAACAACTGGTAGTTTAATGAAATAATCATATCCATGCAATCTGTTTAAAATACAATAACTTAATAATACCAGCCACATAAAATTTTACACTGCAAGTGCATTACTTCCGGAAGATTCTGCAGAAGAAATTAAATTGTAATCAAGCAATTATCTAATGAGGTGTTACACAATACATTTTTGCCAGCAGTAAAGTGAGAAACAGAACTAAAGGAGATAAACTTTCTCCAAAGTGACAAAAAATTTCAACTCTGCAATATCAGAGTAATAGCAATGTTTTATCATTCTTTCAGACACAAGCATTTTATGTAAGAGTCCTAATGTGTTTGTTCAACAATTTGTACATGTAAATTCACCAGAACTTCTCTGAAAATGATAAGAACATTAAGTGAGCCTCCAAACGCATGTCTGAAAATACCACTAATGCATTAGGGTACATAAGGGTAAACTGAGGCACAGACATTGCCAATATTCTTCAATTTCTGAAGAGCATCTATTGCTTTCAGTAATACATGGCAAAAAATCAATATTCTGACTTTACATCCACATTTCACATATTTTCATCTTCATGTCCCTACACAGTTCTGTGTATTTTTTCCTAAGACTGAGTTTTTTTGAACACTCATACATGTCTAAAAATGCAGGAACATAATTTCAGTGTGCAGGTAGCTGTGGTGTCGAGATTGGAGCCTCAGTGAGAGCCCTGGATGTGAGCCACGGGCTGTAAAATGCATCTCATCCCTGGTGCCCTGCTCCCTCGTGCATGGCTCTGGCAACACCTACTCGTGCATCCTGCCAGGAGGTGATGGATTGCATCCCTGGGCTGGCTCTGGGTGGGGCAGGGTTGCCTTTCTTCCCAGTGGCTGACACAGGGCTGTGCTTTGGACTTGTCCTGAGCACCGGGCTGATGACACAGAGATGATTCTGTTATTGCTGAGCAGGGCTTACACAGAGCCAACGCCATTTCTGCTTTTCGTACACTGGTGAGAGGGCTGGGGGTGAATTTGGGAGGAGACACAGCCAGGACGGGTGAGACCAAGTGACCAAAGGGATATTCCAGACCATGTGACATCATGCTCAGAATGTAAAGTCCAGTGAAGAAGGAGGAAGGGAGGGATGCTTGGAGCGATGGTGTTTGTCTTTCCAATTCTGTGTGATGGGGCCCTGCTCTCCTGGGGATGGCTGAACCTGCCTCTCCATGGGAAGCAGTGNGACTGCCTTTATTTCAACCCAGAGGTTTTCTAATTTTTACCCTTCCAGTTCTCACCTCGATTCCACTGGTGGGGAGGGAGGGTGGGGCTGTGTGGGGCTTGGTTGCTGCCTGGGGTTAAACCACAACAATTACATATAAATGAATTATAGTCGTACTTTTCCTAAGCCCTTGATTGGACATCTGACTGCCTCAGTTGGCTTTATTTTAGCAAAATTACCATTTTGAAATAGTCCATTCAAAATCTTTTCAGAAATTTTTTACATCAGCCATGCAGAGCAGACATTTCAGCTCGGTGGAACATGGCTCAAGGTGCTGACACCCACTTGATGGCCCAAACTATTAATGAGAGTCTCTTCCTCAGAGTGCCTCGAGATCAGCCGCACTCATGTCTGCTGTAAACACTATATTCAGTAGCAGTTGTATCCAGAAATAGTTGTGTACAGTGTCCTCATCAAACTGCCACACAAAATGTCTTGGTACTTCATGTTCAATGTGAGCAAGAAACAAGTATGGAATAAAGCTGTAAAGTCAGGATAATCCAGAACAGTGAAACTGGTTAAATTTTGTCAGTGATCTCGAGATCAATCTAATTTCTGTAAAGAAATCTAACCCTCAAAAAAACTTCTCATCAGACATTTAAGAGAGAGACCAGTGGAGAATAAACCCCAAACCCATACAGAATATTTCACCCATGAAGGGTGAGGATTATGTTTCTCTCATGAGTATAAAAGCTCCATAAGTCATGACTGCAAAAGCGTGAATGAATTATGAAGGTCTTTTGCTTTAGTAAAAGAAGCAGGATCAGCATTTGTACACAAGACATTCTATTTATTCTACCTATTTCTTGAACTGTTCATTTAAAATTGTTTAAAACTGTCGGTTCTACTAGTAAATAAATGATCACAGAGAAAAATAGATTAAATTCATTAGAAACACATAAAATGGGTTTTTACAGGTGATCATAAATAATGTTGATTTCTGCTAATGGTTCTCAATTCCATATTTCAATGAATGGCAGGCATTCACAAGACTATTCTGTTTCATTCACTGCTGCCCAAATGAGGCAGGGGACCTCAGAAAATAAATAATTGTGCGACTGTGCCATCAGGATTGGAGATTGCAGAAACACAGAGCTTTTGTCTTCAGAAAGTCTATTTCATCATTAGTTCTTATACTGAATCAGATAGAAAGAGCAAATAAAAATGCCTTTGTGAGAATAAAATGTTATGAACTGTGTCAAAAGAAAGAAAAATAAAGTTAAATTTAGGGCTGGGTCCTCAATGCCTTCCATGATAGTGCAGGGTCCCACGTGGCCTGGTGGGAGCTGCAGTTCCAAGCTCCTTGCACCCTTCCCTTCCACACTTTCTTTTCAGAGCCCCTTACAGTCTGACAAGGATCTGGGCAGACCCAAATACACCTTGATTTTCCCTGTACTTCATTGATCTGCTGTCTGGAGTGATGGGATTCTGTTGAACTACTTCTTTCCGTTCTTCTAAATGAAAATCTTGAAGTTCTTCTTTTCCCACAGAAAACTTTCTAGCAGGCATATTTTTCATCTCCAAAGTTTCTACCAGAGTCTACCCAGAGGTAAGGGGGAAGATACATCAATGTTATGAGGCAAGATGAGGAAAGAAGAGCAGGGGAAGTGAAGACCATGGCATTATAAGGCTAATAAAGAAGTCCCTGAAAAGTTTTAAAAAAAGAAAAATGGTTTTGCCGTACCTATGCTTCAATGTTTCATCAGACATTACCAAATAAATTTCAGTGAGACACTAGATGGAATGCTTTTGACTCCAACATTTTTAAAATTTTTATACTACCTCTGGTTGACACACCCCGTTCAGAATGATTTTAAAGTTGCTGAGTTTTTATATTATATTGAAATGAAGTCATGGTAAGCCATTTTTTTCTCTTCTAGCTCTCCAGATGACCTGAACTTAGGCCAACTCAATGCTTTTAATGGGTTTATCCTTTTTTATAGGTGTTTCCAGCCACTCATCTAACGCTTCTGTCCTAGTGAAAAAATGAAAGTATCTGTTTAACAGGGGGTTGGAGTGTCACCACAGTCCCTGTAGGAAATGGCAGTCACTCTCCACTTCCAGCTACGAATATGCCATGTGAGAATGAAGTATTGTTCTGTCTATCCATCTAAGACTCTAGTCCCTGAAGTAAGATGACAGTAGGAAAATCTTTTGCAGAGAATTTCCACAGCTGATGCTCTAAAAACATTGTGCTGCCAAGATGTCACCAGAACATAGATATTAATTAACTTATTATTTGATTTTCTTCATCCTCAGTGTCTTCCCACCCAACTTTGAACTCTGCTCAAGTCTAATCCAAAACTGGCCTCAGGCTGGTTTATTAGCTTTCAATAAGTGTGAATCCCTCTTTATATGAGACGAGTATATAGTGGAACCTCACTCGAGGAACTGCAATGGATTTGTAGCCATCTGACACTGTTTGCTCTTCTCTTTCTTTCCCCCCTTTTTTCAATGATCCAAACAATACATCCTGGTATTTTTATAGTCTGGTATCTATCTATTCACATTAAGTCAAAGGGCTGCAAAATGCTGTATGCTCCAGTGTATAATGAAAAAATAACCACCTAAAAACCCAAATAAAAACTCCCCAAAAACCAACCAAAAAAACCCCCAAAACCAACCCAAAACCAACCAAAAACCCACCACAACCACCCCACCCCCCATCACTCCCAAAACAGCTCCAGGGAGAAATCCAATGTAATGACAAGTGTAGGCAATACACACTTGTGTGAACATAAGCTTTTCAGATGCCTGTCGATTTTGGGATCAATTAAGTTATTTAAGGAGAAGAATCTAATTGAAGAACACATTTGATGCCTTGTGCAAAATTGACTCTACTCCTTCACCCCATCCTACAGAGACAGATCACTGAAAACAATGATCATATATCAAGTTGAATGGCTCCGTCTCCTTCCTCTTTCTCAGCAGCAGTTCCAGATAAAAGTTTTTGTCATTAAAAGGAGGTTGTTCTATTTGCTTCACTGGGTACTTGTTCTCCCAGAACTTCAAGAAAACAAAAAAGGACAGGTGAAAATATTTTCTAAAACTTCGTAACTGTTTTGGTTCTACGAGTGTCATCAGTAACTGCAATTTACCAACTGAATCCTCCAGCCTGTCAACCAATTTTAAAGCACACAAATATACTAATTCAGGAAAAAAAAAACATAGGCAATCCAGATTTTAGATGGAGAATGAAGTGCATACTCTTGGCAGCATAAAAATGAACAAAGTCTTTTAAACTGCTTTTGAAGCTCAATCAGATGCAACCAAAGTTCAGGGGAACATATCCAGTGCACGCACAACTCATTTAGCACAAATCTTGACACACAGGAAAATATCACTGACAGATTACAGGCAAATAATATGATTAAATTTGGTGTCAGAATAAGGGAAGTCTTCAGGAAGCTAGAGGAAAGATTAGAGACATGAAGGAGAGGCATCAGTTAGAAACTGAAACCAGAGAATTAAAAGCTGATCCAGAAATGAAAGGGACATAGGTCAGATTATAAAATAAATAAATATTTATGTATCCCTCAAAGGGTTGTCTAGAAGAAGGGTTGTTGACAGAGATGGGCAGATACTACTTCCAAAACTCTAGGTTGGGAGTCCATTACTAAGAAAAATCTCTAAGACATTCCTGTCGTGCCATTTACGGCAGAAAGAATTGTTCTAAACAATTCTAAATCTGTCCTGAGTCTTCTGGTGTATGATGAAGCTGAAAGAAGCCCTGATCTAACCAGGGCTGTCTTCCTAAGAGTGCCTGTGGGCTTGGGGAAGCTGTGAATCACTGAAACAGAGCAGGTTTGGCAGATGCTCCTCCTTGTTTCAAAGGAATGAGAAGAAGGCTTGTCTGCAGAGCAGTGACACTCGGCAGTGCCTCCTGTGGGCTCTTGATGGCCAGCAGGCTCCAGCCATCCATGACAACATGATAAATTCACTCCTTGTCACATGGCATTTTCAGATAGCTCTAAAGCCTCTTTCAAGGATACAATGCATAGGAAGAAATATTTTAAAGGTAGGAAGGGCTGGAGCTCTGAGATATTTTTGACCCACTGTGATAAGGTGATCTCCAGTCCCCATATCACACTTTGTTTGCCTTATACACTACAGCATTTATGGATAAAAAGACACCTAAATACATTTCCTCTTCTCAGTTTATCTTTTGATCACCTGCCTAGTTGCTCCTAAATTCTGAAATGGGCTGTAGGGACACAGTTCTGTTGCTACACCATAGTGCCACTGAGAGCTGCAAAGCCTCATCCTAGCAAAATATTCAGAGGCTCTCCCTGTGCTGCTCTCCCTGCAGAGCTATGGCTTGAGTGCCTCTTCCCAGAGAGCAAGGGAGCTTGACACCTTTCAGCATCCTGGCACATCCAGCTGCAGCCAGAATGCTAAATGTTTGCAGACCTTACCCCTGGGCTCACTGTTAAACAACAGGCACCACACGAAACCTTACAAGTCTGTTGCAGACTCCGAAATCGCTGGTGATTTAAAAATATTTTCTAAGGTTGCTCCATGTTTCTCCTCGTTGCTGGCTCAGGTTGAAAAGCCAGATGCCTGACAGGAATGGCCAAAATGGCAGGGAGAGCTCCTGCTCTCTGATCAGGTTTGCTGCAGGTGGCTGATGAGGGTCTTGGATTTGTTTGTTGTTTTGTGAGAGTCTCCATTTTGATCTTTCCAAGATGCTACCAAACTGAAAAATTTTATACTGAACATGGATGTGCATGTTACATTTTTAGCAGAAAATTAATTAATTAATATGGTTTATGTAAATTTAGAAACTATTTAGAAGGCTTCATTCTCAGTGCAATATTCAATATTTGCTTACTATCTTGTCAGACAGTAATTATATTCCCAGATAGGAATTTATACTCAACTGTAGCAAAATGGTTCTTACCATTAATAGTGTCAGAAACAGGGGAAGATTAACTGTACTGTGCCTGGAATGGATTATTTAGCATTGCACAGGCTATTAGTAAGAAAATGCATGCATCCTCTGGAAAATGTATGGAGTAAAAAGGATTGTAATTCCATTAAGCATAACAAGATGAAACTAGTTTAAGAAAGGAAAATAAAAAAAGGGAAGAAGGAATTAAGGCCTTTAACTGGTGACTAATAAAAATTAAAACCATAAATAGAATATTTTTGACTTCTAGAGACAAACAAAGCATTTTTAAAAAGTCATCTTGACCACTATTCAGATGCTGTAGAACATTTTTGATCTGGTCTGTAATTATCCTAGTCGCATTCTTCAACACCTGTAACTGGCCTTCATTATATTAACTTGTACCAAATCAGTTGCATAGCCTATGTCAGGAATAACCCAGAGGTATATCTGGTTTTACAGGTTCAAAAATCTCTGGGCATTTTGTTTCCAGGCTTTTGCTATTGCAAATGTTCTGGAGTCAAAATTCAGTGTAGTTCTACAATTGATTCATCATTCCTATGGTATTCTTTATTGTGGAAACATCAAAATCCTACCTGCCATACACTTCTCACTCCGTTAATACGAACTCTTCCTAATCAGAAGTAGAAATGAGAAAATCACATATCAAAATCCCAAATTGTTTATCTAACCTTCTACAGATATGAACCAAATAAAGCAAATAATCTAAAGGCCTCTAAGAAGATATTTTGCCAATTCAAAACACTGATTTCTTTCTTTCTTTCTTTTGCTTTATAGAAGCCCATCGAAACTCTTATGCTTGAGCAATGTAGGCTTTGTGCAGCTACACAGCTCACATGAAATGATACACTTAACCCAGTGTCTCTTCCCAAATCACTGCACAAGAGTAAATTCCATCATAAACTTCTCCCGGACATCATAAAAAGTGTATAGCAGGTCTCCAAACAGGCACGTCAATTAATGTTTACAACTGCCAAAAAATGAACTGTAGATTTAATTCACACAGTAAAATGGTATAAGCACAGACCAGGGAACTGTGATATCTCAGTATACTTCTGACACTCCTATTACAATTTTTGTGCAAGTCCACTTGATACATTTTATTTGTTCATGACTGTAATAAGGACAAAACCCAACTGCTGGGGTTGTCCTATTGTCCAGTGCTCACAGCTCCCTAGTGCCATTCCTCTTATCACCAGGCAAATGAATCTTGTCCTTGCCTGTGCAATCTATCATTTTGTTTTGAGTCATTTGTCTCTGCCTTTTCCTTGAAAGACAATGTCCTTTTAATCACACTCTCTTCCAACAAGGTTTCCAGTAAGAAATCCTTAAAGCTTCAAAAGCTAGTTAAATACTGCTGCCCCATAAGTATCTCTCAGCTTCAGTGGTCTGATTTTGCTTTCCATAAATTCTGTGGCAAAACTTACCATTTTCTGTAGAAAAAAAGACCTTTTTGCTCTTTTAGGGTGCATCCAGTGATGTGATGGATTAGATACCAAGGTCTGCAACTGTCTCCAGAAGAGCCAACACCTCTGTGAAGCACGATGTGGCACAGGGCTAAAATAAAAGCCGTAAGTGCTACAGACATCTTTTCCTAACACCACTGACTCACAGAAGAGGGAGTTAGCTCAGGTTCATCAGCAAATGGAGGCACACACCCATCAGGTGAGGACGTCTGGTCCCAGTTTTGGAGCCAGAATTTTGGATACCTATTCAGGGGTCTCTGCAGCAAGTCCCATTTGTTTCCCCTATGTATACCCTAATGCACAGGACACTAGAAATCAGCTGGTTTCCAGCCTTGGAGACTTCTACACTTATTCTGATGCTTGTGAGAGATGAAGGACACTTGGTGAATGATTCACTTCACCACCTTATTTTTCAAAGTACATGTACTTTCTCCTGCAAAATTAGCATCAGCATTAAAATATGAAATGTTTGAAAAAAATTACATAAAAATTATTGTTACACTGTAAAACTATCCTCCTTGAAAATCACCTTCATCAGATAGTTGTGCGGAACTAGGAAGGCTAAGAATGAATGAATCATCTTGTTCTTAGCTCTGCATTAGTAATTTGATGCCTCCATAGAGCACCTCACCTGCATATTAAAGACATAAAGCGACTTCCATTTTCTGCAGCCCGCCTCAGGAGAGAGAGTGGTGCAGAAGCAGCACTTGAAGAAAAGAGGAAATTACATGAAGAAAAGAAGGGGTTTGCTATCTCTAATTAGGGCTTGGAGAGGGTAGGACCTAATGTTTCAATTTGATGATGAACTAAAATCAAATGGAGGAGGTGTATTGTCAGTCACCTGCTTCAGTTCATAACAATTCTTAATACACTAATTCCCTTTCAGCTTTTCTTTCACCCTCTCTCTCCTTTATTTCTTTGGAAGAGAGTCTCTCCTTTGCAAAATCACTGAGAGCCTTTCTTTTTTACGTTAACTATAGGAAGAAAGCTCACACAAATATTCTCTCTAATTTTGATCCAAGATCCTACACACAGCAATGCCAGTTCCTTTGGTCATTAGCAAGGCACATCCCTAATAATGATTAGGTTTGTAGGACTCATGGAAAAGTATCAGTGTAAAATCTGTTCCTACTCTAAGCAATTTCTCTTGCAAAACAAATGAATGAAATGTTGCTCTGATTGCAAATCCAGAAGAGTTTTGCTGAATTTAGCAAACATCAGGTATGTGAATAAGAGACTAAATTGGCTCTGGGAGGGATGGCACATAGGGCAGGGGTACGGAAATCACTGCGTTTGAAGGCAGAACACAATCTGCTTACAAAGGTAACCTTAGGCATGAGGGACTCCACAACAGCTCTTCAGTGTCTGGGATGAAGCAAAAGTGAAAATACTATCTGAAAATACAGAAATGACAGATCCATGAGAAATGTGATTAACAGCTCTGAAAAGTGACAGCAATGCCCATAAATGTTCTGGTTCTTTCCTGCCACAGTGACTTTGTGGTGAGGTACTCTAATTTCTGAACACAATGAACAACTTGAGAGAGAGAGAGAGAGAGAGAGAGAGAGAGATTAAAACAGGTGTCACGGTTCAATTGCAATGTTAAATTTGAATTTTTGTTTTAAAACACTTATTAAAGCCAAAAGTAGCATTTCCAGCTTCCATCTTAATGAGCTAGTGACAAATTTTCCACACCATTTAAGTTATAACCCTTCTTTTTTACAAGCAGTTATTGTAGCTGATGGGGAGCAAGGAAGACTCCTGTTCATTCATATATTTCTGGTGGAACTGCCTCTCATGCTTTAGATCTGTGCAGAAGCCCCAAAGAGAAGCTTTCACAAAAATAAATTTAGTGTCTAACTCCTTCTTCATCTATGTCTACATTTCGCACATAAAGAGTTGCAACACCTGATGGTACTTTGCAATAAGAGTGTACAGCAGACTTGGGGTTCCTTATTTGAGGACAGGGGAGTCTGCAAAATAATTCCTGTTTCTGTAGACCACGTCAGAAGCACCAGTTTTGCCACTCCCAGCAACAACTAACAGACCATGAGACCGACATGTGTTTCTGAGCAGGGTCTCCTTCCTTTGAGGATTTAATTTTTCTGTTAGTTCCAGATGAAAAATGAGCTAATGTTCTCTTGCGGTTAAATCATGGTTTACTAAACTAAAAAAAGATGGAATTTCCCCCAACATGCACGGATCTAAGCAGCACAATATTTTAATACACTTCTGAACCATTGTGTGAGTAGCTTCATTGAATTCGGTGGGATTACTCATTCCAGTAAGGACTCTGCTAGCACAGTAGGAAGCTACAAATTTAGTTCATCATTTTCAAGGCTGCAGATTGGAGAATGACACAGCTAATATACTTTAGCCTGAAGTTCTGGTGATTAAAAAGACACACATTTAAGCAGAAATAATCAGAAGAAGAACTCCTAATTAGAAATTTCTATGACTATCAATAAATTGCTTTGAGATCCTTTGTCCAACGAGAAGTGCTATATAAATGCAAATTTCTTTCACGGTATTAATATTATTTATCCATTTCATTGAAAAAAAAACCCCATATTTTTGTTGTATTTTGGTTAGTAAAATACTAAATATGAAGGGCCAAACACTTCCTTGTTGGAAGCTTTTGAAACTAACTTACAGCACAAATGAATCTGGCCCCAATATCCAGAGGACACTAGATTTGCTCAGCACAGACAGAGGAGACCGAGGGGTGACTTTCTTGCTGCCTACAACATCCAAGTTGCCCCATATGAAGGCAGCTTTTGTGGGCTTGATGATCTCCATGAGTCTCTCCCAAGTCAGCACATTCTGTGATTCTATGGCTCCAAATATCTCTTATGCATTGCTGAAAACAGAAAGCAATGACATTTTAGCTTAAGAAATATTATTTTCTTGTATAATTCAAAATCTCTGCCTTCATCACACTTTCATATCTCTTCTCTCTTTTTACTCCTGGTCTATTTTAAAGTACCATTTCTGTAATTTAAATTTTAAGAGTTTTTTTAAACTTTGTCTTGTTCTCTCACATGAGTTGACTCTATTCCATAAGAAAACTGTAACCAATATGTTTTCTATAGGAAAATGCTTTCTTATAAGGCCTTTTCAGGATGGAAGACTCAAATGTTTTGCTGGAAAGGAGGGAAATAGCTACGATAAATATGTTAAGCAAAAAACCTCAAATCCCAATGAACAACTGGAAAGAAAATTTAGGCTTTAAGCAGGTACTTGGAATAAAAATTTTAGATGCAGAGGGAGAAGTGAGTGTTTTGGAACTAAATCAAGACATAGAAGCAGAGCCAAACAATGTGTTCTGGTTTGTAGTAAAACTCAAAAGAAGGATCAAAGAACTGATCACTGCTAATACTTTACTGCATTTATTTTATGAAGTTAGTAACTTGTGTTATGGGTCTCCCACCTTAACTCTAGGTAGTTTCA
Organism: Origma solitaria; assembly: GCA_013397895.1. NCBI lineage: Eukaryota > Metazoa > Chordata > Aves > Passeriformes > Acanthizidae > Origma > Origma solitaria. Next base: position 309,154 of record VZRL01002032.1, read on the forward strand.
GACACATGAAGGAAGACAGATGAGCAGTGCAGAAGGACAAGTTTCTGCTCCAGGGAGCCTGAAGAGGTTAAGAAGGAGCTAAGGCACTCTGCCCACTCACCTTGGTTACCCAGTCCTGCAGAGCCTCCACCCGAGGGGAGTTTCACACTGTGAAATGTGAAACATCCAAGCAGTGGTGGCAGTGAGTGACACACCTGTGCCATGCTTTCAGAAGGACTCTCCAGGATGACCGGATGAAAGGTAGAAATCTGTCACCCAGCACACATGGTGAAGAGGAGGATGGTGGGGTGGGATAAGCCTGGATCACTGTGGTAGTTTTGCCTGGCCCAGTTTTTTTCCAGTGAACAGGGTGGGGTACAAAGATGGCTCCTGCATGTCCTGAGTAAAGATTCTGGAAATTTTCCACCATGTCCAGCAGAGCCAGTCCCTGACGGCTGTAAAATGATGGACATGCTGCTGGTAAAACCTGGGCCAATTAGAGATGTTAGTTACGCCTCTGTGAAAACATATTTAAGAAGAAATCAAAACAATGTGAGCACGCACTTCTTTTTAGCCAGAGAAGGAGGAGGAGGAGGA
>VZRL01002032.1:309984-564522 GCA_013397895.1 Origma solitaria
ATCACCAAATGGATATTAGAGATCTCTCGGGAGGTTATAGAGCTGGAGGCTCTTGATGCTGGCTGTGCCCTGCAGTGCTGATTGCCATAGCAAGCTCCCCTTTCTGGCTGAACAGGAGGAAATTTAAAAGCCTGATTTTCTGGAAACAGTTATTGCATTGGTGCTTTCAGGAGAAATGGAATTCCTGTTACCTGCAAAAGTAAAAGTAGAAATGACAGTCCAGACACAAGGCAGGGTGTGAGGGTTACTGCAAGACCTCCTGTGCCTATGACACTGGGCAATTCTTTCACAAGCTGGCACTCTCCACAAAATATAGAATGTCCTATTCTCCACATACTTAATCCTACTTAAGGATTTTTAAGAGTTCTTCAGAATCAAAGCACCTTGAGATGAGATTTGAGTAAGCAGAGGGCAGTGCATTGCTGCAGAGGATGGAGGAACAGGTTTCCATTCAAGTGCACATTAAAGAAAGTGTGAAGAGGAGCTGAATGGAGGAGAGGAGCTGTTTTGGAGCACACTCGGTGCATTTGTTAGCATCCTGTACTGAAAAACTCTTTCACATCAGATACCACCCTCCCTGGCGTCTGCTTTCACATTCCAGGGCATTATGTAGATGTTCTAAACCAGAGCACAAGAGCTGACACCAACCTCTTAAAAAAATAGACATGCCATCAGTTCTAGCAGTACTGGCTAGACCATCTAAAATCAGAAACAGAAACCTCCATGCAGGAGGCAGCAACACACACATATATATTTAATGTCAATATCCACACACTAGTCTTGAAACCCAGACCTAAAAATGTATATTCCTTGAATATGCACCACAAATGTAATAAGCTGCTATTTAAAAATTAAAAACTATTGAAGCAGATGCACAAGTAAAGGTGCTATGGAGCTTTTATTGTTACATTCAGGCATTGATGGAGTTAGGTTGGAACGAATGTTCTTTGGATGATGCTTATTACTGTTTACATCAAAACAAACTACCATTTAAATGCTAATAATTGCAGTGAAGATTGTCTTGAAGGAACAGAATGTCCCAAGGGACATTCAGAGATTTTTATTAGATCTGGACTGACAATGAATTACCACTGTCTCTTTGAAAAGCATCACCAAAGCATTTAAAGATAAATTTGCTGAATTCAATAAACAATTCACAGGTGATTTCATTAGATAATGAGAACTGATTATATACTAAGTTATCTGAAGGTCCTAAAAAAGGAGAAAGAGCAACAAGTACTAACAATACAATACACTGGCAGCATTTATTTCCAATCCTAAAACCAGGTTCAGGAAACACTGTATTGCATTACATGACCTTGATTTTACAGGTTAGTTATATTAGAAAAATATTTTTGTGATTTCAGGTGCTTTGGATAAGTTTCTTTACTACACATTCCTAATTTGTAACTGTTCTAAATAATTTTTAACTGTTCTAAAATTCCCAACAGTGCTTTGAATTATCATCTTCTACCTGTTTTATTAAATCGCCTGGCTGAAAGCTCAGTCTGAGATGGCTCCTTCCCAAGGCCCAATTCAAGACACTGATACTGCATCAGGGAAGCCACAAATTCAGGCATCTGCTAACACTTTTAGCATCAACTTTTTTCAAGAAACCCAGCTGAAACATGTCAGACTAAGGATGGCCAAACATGCTATGAGAAGGACTTTCTCTGTTTGCCTTCGCCTGCCTCAGGCTGGCTGTTTGCTCTCCCTCGAGTACGCAGTCATTCTCTTCTGCTCCTTTCCCCAACACCCACAAAATTACAAACTTTTGTCACAGCTCCTCTCAGATTTTTGGGTTTTAGGGAGAGTCCTCCTTTCTTTACCCATGTACAAGCTGTTCCATACTCTACTACTATCCATCCTTTTATAGAAAACATATCTATAATCAGCAAAATTTTCACCAAACCTACTAATTCTTGAATATATGCAAGTTAGGTGCATAACAGAAGCTCTGTGTTCTCCATGGCAACAGCATTTTGCTGCACTATTCTATAGTTCAGTAACTTTTTGGTTGATTTTATTTCCCCACCTACTTCTGAAATCAACTAAACAGTACTGGCTGGGTATAAAATCTTCTTAGATAAGAATTAATTTTTTGCTGTGTTAAGACAGGCACACATCTCTATCTTTCACTAATGGCTACAATTTTAATAAGGAGAAATGTAACAAATCCTCAGATCTACTGCTGCACTAAAATGTATACAGAAGCTGTTATGGGAGAGAGGAAAATCCCAGGGACCCAGGGAATATTTTTGTCCTATATGTGATCTGAAATTATCTGCAAAATCTAAGTCTTCAGTAGAGAAAATGTAAGTTCTGTGTTGAATAAATGACTGTGGGAGGTTTCTGTGATACCAGAGCTGAACAGGAGATAAAATATAGAGAATGAGATTAATTGTAATGCAAACAAACAAAAAAGGTAATAAAGAGAAAGAAATTAGATATAGTTATCTGAATAGAAAATAAGAAAGGAACTGAAAAAACTAGAAAGCTCCTAGTTGTCAAATTTTTGGATTTTCCAAGCAGTTTTGTCTCTAAGACTGAGACAATTAAAAGTTTTTGAAAGCTCTTTGGAAAATAGGTAGTACTGAGCATCTATGCTGAGCAAGGCAAGAGAGTTCCTGTGCATAAATCTAGAAATAAGGATATATGGGCAGCAACATCTGCCCATTATCTGGAATAGGATAAGACTCAAAACAAAAAAACAGCAAAAGCAGCAGGAGATGTTAGCTATAAAAGCAATACAATCCTGGTTTTTTCCTGACTAAGGGAAAGACATCATTTAACTTCATTGGGTCTAGGATCTGGCACTAAGTCCTATTATACAGGCCAGATGTAAGGAATTTATTCCCCTTAGGAGAAAGCAGGAGAAGCAGATGGCTGTTTTTAGCAAACACATTGCAAGCCATAGGAAGAGTCTGTCTGTATTTCCTGTGAGAACTAAAAATTCACTAGAAATAAGAACATCTTTAAAAGCAATGCATTCCTTTAATGGCTCAGAAAACAGTAACTTACTTATTATCTCATCATGCCTAAAGGTACTAAACAGCGTATGCTGGATTTGTTCCTTTGCTTCTCAATTCTTTCTGTGCTTCAGATGGTGGATGGTCTCAACTTTTCTACTGCTGTACCCTAATTTATTTTTAATATCTCAGTGCTATAGTGTTCATCCTGCAGGGCACATTTAGCTTTAAGTGGGTAAGTCCCATTTAATTCAATGGCCAATTGCATGCTCAAATAACTTGCTGAATCTAAGCCATTTGCATTCACCAATAAAAAGTCACAAGAAGTTACCCTTCTCTCGTTTGGGGCCTGAATGTTCATGTGTAACTCAGCAAAAAGCATGACATTTGGAATTACGGTGCTTGTGCTGCTGCATTACCATTTTCACCATTTGCCACACAGAGGTTTGAAAATCCATATCTAACAAAATAATGTATCTTGAATCTTGGCTTCTTTTTTTGTTTTCCTCCTCATCACACAAACCATTTGTGAACATTGTTTGCATTAAGGCAGCCTCTTAGAGTGTTCATCAAAACTGTGTTGGAGAAAACTTTGTACTCGTCCTCTCTGTATTTGCACCATAAAGATCACTTCAGTGCCAGTCCACAGGATGTGTGCTGACAGCAGAGTGTGGCTGAGAACAACCCCTTGCCACCCAGAGGTAACCCAGATGGCTGTGACCAGACTGCAGGAAGGATCTGAGGCACTCATATATTTTATTCAAAGGTGTACTGCTGCTAAAATAATAGCAAAAGGGATACTGGGAATTGCCAACCCTGGAAATCACAATTTATCATAAAAAAAGTCCAGGGAATGTATTGGTTTCTGAAATTGTTCTACTATAAAATATCTTCTTGAAGCTTGCTAAAGTGAGGTCTAATTTAAGGCATGTCACCGCATCCTTGCTTTACATTGTTCTCTGTAGGTGTTACTGCAAGAGTTACAAAAGATAACAAGTTGCCATCATATTTTTCTTATGACTAACAACATGGCTTAAAGAAAAAAGGAAGAAAACCTTAACTCTGATATTCTTTTTCTCAGGGGCTTATAAAAAAGAACCAACCCCGTAAATGCTATTTTCATTGCCTTGAGTTTTATATCCTTTATACCTAAACCAAAAGGAAAATGTTATATTGTGCAAATAGGTTTTCAGTGGTAGCATTAGGAAATTCTCCTGTTTCGAGTTATGCCAGGGAGGTTTAGATTGGATATTAAGAAAAATTTCTTCACTGAAGGGGTTGTGAAGCATTGGAAAAGGCTGCTTGGGGAAGTGGTTGAGTCATCATCCCTGGAGATATCTAAAAGAAATGTAGATGTGGTGCTTAGGGACGTGGTTTAGTGGTGGACTTGGCAGTGCTGGGTTAACAGCTGGACTCAATGATCTTAAGAGTCTTTTCCAATCTAAACAATTCTATGTTTCTATGTATGGATCTACCGCAGAAAAGACAGCTCAAGATCCATCTGCTGTGCCTGGGATTGCTTAGGCATAGCTCTATGTGTCCCTCTTTTCCTGCAGGATTTGATGCAAAGGACAAAATGCGTTTGGTAACTCTCAGGCAGTGTTTCTCAAGATGTCAGACCAGAATTAGTTAATCCTTAAGTGGATCAGGATGATTCATTATCTTGTCATGGTTAGGCTGCAGTGCAAAATCGGTCTCTAAAACCAAATATGTTACACTGAAGTCCATTCATTTAGCCTTATTTCAGAGCCTAAATTTTCACACAGTGCTATTAAATTTTCTTGACTGATTGTAATCTTGAGAAAGGCTTTGGTCCAGCCATGAATGACATGAATATCTCACTTATTCAATACCAATGGACTCAGTAAGAAACTTATGTGTGACAGTAAGAAAGATTGGCATGGTCTGGCTTATCCTCAGCACAACAAAACTCATGAAGTCACCTCATCAAAGAGCCATTGGCTGCTCCAAAGAAGTGAATAGGAGGCTTGATGCTGACATTAAACAAGAACGCACATTATGCTTCTGAGAAGTCAAGGACAGGGCACAGCGAGCAACACAAGGCCAAAAGTTACCACTTGCTCCATTCTTCAGAAACAGAGCTGCAGCTCAGAAAGGACTCAGAAACACAGTAATTTGCTGTGTTCTGATATAAGGTTATTTCAAGCTTTCTTTCTATATTTCATTTTCTTTTACCTTTCTGAAAAAAACTCACATTTCCAGATGAATTCCCCATACTTGGTCTCAGCCCTAGAATGATTGGGTTTTTCAGGGAAATAGACTAAAATCTCATCACCTATTTTGATTTAAAGGAGAGTAAAATAGTTCCCAATTGCTTAAAAAGTGATTTTTGTTTTTTTCTGTAAAAGATTACTTAGACACAACTGAAATTGTAAAGTAATCCCTTCTATATGACTGCTGTGAACTGAGAAATCTCCCAGTTCCTGAAGGGTGGTGCAGCACAAGGAAGGCATAAAGTTGTATGAGTCTCTGGTTGTAATATTGAGTTTATGATCAATAGAAAATGTCAATTATTTTACACTTACATTTTTAGGACTGCAAACTATTGTAGCCATGTAAGAGTGGTGTAGCATTGGTATTATGTTTCTGTTATGGACTGGTTTAAACCTCATTAAAAGTGGTGCAAATTTTTAGGATAAGAATGAAGTTAGGTACATTTTTCTGTTCAAAGGTGAAAGCAAGGCTGCTGGGAAAAAGGAAGACTGACATTAGGCAGAACATTTCAGAATATTATTTCGTGTGAAGGAAAGTGTGAGAAGTGCTAAAAATTGAGCAAGAGTGAAAAAGAGACTAAGACAAAAGCCTACCTAGAGTCTAATGATACCAGTCTAAAGCAGAATATGTAAGCCAGGTTGCTGACTAAGAGACTCTGTGGTCTAGAAAAATGTCTTTGGGAATTTTGGATTCCTCCCATGTTAAAGACATGCATTTGTGGACTTAAAAAAGAAACAGAAAAAGAGACTGCCCCAAAGAACAAAAACTCAGTTATGAAGACAACTGGCTGATCCCCCAGTTTCTTCTCCAGCTGGAATAATTCAGCAGAAGATCAGGAACTGCACTGTTCAAGTCTGACACAGCTTTGATCATGCAGCTCTAGAACAACAGTGGAGTCTTTGTCCAGAAAGACAACGTCTAAACAGAATTTCATTTCTATTGCTGTGTCACAATTGCAATTTAAAGGGTTACAAATGCAAGAAATTAAAATGTAGATGTACCACAGCAGTCATGACTCCACCAATCTAAACAGAAATGTTATGATTCATGTTGTTAAATGTCCATGTTACTCACAAATGCTGATCTCTGACAACCCTGCGGCGAGAGAAACAACTAAATTGGAACTTGTCTTTAGTAGATGGGCACCATGATATCTCTGGAACAGTTAAGTTTAGCATTTCTACACTCTCATTGCATTTTTGTGTAATATTTATCTAGCAATGGATTTCAATACATTTCAGAAAGCAACTTGTTTTTATTACCTTATAGCTCTAAAGAGAAAGACACATGAATACAACCTTGATTAGGAGTATTGCAAATAGCCAATTATTTTTTATTACTTTCACTCACTGTAGTCAAGCTAAATTAATGTTCTGAGATAAGAGACTTGACTAGACAAGGAGGGAGGGAGAGAATGCTGTGAACGACCTTCAAGGTAAGAGAGATTGTACAGTGAGGAATAGGATAAGGTAGAGCAGCGAGTGAAATGGAAGGGGGAAGGGAAAAAACCTAAGAAAATGCTCAGAGAATCAGAGCTAGGGGCAATAAAGAACTCAGCAGCTGCATTTTAAATGGATAAGAGGTCAAAGTTCAGTTATTGTAGTAAGAAAAATGTAATCTGCTAGGAAGAGAGGATGATTGGAGCCAGTATTTTGTCCTGTAATTGCTCTATCAGGGACAGAAGCATAGATTACCACTGAAGAAAGTTGTCCACAGAATAGCTTAGCTAGATACTTATGCAGACAAAACCTCTCATATTCCTAAAAGGTACAGGAAAGGGAATACAAACAAAAATGGTACAGGTGTTTCCCTGTTACCAGCTGTGATAGAAATCACAGAACTAAGTACATCCAATGCTTTGTGGATATTGATGGAGGAATTTTGATACAAGGAAGAAAAAATACATTTGTTTTTTTTCCAAAGCATAATTTTTCTCTCTCTCTAGAATCCAAGAGCATCTGCAATCACAAGTCAAGAACTGAGCTGCACTGTGCCATAAGGCCTCCTGTACTTAAAAGGGTCACATGCATAGGATGCCTTTCATCCTTCTTAATCAATATCTTCTGTCACTTTTACCTCTCCTTGATCAAGACACGGAGAAGCAATTGCTTATAACCCATACATTAAATTCTTACATCCAGGAAATTCTTCTTCAGTATAAGATGCCTTACTGCTCTTCCATATATCTCTATATGTCACATCATGCTCATCTACATATAGATAGATAATATGTTCAAATATATGTTTGTAAACATCACCCAAGTAACAAAATATCTTGATATATGATTCCCTTTATTATCTCCATTTTTTTAGTAATGCAGCTTTAATGAATTATTATCAGCAATTATTAGAGTCTACAAGATTAAGACATGGGCTTTGCTCAGAAGACATAAGGGTACAAGCCTTTATGAATTTATCACAGCTCTTGACATTTTTACTTTATTGAAGATGGGTCTAAAGGTTAAAATCACATAAGAATATTGGTTTGTTTTTATCTTAAAGCAAAATTTATACCCACCACAGTTGATGAGAAAAGCTTAAACTTTTAAAATGAGTAGCATTTAAAAGTTCTAAAATGAGAAGGCCAGGTAAATGTCTCCCATGTCCCAACTACTTACTGCTCCTAAAATGTGCTCAGCATATGGGTGAGGGCATACCTGTGTGCTTATTTTAACTGAACAGTACTTCTGAGCTTAATTTATGTTTATTAATCCTTGAGATTGACAATATTCACACTGAAACCTGCAGCAGAAATTCAATAGTTCAGATTTTATGTAGAAATGTGGAAAGGACTTCTCAAAGAAGAAAGTGGCATCTATGATACCATGGGGGTTTTTGCTACTAAAATTGTTCTTGTCAGTTTTGCTAAAGAACATAAAAGGCAGAAACCTTTTGTCCTGTGATCACTGCAAAACATTTTGTGCAATTTTTCCTTTGTTGGCTTTATTGGGAGACTGAAAATACATCCACTGAATATAATGCTTCAGATACAGATCTGCTGCTCTCTTGTCATATCTTCAAGTGATTTGGAACAAGCTCTTCTTTCAGATGTAGATCAGAGAAACAAGCAAGTAGGTGGTTGAGGAGGAAAAAAGGCAAAGCAAGACATCTTTTCAAGTTTTTGTGGTGAGGACTCAGCACTGATGAAAGATTTCTGCTGTTTAGATCATGGTGTTCGAACTGTTTCAGCACTGAGGATCCTGTACTTGCTATGACAAGGGAGCGTTTTCCTCCCCCTGACCCTCCCATGCTGAGATTCAAACGTAGATTAAATCTTTCTTATTAAGACAAGAACTTACATAGCCTTTCTTGAAAGCTGATTTACTGTATGATTTGCATTGAGAGAGAAATTGTTCTAAGAGGAGTAGCCATATTGCACTAAATGGAAGCCAAATTGGAACCACAAATCTGGTATTCCTATAAATAAATAAATAAATAATAATTTAATTTAATAGATAGTTGACAAATAATTAATAATTACTAATAAATAACTTAATAAATAGATATTTTTAAAAACTAACTAAATAAAAAATGCTATATTTTTAATAAGGTTTAATTACCTTTTCTATTATAATGCTTTAATGTTACTATACTTCTAATTTCTCCAAAGGAAAACCCAAAACGATCCCACAGAAAATGTCTCTTAAAATATTTCCCTCTAGGTCTCCTAGAATATTTCCTGCTAGAAGGAAATCGATTCCTCCTGAAGGACCTTCTCTCATTTTATTTTTTCAGGACTACCATACTCATTTTGAAAGCTCCCTTTAGCATCCAAAAAACCTTCAAGTTGATTTCAGTTTTAGAAGCCTTTGAAGTTAATCCATTCCTAGTAGTTATCTATTTTATTCTATTTCAGAAGCAATAGGGGAGAAAGTCTCAATGAAGAATTCAATCAAATACAGTCAAATTAAATCAAACAGAAAACAATAAGTACAATACTGATTACCAGTTCTGAAAAATACCACAAGGTAAATTAGCTCTTGCTTTTGCCTGCTTGATCAGCTGCAATCTTTTCTCAGCTATCTGACTGCAATTTCACTGTTCAGGCATTTAAGGGATCTCAGAATATCATGGGCTTGATTCAGTGCACTGCCCATGCCCCAGGGTACCCCCACTGATCTCTACATACTGCTACAGAAGGATACAGGTAACCAATGGGTGGGTTTTAAGGTTTTGGGGTTTTTTGTCTTAATCAAACATGCTAGTCCTATCCAGGCATCTTTTTGATACCTTGTGGTGTCTCAGCACAAGGTGTCTCTGCTCAGGTAACTGAATTGAGGCCTAAGCATCTGACAACAATTTTTTTTCTTCCGAGCCCAACATTCTAAGGGTGCTGCTCCAACAGCACACAAGGCTGTTTCCATGGAGTTGCCATCTTACATTATAACAGGCTCATCTGATTTCATGATCATCAAACTCTTAAAAAATAGAAGAAATTAAAGCTTTACTTTTGCCTGGAAATTACTAACTATTCCTGGAAATCTCTATCAAAAGTACGATTCACCCTTACAGCTGCACAAACACGTTAAAGCAAACAGAGGGAGAAGTTGCTTTCCCTCCATTAACTGTCCTTTTCAACCTCATTGCTCAGCTTTAATAAGAATGGATTCCATGCAGAGAGTGAATCCAGAAGGATTAGATGGAGGAGAACCACTTTTATGAACTGTAACTCCATCAAACGCTTATCTGTAGTGAGTTACTCTACACTTCTTAAAAATAAAAGTAAATATCTAAATGCTATAGCTTGTCTTTTATATGTTCTCCTTTCTAAATTATTTTCATCTGTTTTAATTCTGTGTAATTTTATTGACTTAGTGAAGTTCATCCTATTACATATCACTGTGACTAAGGTTGGAAATAGGACCAGGTTATTTTCTTAAACTTGCAGGTTTTTAAAAAAAAATGTTATGATGACTAACATGCTTGCCCATAAAGCCAGCTGTGCTCTGGGCTGCATCCAAAGCAGCGTAGCCAGCAGACTGAGGGAGGTGATTCTGCCCCTCTATTCTGCTCTTGTGAGACCTCCCCTGGAGCACTGCATCCAGCTCTGGGGTCCTCAGGAGCAGCATGGCCCTGCTGGAACGACTCCAGAGCAGGGCCATGAAGATCAGGAGAGGCATGGATCACATCTGCTATGAGGAAAGACTGAAAGAATTGGGATTGTTCAGCCTGGGGAAGAGAAAGTTACTGGGACACCTTATCAGGGCCGTTCGGTACTTGAAAGGTGCCTGTACGAACGATGGGGACAAACTGCTGAGCAGGGCCTGTTGTGATGGAACAAGGGGTGATGGTTTTGAGCTAAAGGACCCCAGCATCAGACAGCAATTATTTTTCTTCCGAGCCCAAAGTTCTAAGGGTGCTGCTCCAACAGCACGCAAAGCTGTTTCCATGGAGTTGCCATTTACATTATAACAGGGATGGTCAATTGTGAGGGTCAATTTAGACTCTATGTAAGAAAGATAGTTTTTGTTAAATAAGAGTGGTGAAGCACTGAAATAGGCTGCCCAGAGAGGTGGCGGATGCCTCTTTCCTGGTAATGTCCAAGGCCAGGTTGAAAGGGGCTTTGAGCAACCTGGTCTAGTGGAACATGTCCCTTCTCTTAGTCCAGATTTTGGACTAGATGACCTTTCAAAGGTCCCTTTCAGCATGAACTATTCTATGACTTTATACAGAAGAGATGGCCAACAGTTCCTCATATTTCAATAACTAAACATTCAACCTGGGTAGCTGGGAGAAAAAACCCAAAGGTTTAAAAAACATGGCAGGGACAGATAAGGGTTTTCCTGACAGCACTGACAAAGTTATAGAACCAGGAACCAAGAGACACAGTATCCCAAATGTTTTGCTATTGTCCATTAGAAAGAGTTAAGCAGTTAGTCTCCACTGAGAACATTTGTCCCCATAAAAAAAGCTTAAAATTGAATACTACTGACTTTCCATCTAAAACCAGAAATAATCCTATTTTTTATTTTAAAAGGAAGTCATATTTTGAAGTAGAAAGATTATTTCTCTGCGTGCTTCTAAAAAGAGAAGAATCTGGGCTCAGAAGATTTCATTGTGCTTTACTACTTGGCCATGAAAAAACCAGCTGCCTCTCATATTGGCAAATCATCCAATCACTGTGAAATAGCGATTGTTTTGAATGGATAATTGACTACAGGTGCGATGAATTATACATCCATTTTGGGATCCAAAGACATAAAAATAAGTTGTGTCTTGTGTTGTTTTGTTGGGAATTTTTGTTTAGACGGAGGTTTTTTTTTTGTTGGTTTTTTTTTTTTGCTTGATTGGGTTTGTTTGTTTGCTTGGTTTTTACTTTTATTTAAAACTTTTTCCTTTCTTAGGTAGCAATCCTTTGGGAGTTGCAATTGCTGGAACAACCTTAAGGATTGCCTTAGGAGACACACTTTCTGCAATACTTTAGGGAACAATAAAATCAAAGCATCTGTTCCTTTTATATTGTTCTGAAGAAAAAGAAGGGAGACACTTTTGAGGGTGAGAGAGGAAGATTCAGATATGCGTTCTAAGATCTACAGTCAACCTGGGGTGTTTTATTGACCCCTATAACAAAACAAGCTAACACCCTCAAATCCTACACTACACTGGATTTCTAGATGACATAACCTGTGGCCCTTTCTCAAGGATTCATGCACTACGCTATGAAGTGATAAAGAAGATAACTAAATCAAATAAGTTGTGTGAACAACAAATACTGCATAGAAAAAGTCCAAATATGAACTAGAGTACTACATGCTAGGTGATATACACCAATCAGGAGCTATGAAGAGCTGAATCATTTGTCTCAAGAGGTTTCAAAATTGCTCTGCAAATTACACATTTAAGAATAAACAGCCCCTGCTTTGCAACATATGGTATATTTAGGATGCTACACAACATCTGTTCAGCTTCACAAAGCAACCTCACACCACAGCTCAGCAATAGGAGGTAAAACAATAGCTCCATTCCCAGAAAGAACGGAGTCAGGAAAAATCTCACCTCCATAGTTGGAACTATCAGGGAAGTCTTCTCCTGCCGTCGCCAAAGTGGTATCATGAAAATCTAAGCACTGATCATGTCATCAAAACCCTGAGAAAAAATCACCTTTGCTTAATGAAGTCCATATAACTGCTATATTCCAGCTGCTTAAGGAATTGCCAACAACATACTGGAAAAGATGTTATTTAAAATCTGAGAAAAACCCTCCATTAGAGGAAGACCACTACTTTCTACCAATCCCCTGGTCTTTGGTTTTCCTTGGGCATTCCCTCCTCATAAGCGCTTTGCAGGGCTGAGTTTCTGACAAATAACAAAAGCACATACTTATATTAACAGCCTAATTTCACAGTTGCTTTCACTGTGTCAGCTCCTATTCTTCTGCCCCTCCTCATCTACAAAATCCATCAGATAGTCTGTTTATCTCTCCCCTCCTTCCCTAGGGTCAGCCTGGTGCTGTTTATTTTTTCCTTTGAGCTTCAGAACAAGCAGGGAAAGCTCCTGAGAGCTGGGTATGGTCTGTGGCACCGAGCCCCTCAGTAGGATATGCCTTACCTGGGCACTGGGTGAAGCAACGTGCAGGCAGTTCCTTCCCTTCCTCATCAGCCCTGAAGATTTTAACCAACTACACTTCTGATGTGGAGGGCCAGCAGATGGTGATAGAACAACATGGATTAATAGCAGAATGTCCAACATCACATGGAACAAGCAGATTGCTTCAGATCAGTATCCTGTCCCCAGCTGTGACCCTCCATAAGTAGCCAACGGAGAGAAAGAAGAGGTCAATCATCCACAATACCTCTCCTGAGTATTCTTCCTGTCACCAGCCATACTCAGCTCAGAGATTTCCTGATCCTCATGACATTTGTTTATCTAGTGACCCTTGAAGTGTTTCTCTAATAAGTTCTTGTCCACTCCCCTCTTGAAACCCTGTATCACCCATCTTGTAATAAAAGCCTTCTTTGTGAGTGAGTTGCACCACGCTATTACTTGTTGCATTAAGAACCAAGATGAACAGAGTATTTCCTTGCTTTTCCTATGGCTTGAAAGGGTATAACACTGTTGAGGTGAAAAGAGCAGCGTTGTTTCTTGCACTGGTGGAGATCTTACCCTGTCCATCTAGTAATGGAACAGAAAAGTAGAAGGGGAGAATATGGATAGGAAGAATAAGTACAACAGAAAGAAAAAGAACAGAGATGGTAAGACAGTTTTCTGAGCTGAAGATTTTATTCAGAAAGATAAAAGACAGGACAAATATCTGGACTGTCTTTTGGGTTTAATACGGTAGAATAAGAGTGAACAAGAAATTTTCGTTAAAGTCTTCAAAGAAAGGTTATTCCCTATTGTGTAAAAAGCATTTATATGCACGCCTCCTATTAACTCTAATGGGAACTAGACATGCAAATCTTCTCAGAAAACTCCCACAGAGTTTTGTGCATAAATCCTGCAAGAAAGGGTAGGTTAATAGGCCCATGGGCTTAAAACAATTGCATGCTTATTAACCTCTGGAGTTTTTTTTTTTGAAAATAACTCTAATGACTACTGCGTTTTTTTGGTCAAATCATGGCGACATAGCTATGTTAAATTTCTCCTGTGCTGTTAGATAGAAGGTGGTGCTTACAACTGGTAAACCACATAGCAGAGGATTTAATCTCAACTGGTCATCATCTAAATTATGTCTCATATTGCCTGCTGAATGTGACTCAGGTTGTTAAATAATTTGATGCACTTGGTGCTTTTTCTTCAAAATCAAGTACATATGCAGCTATTCATATATATTTATGAAAAAAAAAAGATGGTTACTTATCTCTGTCACGTCTAATCCTTATTTGATACTTGTAAATAATCATTGAGATTGGATATGTGTCAATAAAGTGTCCTCTTTCAAATGATGCATCTTAATATTTGGAAAGTAATGGTCCACATTCTCGGTGGTGTGAAGCCAAAGATCACCAGGAATCTGTGCCACTTCCTCAGCCACTCCATTAGCACCAGAAACTCCTTGAGTTTCTCAATGGGTTCCTCAGTGAGATTCCATTCTCTGTAGGCCATGGAGTGGATTCCTTAAGCTGCAGATGATTGCATCTTAAATAGCAAGAGGGCTTTACACTCCTATGCCACCTTCAACTTGAAAAGAAGGACTAGCTGGTAATTTTGTAGTCTCTAACACTTTTTGGAAACTGCTTTTACACTCAATTTAGAGAAAATAAACTCTCAGGGGTTAATTACCTTGTGCAGTACTGTTCAGGATGTTTAGTCATGGAGCCTTGTAAGACACCATGTGAGTTTGTCTACTCATCTCTCTGTGTCCATGGCTTTATTTTGACCTTCTGTTTGATATTTAACTATTCAGGGATTTTGTCTGGCAAAAGAGAACAGCTCACCAATGAGTCAAGCGTTTTCCAGGTCATCTTACAGACTTGGCGCTGCTTGGGCTGCTTAGGAAGTCACTGTTCACATAAGGTAAGAAGGCCCCAGAATTAAGTGATTACAGCTGAATCGGCAAAGATAAGCTTAAAGCTACAAAGAATCTAATAAGTTGGATTCTACCTTGGTTTTTATTCCTGTGTCTGTGCATTTTATGACTATCATATTGTGTATTAGCAAGAGAACTAAATGATGACTCTCTCACTGTAATTTCCACAAAAGTGGAAACAGAAGACAAAGCAATGAAGACAATTCAGGACATTTAGGCTGAATACCACTTCAATTTTCTAGCAGTGGCCTCTGTTGGATCTTGTGCAGAGAGGACTTCTCTCCTATTTAGGACAATTCTGCAGAAAGAAAAACAGGAAAGTAAAAGAGCAAGGGCACGTGAGCTTTGTTTTGCTGAATGGGAGACATCCTGGCTGTTCACTGTAGCATCTAGTAGCTTCCTAATCTATACTGCTTCTGCAGTCACTAGATTGCTGCTGAGTTTGATAATGGCACACCACAACTGAGAGTAAACGTAAATCTGTCAACTTTTTTCTCTAAGAGCGTAAGTCAGCCAAGATCTCCACACCACAGCAACTGGCTTGGAACAGAAGGTGACAAACGACACAATATCCTAGCAAATCAGGCTGCAATCTGCTAGGTGGATGGTGTCAGGGTGCATGGGTCTTTCTGGCTTTGGGACACGCTCTCCTTGCTGTCCCTGAGGCTGCACGCCCTGGTCAAAGCTTAGCAGGAGTCAAGTGCCGGTCTGAAAACACTGCTGCCTTTATTTGTAATCAGCTTTAATGCAAAAAAGCATCGTTTTGGCTCATTATTTCTGAAGCTGTTGAGTCTTCTGTGCCTTCTAGTGTGCTTGCAGTTAACAGCACCACAATTTACAGCTTTTCCTTGAGTACCTTCACGCTCCCATCCACTGCTGGAACATGCTTAATGAAAGTCATTTCTGCAGAAGATAAGAACCACTTTTTCTTTACAGGGGCTTTAAATTGTAATGGTATATTAAACCACAGCTATGGATTGGAAGGAAAAAAAACCACAACGACATGATTAGGCATTGAAACACTCAGTAAAACTGTTACTTATAATGAGTCAGAAGATGAAGATGTACAAATAAAGGCACAGCATGTTTTCTTTGAGAGTTCTTATTAATGAGAGGGACTGTGGGGCTTCAGTATTAAACAGCCGATGAACAGCAGCCATTTACATCTGAACAAATTGATCCTAGCAAGATTAGCAGAGCTGGGGGACAGATTTCAAGCCTCTCATTACTTTATATGGAGACGGATCTTAGAAAACTGCCTCCTTCAATAGTGTTACACCTGAATAGTGTCTTAGAGGTGATTTCTGTGCACACTGGGTTTTCATGGAAGCCAAGGGTGCTGAAGGGAAATGGACACTTTGATCCTGCTGATCTGCAATGGAGCTGAAGCATCCATCTTCCACCAATTTTTAAAATAAGCCCAGGTTTTTCTTTCCTTGGGAAGAACAAGTATGAATGCATTTGTTGGTTGTCACACTGCTGGGAACTTCTGTTTCTATACTGAGTTTCTATAAATTGTTGGAAATACTTGAATAGTACATTTAAATTATATTTGGAGGTTTTCTTTGTACAAAATTGTTATGCATCAGAATGAGGAATTTTGCAGCAGCAGAAGTGGGAATAGCTTTCCATGGAAAGCTGCCAATCTCCTGACATGTCTCTAGAAAATGATGAGTGAAGCAAGAAAATGAAGAGATGTTTCAATGGTGATGGGGTTTTTTTTCTGTTTTTTATTTTTTTTAAAGGGATATATATAGAATGAGAATTGCAGAAAAGACAGACTGAAATAAGACAGTGGCAGTTAAGTTTCCAACCCTAAAACCTTGAAATTTTTATAGTCACCCCACATGTCCCCTTTTGAGCTAAGAACCATAATATTCATCTATGCAGGGGATTCCCATGGATGGTTTGTGGGAAGATGAATGGGCCTTCACTGCAAAAAGATATTTCTGTTTTCTGGTTTGTGTAGGAGGACCCAGTTATTCTTTCCTATTTAAGCAGCATATTCACTTAAAACGTGCTGACTGTTTTTCGATTCATAACTAATAGGCAATATACCAGTTTCATCAAATCCAAAATGAAATGTGCAATTTAGAAAGCCAAATAGAGCAATGGAATATGTGATTATTTAATAGAAAATGGTGATTTAAGATCCTCAATTCTGTTCATCTGTCACTGAATTTTGTTTGAAATATACAGTCCAAAGTAATTGTTTACTAAACACACTGTACATGCAGAAAATCATTTAATACATGCAGCTTTGCTGATAGTGTTTCTGTAACTTAAGTGCATATTAATATATGCAGGGCAAGAAAACAGGAAGTCTAAAATGCTGTAGACATGTGGGAACCATTGCACTGCCCCTTAGGAGATTGCAGGACTGCCTTAACCAACCAAAATAACAGAGAATAGGTAAGAAAACCTCATAGTCAGGTTTCCTGGGATCTGTACGGAGAGATTTTCTTACACTTTAGTTTACAACTATAATTGCAATACACAATAGGAGTGAAAAATTGGCACCCTGGTCTTAGTACCAAATATTCATGAGGATTTGCATTTTAAAAACAGCTTTGAGCCCAAAATGTCAAAGTTTTGTTTTCTCCTTTCCTCTTTCACATCCTCGATTTGACCTGTTTGTACTGACTATATTCTATTTCTCTGGTCAGGTTAATAAATTTGGGAAACTGAGCTTATATTTCAGAAGGATCTTCCCAAGGCTACATTTTTTTTTATAAAGTCCTCTCTTTACAGTCTTCTGCAGAAGACACAGGACTACCTTTCTGTCACTTGCCATTCCACATGAACCAATATATAGACAAATTTAAGGGTGCTGTGATCTAGGGCCTATATCAGTCAAAATAATTTAAACTGTGAGCCAAAGCTGTTCTGCCACCTATGCTCTTAATAGAGAGAACTCATAGGCCATAATCCATGCAAGGGTAAAAAGTAGAAAAAAAAAAATGAGGAGATGAGGCAAAGTCAAAATGAGTTAATTTAAAGCAAAGAAGTAAAAACATTAGAGATTTAGGGAAAAAAACAAACCCTAGAGACATGCCAAGATAAAAAAGCTGATCAGAGAGGCAAAAGAGGAAATATCAGCCCTGGAAGATCAAGGGTCATGCATTGCAAGGAGCTCTGGAGACTGACAGTTCCCCATGTGACAAGTGCCTGACCTGCCAAGACTCTGTGTGTGATTGTTTGAGTGACAAATACATTAATGCTCAACCTAACAGCATGTTCCTCTTAGATCATTACTTGGAGCATTAGCAAAAGTTAGGTATTTGCTGTGTTATCGTGGTGGACTCTCAGGCTTTTCATCCTGCTTAAAAATCTCCAAGCCGTGCCCAAAGTGCCCACATAAAAGTCACCCATAGACAGGAGGGTTATAGTGTGGCAGAAGGAAGTAATCCCCTCTCTTTAAATATTTGGATATTAATAATTAATAACTGCATTGCATACTTGTGTTTCTCTTTCTGCAGTCAATCATGAAAACAGGGGCAATGGGATGACTCAGAAACAATTTAATGGTAAAGTATCTCATTTGAGAGATTTTCTACCCTATTTCTTCTCTCAGAGAGAGATTTGGGAATCTTCTTATAAGGAGATGGAGAAACCGGCTCATTTAAAAAGGGAATTATTAGCATGGGTTCACTACAAAGGAGTACTGTCAGAAGAATATGAGAGTGAATTGATGAGGACATCAGGACAGAAGACAGTCTGAAGTAATATAACCTATAATCCAGAAAGTCTTTTGAAAGCATTTTTTATGCAAAGTTAAGCAGAACAGGCCTAGTTTCTGGACTAAAAGTCAGAGCAATAATCTGGGCATAAAGCTGACTGCTGAACTGAAAGACATTTGTAAATAGTGGTAAATCTCATTTTTAATGGGGAGATATGATCTCTAAAAATGCAGTAGTAGGCCTGCTTTTACTCAACAGTTTTAATATATTAACTGTCTGAATAGAGGAACTGGTTTATATGCTGATTCTATGCTAAAGGAACATCATCAATCTTATTCAATTACATAAATATTAACACTTTCCTGTAATTGTACCATAAACCACAAAAGTTACCTGCTAAAGGTTAAAAGCATTAGACAGATTGGCAAGATTCTTCTCCTTGCTTTTCAGACTAGTGTAATAAATTTCACCCTTTCAAAGACAGAGACCTGATTGCAGCTGTGGCTGCCTAGCACCTTCAGGATTTGTGCTTCTGAGCTCCTGAAACTTGTGACAAGCTAAGGAACACCTGAGGAATAGGCGCTTTGTTTAAATATTTTAAAATTATAGCAAATAGTTGAATGTTCTTTTGGTTTCCAAACTCTTATATACATAACAGTTTGCTGTCTGATAATTGTTAGACAGGTTGCAACTAAATCTTCCAGGTTATAAAAGAGATTAAAGAGAGGCAGGCAATGCACTCTGTTGCAGTGCTGATGTTTCAGGAAATGCCATAACACAGAGATGTCTCTGTGAGCTTCTTTGTTCCCAGTGGTTCTTCTGAATAGAATTGTCAGTCATTTGTTACCCAGGTGAACCTCTCCTCTATCCAAAGTCCATGTGCTCTGTGTCCCTGGAGATGGACTGCTCTTCCCATGAGCTCAGGTGCTGCACTGAGCAAATTTCCACTGTGCTGTGTTTCTTTCTAGAGAGGGAAGATCTGTGGAGGTCGTACAACAGCTTTAAAGCAGGGAAGAATGATAGAAACCTCTTCACTTCACTCTTCTCCCCTTTCTGCAGCCGCTCAGCACAGGCTGAGCTTTGAAGGGATTGAGAGAGTTGCAGTGAGGGGAAGAGATCAGAGAGGAACCATCTATGTAGGCAACAGGGCTATGGCAATAAGGAAAGAAAACCAAAAATTGTTGTACTCAGACAATTCCAGGATAAGTAAAGATTGTTAGCAAGTCCAAATGGGTGAAGATAATTTAGTAAAATACTCGGATAAATTCATCACTTATCCTGAATCCACTCATTCCAAAATGTAGAACTTAATCAGAATATTTTTTTTTCAGAATGGTGCAAACCTTGGGTAGTATTAAAGCAACAAACAGGATACCAACAAACAGAATACAAATAATTTTATAAATGGATTTAGTGGACATTTTACTGTAATATTTTTGCAGCTTTAGATGCTATACAACGGACAGCTTAGATGATCTCTACTCTCCAAAGCTGACTGAAGTTGTATGCAAGGGAAGAGTAGCCAAAATTGAGATGGTTCACTGTGACATAAACTCAGTGATCTCAGTCAAGTTTTAAGTGAAGAGTTGCCCATGGCCCAGAAAATCACAGTCCCTGGGACAATACTGGACATCGCATGAGGGCACCCAAGGCCTGTTTGGAGATGAAGACTCCAGTTCTCTCTGATGACAGATGTAAATCATTCAAATTTTAAAAATAGGAATAAGATGTTCTGTGAGAATGAAAAATATAATTGTTGAGGAAGGATGGAATGATGAAGGGTAATTGTTGTCTAGGTAATCAAGGACATAGCTCTGCCAGCTGAGCCACTGCAAGTGAAGTGACAACACAATCTTTCACTAATTTAAAGACTGATTCCATTGTGGAGCAATTAATTTCTCAGTTCGCAAACAAAAGGTTGACACTCAGATCCCAGCAGAGAAGGGAGCATGATTTAATCTTGCCTTGCAAAATTCTTCTCAAATGTTCAACCAAGGGAGTTTGTTTCTTGGCAGACATGCAACTATCATTAGTTTTAATTATCAGTATAAATGGCAAACAAGCATAGATGGTGCTTGGGATAGACCATTTCCCTGTTGGATTTGCACGGCTGCTTTAATCTCATCTATTATTATATACTGGTGCACGACACTGAGTTTGCAGAGTGGATTTCCAAAGTATGGATCTTGAGGAGTCAGATTCAAGGATACTTGGCTGGTATTGAGCTCTGGCCTGACTGAACATGGACCAGCAACCTGCAAGAGGGGAGTGATGGCAAGACAGCATAGAAGAGAAAACCATCATTCTTGTAAATGGGCAGATGATGCTGACAGCACAAGGCAAACCAGGGAGAGCAATAAGGTGGCCTGTTGAGCCATCTATTCCCAGGTGCTAGGAATGTGGTTAATAAAACAGGAAGTATTTGAATCAGAATATGTGGATGAAACCGCAAGTACTACCGGAACACGATGGGGCAACCTGTAGGACTGGCAGGCTAGTACTGAGCATGACCAGGAGTGACAGGCAAGGAAAACAGGGAGAAAGGGCTTCAAAACATATGCAGAAATGGTTGCTCTCTGTTCATATGGGAGAGAAGAGTTGCAAGAAGTTGTAAATGAGGAAAAAAAAATAAGGGAGGAGTATTTCTCAGCAGCTGCCTATTACAGATTTAGCTAGAAGCAGAGAGTTAATTCAGCCATATTTGGGAACAGATTAAAACATGCAAAGCACGGCATTGATAAGAACAGGTGACCAGAAGTTAGCAAATTATATTTTCTAGGATGGTATCATAAACCGAGAAAAATCCATAACTTTGCTGGGATGCGTGTTTATATACACATATCTAAATGTCCAAGTAGTCAATTTTCTGCCAACCAAAGGAACATTTTGTGCCACCCACCTCTGCAAAAGCCATGTGCAGTCCATCAAACAGCTTCTTCACTTGAGGATGCCCTGGTTCCCACATCACCTAGCAGTGGAGTGCACAGCAGTGTTTCACACAGAAGGGCCTTAGCAGCTCTGGTGCCACTGCCCTACACCAAGGGTAGGGTAGAAGCTTTCCCAAAAACATTTCCCTGCTGCAAGACTGAACATATACACAGTTGACAAGAAGAATACTTATGCCAAGTTAGTTTAACCATGAGGCCAAAATGGCTTTTGGGATCCA
Source organism: Origma solitaria (assembly GCA_013397895.1). Classification (NCBI taxonomy): domain Eukaryota; kingdom Metazoa; phylum Chordata; class Aves; order Passeriformes; family Acanthizidae; genus Origma; species Origma solitaria. The sequence goes on from VZRL01002032.1 coordinate 331,504, forward strand.
CTCAAGCTCAAGGTTAAAAGGAAACAAAACATTGTGGGGAAATACAGTACTAGGAGAAATAGCTATTTATTTTCCCCCTCATTCATACTGGGGAGGACTAGCTGGAAAGTCTGAATATTTGTAAAGTATTGTAAAGCATTACAAAGTAATACAAAAGACAACTGCTAAGTAAAGGATGGTACGAAATGAGGAAAGTGAGGATCAATGGACTTAAACAAAAATAAGTTCAAAACCCGTTGGGAAGATTTTTGTTAGGAATATAATCCAAAGGATAAAAGTGTATTGTTGAGAGTTGGCAGTACTGAGAGAGCCTTTATTAAAGACACAGTGATGAAGTATCCCAATACAGATGAAAGATAAGAAGCACTGTAAGAGAATACTACAGCTGTATCAGAAGATCATTACAGATCTGAATATCAAAAAAACCACTGCAAACAAAGCAGAAACAATATACATACAGTGTCAGATAACTATAAAGGAACAGTCCAAGCATGAAAATATACAATTAAAAATAAAAACAAAAGAGTACTGCTCAAGATAAACTACCAAAAGACAGAATGAAATAAGCAAAACATGTGAGAAGCACAGGGAGGCAAAGGGGAATACAAACCCCAAGCCTGATGGGAAAGGAAGCAACCAACAGCTGCCGCGAAGACTGGATTGATATTGCCTTTTGTTCCATCTTCAGGTAAAAGGTGAGGAACACATTTAGATGAATTAGATATACTTACATAAGTGATGTATGATGAAATCCACCAATATTTAGAGACCAGTCTTAAAGCAGTCAGCATTAGAAAGAGATGAAGGGTGGAGAGATCCTGAGGGACTGAAGGAGGAAAATGAAAACTTAGGAGAACCTAAGAAAACTACAAAATAATCAGAATACCTTTTTTAAAAGAAGAATTCTGAAACAAATGACTAAATACTTGTTTTGAAATCCAGATTTTGTAAAGTGCTGAGAAACATTCCAATGGAGTAGTCCAAAGCAAATTTTGTGAAACACTTACTTTTTCTGGTTTTTCAGTTTGTTTTATTTTACTTTACCAGGATGTCTGGCCAAACAGCTTGGGAATAAACTGTGACATATGAATCCTATTGTCAGTAGGATTTCTGAGACTATCCTGTATGCCGTTACTGTGAACAAATGAAGAATACACGATCCTAGTGTGGATGGGTGGTATTGAGAAGAAACCCCCCAACAACCACAACAAAACCCAACCTCAGAAGAACTGTTCCCTTAACATTGTAAAAGTGAGGCAGACTAGGGGTGACCTTTCTAGGGTGATTATTGCAAATAATATCCTAAATTTGGCCCTATGCATTATTTTCATAGAATAAAAAACAGTCTTTTTGGAAGGCATCAGACGCGAGTGATGACAGGACTGGAATGCAAAGCAGACTTTGTACAGCAGATAAATATCTGAAATCAGCAAGACACCTTAGAGGCAAGAAGAGAGTACTGCATTTAGGAAAGAGAAACCAAATGCTTGAATAAAAGCTGGGAATAACTGACCATGCTGCTAAAAAGGAGTATCAGTGTTACAGGCCACAAAGAAAATATGTGATGCTGTTGCAAAAAGCAATCAATCAATAAAATTATACATTTCATATTGACACATTCGAGATATATAAAACTCAGAGAGCCATTTGTAATGCTGATGTGCATTTCAGTACATAAATTGCTGTCAGTATTAAAAGATCAGAACAATGTGGTTTAGCTTCCAGAGAAGAGCTAAGGGAGACATAAAGGGAACACTTGGAAGGTGAGAGATAGGGAGGAACTGGTTATCAGAAGAGGATGCAAAACGGTCTTTATTGAATGCTTTTGATAAACCAACAAGACCAACATTTTGTGAGAAGTGGTCATGGCATATCAGGGTCCCAACTGTCTGTGGAAATATAGAGAAGATTATTTCTCAGGGGCCATTCAAGTCTTCTACATCTGTGATTCTAGTTTCATGTGAGAATATGGCCCCCACCAGAATTTCTTTGAAGATGAACTGTCTGAATTTAGGCTCCTTTGAAAAAAAAAAAATAATTTAAAGGTACTTTATGTAGGCCTTGGTTAAATAGTCATCTGAGTAATAGTTTGGGAGTTTTATCTTTCAGCAGGTCAGGATTTCAGACAAAGCTATCTACGCTGCTTTTGTTTGTTTGAACTCAGGAGCTGGCAACCCAGAGATGTGTGTAGAATGAAAGAAGGAATGGGCCCACAATATTCTAGGTTTGACTGTTTTTGGAAAAGCAGTAATATCTGCTGTGAGCCAGGGGATGGTCCAGGTGAGCAGAGGGAAAGCAATATAGATGCTCTGGAGAAAAGAGCAACATTCAACAAGTCTCAGGAAGTTTTTGCTCAGAAATGTAGTGGGTTTTTTCACTGGCACCCACCCATAGGCTTAGTTTTCTGCCACATATCTTTATTAATCTAGACAATAAAAATTGATTTTGATCATCCTTTCCTCAGTTTAAAACTGGGTTTATTCTGAGGTGCTGGTCCTTAGCATCTTTCATTTTCAGACTGCTGTGGTTCCAGCTCTTGGTAGAAATGCCAGAGTATGATGGGAAGATACATTATCATTAGTATTTCATCTTGCTGAAGGATGCTTTCCATTGTTGTTATTATCATATAAATTAGAACTTCAATGCCATGCAAGACTAATGGTGCCATAAAAAAAATTATTCTAATACTCTTTAAAAATATTGATTTAAAAGAACAATAAAATCTGATTTTTGTCTGCTGCTTCAAAGTACCATTTAGTTCATTCTAAATATCAAGCAGCAGAAAGTTAAAAGCCCTCATATAACAAAAGAAGCAAAAGATACAAAGACACTCATAAAACTTTGCAGCAGGGAGAGCAATGATCACTGTCCACACCTCAGAGAAGAATATTGATTTACTGGTCAGTAAACTTTGGTGGAGTTTTTTCAGTTTGTTTTTGTTGTTGTTCATTTGGTTTGTTGTTTGTTTTTTTTAAGCACTTGGAAAAACACCCAATTTCACTAACAAGTTTCTAGAATGACAGTGAAAACAAGGCTTTTCGTGAAGGGTCTTGTGCTTATATAAGACCATGACCTAGGCAGTACATGCAGCTTTAGGGCATCCTGTACCACATCAGAAATGCTTTTTGGCTATAACCCTGATCTGTCAAGAAATGAATTTGCCTACTCACATTTCTGTAAGAAATTGCTCTGGTAGGTTAATTTTGCACCAACAAGCTCTAGGAGAGATCAAGTGTCACCTGTTGTCCTTACCTGCTTAACTTTATTCAAATTAGGCACCGTCTGTCCTTCCACAGCCAGCATAAATCTGGCATAAAGCTTAAAACCCACATAAACTCTCGCTAATTTGGCAGCAATGTGACAGAAATTCAACACTGAATCTGGATCAGAAATTGTACTGCTGAGCGATCCATTCATGCACACACCTGGCATTAACAATCACAGGCACACGGCTTAAGGAGAAGGCCAGCAGTGTGTGAACTAGATAAAGTCAAAAGAAAAAGAGATGCAAGCTGTTTCATACCCAAAAGGTGGTAGTACTGGAAAACAGGATGGGATGACAGGTATGGGATGATGCAGAAGCTGATGGGAAGAGGCATAAGGCACAGGCCATCAATCAGCAATATCTTATAAGGGTGTCTCCACATGTGGAAAAGTACTGAAACACTGGTTTGGACAGAGAAAGTGTTGTTTCCAAAGAAACCACCTGAGAATTTCCTTAGAGGGTCAAGTATAGTTTAGTAAAAATCCCACAACTCATAGCTCTACACAGGCACCACTGGAGATGCAAGGCAAGGACCTTTCCTTTCAAACAAAACCAGGCTGCCCTTGGGCAGAACAATCAGAAAAGTGATGGATTATGCAGCAATTCATCTCCTGCATTCAGGGTTGCTGAGACATGTGTGATAAAAAGGCTCTTACTGTGCTCATTTTGCAAACCCTGAGAGTTTCACTGACCTGCACGTACCACACGGGGTTGTTCTGGGCTGCAAGGGACTTATCAAAGCCCTGATAAAATGAGCACATTAAGGCAGATAAAGATGCACCCCTCTTTACTGTAGCATCAGAGCACTGATGGCTCACATTTATCCTCAGAACACTCCCAGGATCTAGCACCTGAGGCAGAGATGGCTAGCAGTTGTATGCACAGAGGTACTTCAGAAACCACCTAGCTCTTCAGGCTGGTAGTTTTTGAAGTCCTAGACCTATAATTTAGATGCCACAGTCACTCCAAAAACTTTCTTCAGGCAACTAGAGCTTCAGGTTAGATGACAGTCTCAAATCTTCCCTGCAACTACTTCTCTAAGACTTATGATACTTTACAAGTTGTCCAGGTTCCTACAAGCTGACACATACAAAACTGACAAGACACTGAGGACACGACATAACTAACCATGAGCTGGTTGAGCTGTTTGGAGCTCTAGATCAGAACCTGGAAGATATCAAGGAAGATTTCCAGATGAAGCTTTTCTCCATCTCGGAGATTTCTAAAACTATGTGTGCTCCTTTTTGCAGACTGGAACTTCACAGATGCATGAAACTGAGGGTGGAGGGATTCAGGGTGAAGTCTTTTACATTTCAGCTTCTAACTTGCATTTGGTCTCTTCCAACCCAATTCATTCTGTGATTCTGTGACCACTGAACTAAGAATCATAGAATGATTTTTTGATGGAGAGGACCTTTAAAGATCACCTAGTCTAAGAAGTCAGATTGAACCTAACATTTCCAAACATTTACTTGAAGATTCTTGAAGAGAAAAAGTAAAATGCAGCAACATGGTGATGTGGGAACTCTCAGACTGAACAGTTAAAAGTCTCTGTGCTGAATCAGGTAGAGGTGAATTCTGAAGACGCCTCATTTAAATTTCAGTTAAGTGCTGAGCTGCAGGCAAATTAGCCTGTGTTGAGCCCTGTGTTACAGTGACCAAATAGCTTTATTTTTTAAAAGACAGCTCCATGCTTTTCTGAGGAACCTTATTAGAGATAAAAGCATTAGCATCAGCTGCATTGGCCTGCCAGTGAGATCAGTGTGACGCTGCTCAGGAATGCTCCTTCAAGTGTCCAGGGCTACAGAGCCTCACTAAGACAGCCTTGCATCCAGGATTCCAAGCCCTGCTTCACTGCAGGCTAATGCCATGGCCATTTGAGCTGAGGGCACCAACAGTAATTCCTCCTTGTGTTCAGCAGAATGCACACACTGTTTGCAGTGTAAACGTGCCATCACGGGCTGGATAAATTGCACAGGGCAGTCACTGTCTGAAAAGAGCATTAAGCTTCCTTAGTTCCAGGTTTGCCACTCTCTCTGCTGCACTGCTCTCCAGCATGGCCAGGCTTCAAATACAAACCTTCACACAGCTCCTTGCAGCAATTTTGGGGGAACTTGGAAATGAGCATTGAAGCTAGGCATGATTGCAAGGGCAAGGGAAGAAACTGCAAGGTAAGGTTCTTTCAGTCGCCCCATTCCTCCCTTGCTGCAGTACCCAGATCCCAGCAGTAACTAAAGCCTGAACACAGCAAAGCAAAAGGAGCACATTTCTACAGAGGAAATAGTAAAGCAGCACCCCAACAGCTCATAAACCCAGTGTTCATGTATTTGACTGAATTTAAATAATTCTTATAGGCAGGGTTGGTTATTCCTTGACACTTGTTCATATGTGAAGCTCTCAGCTTCTGTTCTTTCTGATTTACTGTGCATGCATGACCTTCTCTCAAAACTTGACAGTAAATATTCTGTTTGTTTATTTTCTCGAATAAAAGGGAAGGACCAAGCCCAAGGCTGCAAAGTCAGTATAAGAGAGTCAAATTTATTCAGAGAACATGCACAAGGATGTAGTAGATAAAAGCAATGCTTTACGGTGGGGGCATATAAAACACAGCAGAGAGGAAAGGTTTGTAGTTGCTATTTTACATTCAGTCAGTTTTCCTGCTAGAGCCCAGCTAGTCACTGCCCCAGTCTTGCTCAGATGCTGTTCACATATGCAATCACTGGCAATCCCAACCCTAAGATTTCCATGAAAATGCAGACAGATGCTTAAAGATTTGCCAACCTGCTAACCTACTGGCAAAACAAGCCCTGAAGTGTCTAATATGATATCTGGCAGATTTTCAGGAGCCTTTACCTTCATTTTTCAAGACTTTGGCAAACAGGACGATACAGAAGCAGCACTATCCTGCCCTGTTTGGGGTGGAAAATGAGGTGAGGTTGCATTGCTGTGAAAGGCAGCAGAGTTTATGCAGAACCACTTCGCCTCTCCCAGCTGAGCAGCACTAGGTGGCACTGGTGGTATTCACACACGTTTTCATCTGCCTTTCGATTTCCAACTGGTACCTTCAGACTTTCAGCAAGCAAGAATGCGGTGGAAAGCAACTCGAGTATTTCTCTCAGTGGTTTATGAGCCAAAGATTTTTTTAAAAAAGCTTTTTTTCATATTAATTGAAGCTGAAGAAGGAGTGAATGACGCTTATTGTCTCTCAGCACTGGGTTTTTAGCCTGTTAACCTCACTTACATGGTATTTAATGATTACAAGTTAACTGATAAAAATACTATGTTGCACATAATGGTGTCTTTATAATCATTGATTACGCTGTTGTATTACACGTGAGAAGTGCCAAAGGGCTGGATTCTGCGATGGTGAGTATCAGTGCTGATTGATGGCATCAATATCCTTATCTTAAAGTGGAGTTAGACTTATTTGAAAGTGCTGACACTACACGGGGGTTAGCAGCATCACAAATTATCCTTCTCTAAACTGAACTTAGAAATTCCCTAAAGGTTACTTGTCAGTGTGTTTACTTGCTTACAAATTCAAGGAAACAAACACAGAATGAAGCAGCAATAAAAGGAAAAGGAAATGGTTACTCTTGGAGATCATGCATTAAAGCAAATTGAGGCACAGCTTAAAAACTGTACAAGAGAAATAGTTTGGGTGTGACCAAGACAATCAAACTACCAGCAAGGAACTGCCATCAAGTTAGCTAGCTTTTTAATGGAGGTCAGTGCTCAACCACCTTTGTTTTATATTAACTTCTTGAAAAAAAAACCCCAGGGTAATTTGGAGAAAGAAGGGAGTTTACTTAATCTAAAGAACATAAAGTATTTGAGCCTTTTTCCTTAAAAATGTAGTAAAAGTTGCTCTTTCCAGTCAAAGTACTTGCACAGCAGTGCAGGTTTCATCCTGTGAAACGTTTCTTAGCAATGGCAGTTTGAGGACAGGGCTCATCTCTGCGTGCCACACAACTACCCATCCCTGTGGTGTTTTGCTTCTACCTTGTAGGAGCCACAGAGCCCCAGCACAGACCCTGCTCCCACTGCTGAGGGCCCAGTGCCAGCAATTCCAAACCTCATTTTTGAGAGATGAGATGTGCAGGTAGAAGAGGTGCAGGGCAGAAAAACAACCTTTTGTGAATCCCTACTGGAATATTTGATTTCCTTTAGCATGAAAGCTGAATGAAAGTGACAGTCTAGTGACACACCTAAAGGTCCACCTCTGCCTTCTCCTGATGGGATCAAGCTGGCAGGTTCCCTGAGACATTGGCTCTCTAAGCATGCAGGTGTGCAGTTGTACCTGATATCCGACCTTTAAGTTGTCTTTTCTTCTTTTGCACATTTCTGCAAAATCCCAAATCACCCAGTGCTTAGTGACTTCGGGCAGTCTATTATTCATTGAGAGAAAATATCAAAAAACCTGAGTCAGAGACTCTAATCTTCCAAAATCTGTTCTGAGTCAAAATATGGATACAAAACATAGATTATGGATACAAAATGGATACAAAACATAACATACTTCCCTAGCACACCTGCAAACCAAGATTCTTCATGCGAAAGATCATCTTAATACCACATCTTTTCAAACTCTCTGTCTGCCAGCACTCAGTAACTCTGAAAATACACCTAGCCAGTTAGAAAATTTTACTCTGTGTGATTTCTAGGTTCACTATCACCTCTTTTCAAGTCTTTTCCCTTGCCTGTCTTCATGTTTCTGTCTTCAGCTACCTACTTAAGAGGAGAGGGTTCAGAAAATAGAGTCAGACTTTTAGTACAGGTATGTAGTGAAAAGAACACATTGGGATGTGTGAAACTCTGGTTTTTCTCCATAAGGGAGGTCAAACACCAAGACAGGTGTCTAGAGAAGTTTGGGAAACTCCAAAGTTGGAGATGCTCAAAACTCAATTGGTCAAGATCCTGCTCTAGCTGAGCCCAGTTTGAGTTGGGTGCTGCAGTGAATGACCTCCAGAGGTCTTTAACAGTCCAAAATTTTCCGTGATTCTGAATTTGTCGCACTTGCTAATATAAATTATGTTGTATGCTGCAGAAACATTTTGAATTTGTGATTCTTTTGTATCTGTGCATAAATGCCTTTGTCTGCCACATTCTGTTGTACTTAACCAAGGATTTTTTATGAAATCAGTAAAAAATTGGCTGACTTGATCTATTCTCTTCCTACTTCTTTCAATAACAGCTAAAAAAAAAATATATCTGTGCTGCCTAAGGGTATGCTCAGTTGTAGGACCAGAATTGATCAATACTTGAATGAAAACTGCTGGGAAACTGCCTCAGGGTTAGATGCAGCACTTCTGCTTTTCCTTCAGCAGCAAACCTGCAGTGCCAGAGACCAGTTCTTGATACTGGAGAAGGGCACCAAGAATGTTGCCTGTGTCTGTCTTATTAACAGAGAGCACCTCAAAGCTTTTTAGAGTGCAAATGATTTAATATTGGTGCCCTGGCCAAAATAAAACACAGTCTTTACTGCAGGTACTTCCCACCCTACCCTTTCCTTCTGTTGGGTTTCAGCTAGCCAGAGCCTTCTTCCCCACAGCAGAAAGATCTTAGAGATTTTTTCTTTAGATCTTGTATCTGAGGGGGGAAAAATCCCAACCCAATGCAAAAAAAAAAATCAGGAAATCCCTCTCCATGGTTCTTTTAGAAATGGCATTCCAATGCAAGTCCTCTGAGGGAGGCAAGGATCTGAAGGAGTGAGAACTCCTGGCTGCACCTCAGTTGTTATCTATTCCCACCTCACCTTCTGTCCCTTTTCTCTTTGACTCTTAGGTAAGCACTGCAGTGCACATCTTGTGCCATGCCCTGAAGTGACTCAGGTGAGACCTGCCGGTCCCAAAGCTGCTTTATGGCAACCTAGAGGGCCTGCAAAGGCCTAAGGGCAATGATGCTTCAACCTTTTAATAAAAAGCAGGTAAACCACTATAAAGATGCACTGCAGTACAGCTGAGAAGCTTTGCTCTTCAGAAAAGTGGCACAAAAAATCCCTCTCCCTTTAGCCCTGCTCTTTCAAACACTTCTTTGTCCACATCGTGATCTTCATCTTACATAACATGATAGAAGTGGAAATGACAGCCCAGCCCTAGAAGCAGAAATTAGTTTCCTGAAAAACCTGCCTCAACTGACTTATTATTATGATTATAGATCATGGAAATCCAGTGATTACTGCAAATAAGGAAAATACAGTAAGCACCCTCCAAATGGATACAGTAGCTATAAACAGGCCAGCAAAGCAAATAAATGCACCCTGAGATAAGCGGTTCGAAAGCAGCAGAGCAAGGAAGATATGAGAGGGACTAATCATTCACAGACAACAAACTATTTTATTTGGTCCGTAATGAGGCATTTGAGGGTGTTTCAAAGTTTCAGATTGTCACCGAGTGAACTATTCTCCTATTAATCTGTTAGAGAATTGGTAAACAGCCACAAAAGGAGCAGCACATGCCTACGGCATTAGAGGGAAAATTGCCTACAGATTACAGTAAAACTATTTTCCAAAGGCTGGAAGAACACCCGAGAATACTACCTGTGCTGATAACATTATCTCTGCAAAGGAGGAAATGCTTAACAATTATCTACAACACCAAGAATGGCCACATTTTTCTGAGTGCCTCTATAAAACCAGCCAGGGAGCAGGTTTATGAGATACAAAGCAGCCAGGTAGAGAATTACCAAAAGAAAAAACAAAATATTACCTTTGCCTGAGGATGGTTTGGGAAAAGGAAAGAAATGGAAGGTTTCTACATTTTATGCAGGATTTTTCTACTTTTTTATTTTGAACCTCAGCCCTCCTACATGCCTTTCTCCATGTCCAGGCACATTTAGGGGTGTGCCTCTCCAGGGAGGAGATAGATTGTCTACTGTTATGTGGGTCAGTGTGTCACACTACATCAGACAGTCTGGATTATCCACAAAGCATTTTAATGAGTCTGTATTTTGTTCTCTTTTCCTTGCACCATGTTGCAGTGGGTCTCTGCCAGCAAAAAAGCTGGGGATGGGGCAGGGAAAGAGTTCTCCTTAAAAACACTTTAAAATATTGTCTCTGTCACACCAAGACTCACAAAAGTGTTACAGACACACTGGACAGGGACTGCTCAACGCCCAGGTAAGGAAACTGGATTGTTGAAAGGGACTCCTTTCTGGACACATTACACTGGGGAGAGGGGAAATAAAAGGTTATTTTTCCACAAAAAAATAATTGGTGTCTGTGGACTTTGAGCAACCATTGCTACAAAACAGGCACTGTTTACCCCAAATATATTTTGGTTCATACCTTGCACCTGAAGTATGTCAAAACAAGAGAGAATAAACTTTTGATGATAACAAAGATGTTGGAGTAGTTATAGATTATATTTTAAGATTGAAACAAACAACAGAAATTCACAGAGAAATGTCAAAAACCTGATGTGTAGTTTAAAAGTCTCTGGGTAGAAACACAAATTTAAAGAAATAACCCAGTTTTCCTCTAAGTGACTGAAGAAAGAATGCAGATTGATCCCCATGACTTACAGGTCAGTGTATCTCCATCTGCACAGGAAGGAAGTATACAAAGATGCATGGGAATTGTGAATAGGGTGGTGGAAGAGTCTATGTCTATACAGGCTGCTGAAACTGCTAATGCAGAAAAATACAATGGTAATGTGAAGGAGAAGGAAAATATCAAGCAGTGGATACAGGCATGCTCTAAAGAGCCAGAGAGAACATTGAAGAAATTCCTTTAAGTGAAGTGAGCTATCAGGCCCTACTTTTATGTTAAGGTATATTAGTCATGGCAGGCAAGTCAAATGCATTCAGGACCTTATCTATAAATGATAAGAATGAGTAGAAAAAGAGTTTCCATTTGCATCTGGAGGCATGAAAATTCTCAAATTCTTTGATATATGAGAAGTATAGATAACACAGATCACAAAGTTTCAGTGACATTTGTAAAAAAAGAATAAGCGGACACATGTTTCTAACATGTGAACTACCTTTTTCAGGTGTTGTTCAATGGTATAGTGCTATAAAACATGCTTGGAAAACATGTGATGATACTAAATACTTTGTCTATAGCTTTCAAATAGAGTCAAGGTTCAGCAAAAACAAGAGTTTGATACTGTGTCAGAAAATATCTGAAGAGACATCCAAAGTTTGAATATATTTCTTTGTTCAAAAAACCAAAACAAACCAAAAAATATTTTGGATTCTGGATGATAGTATATTCTTTCAGGTACAAAGAAAGGCAACTGAAACCATGGAGGAGTCAGAGAATCTGCTTTATGAGGGAAGACTGAAAGGACAGAAACTCTTCAATCTGAATTAAAAATTAACCATGGCAACAGGGGGAATAAGGTTAAAGCTGATTAAATAATTCAGGTGGTGGATCCTGCAATACAAGGAATAGGGAACACTCAGGCAAGACAGAGTCTGGCTGAAAACAGATGAAAAAGTGCTACCTTATGTGGCAGGGAGTGTTTGCTATCAAACCTGAGGGAGCAGGTTCAGAGAAGGCTTAGAAACACAAACCACATCCCAGGGATCCAGAAACAGATGGATGAAAAGGCCTAGGCAGGGATGTAACCTTCTAGCACACAGAACAGTCCTGAGGGCTGGAGCAATACTGAGGCCAGGGACTGACCACATGTAGTGACCAGTCCCCTGACCTTCCCCAAAATTACCACTGTAGTGCCACTGTTGGAGAAAAAGCCCTGGGCAGGATGGACCACAGGTCTGGCTGAATGGGACGTCTCCTGTGGTGTTAAAATGGTTCTTCTAATAATGGATAAATGGAATTAGGAAAACAACCAACACCCTTTATATTTCTGTCTCTTTTTCTTCTCTCATTCTTTCCACTACTGTTTGTTAAAAGTTTCAGTTCCTATATGAAAGTTATCATTATAAGCATTCCCAATGATTTCTTATCATTATTATCAAATAATATTCTTTGGAGTTATGAATACTTATCAGATCCACCTCTTCTTGTTCCCATTCTCCCGTGTGTATCCCATCATTGAACACGACAAAAGTGGTATGAAGAGACATTAAACCAGAATAGCTTCCCATTAAATTTTTTTTCTCTTTACCCAGAGACTCTCACTTCCAGAGAGATATTACAGTGCAACTTCTTTCAGTCCTGAAGTGCAGCCAGCTCAGAGGCAGACTGCTGCAAATGTTTAATAGTTCCCAACAGCACTAATCAGTAGATAAGGACAGGAGGTTAAGAAGGATGCTATGTTGGAATAAAATGTATTTCCAAGGTCTGGTATTTCTTCAAAGTAGTCATGGAAAAGATGAAAAAAAGATAGACCTATACAAAATGCAAGCATTGGAGAAGGCAATCAGAAAGGGCACTGAATGTGTGATAGGGTTACAGAGGGGAAAGGTGACGAGTCATTTGGCAGCCAACTTCTGAAAACAGGGAAACTTCGGGCTCTGGAGCCCTTCAACATGTGCCACACGTGGTAACAGTTTGGTTTAAGGATGATTTTCTTCATAATTTAACAATTAATCCTTGATGAGATCCTGGCAAGGCAGATGGCTTTTTAAGCTGTGGTATAGAAGAAGTTATTCTGCAGTAAGAGCAACAATCTGTGAAGCTATTACACATTTCCCAACCCACCCTATGCTATGTTTTAGCAAGACTTCTTTTCTGTATAATTCTGGCTTTTATCTTGGGATTATTTCCCTTTTTTTTTTTTTTTTTTTTTTTTTCCCCAGCAAACTAATTTTTTCAGTAAGAAAAAGTGAGTCAGAATCAGAGTTTCAAAATATGTCAGTTCTCAAGGCAAGGAATTAGAGAATATGTGGTCTCAGGAATATCAGAAAGAAAAGATTGGATTGTGGATTCTGTGAAAAAGAAATCAGTGCAAACTGGTGTTTAAAAGGCATAAATCCTTATTTCCTTAATATGACGTATGCCATAAATACAAGTCACTAAAATACCAATCTCTCCTCTGGCCCAAGCCAGGTGTACCTATAATGTGCAAAAAGGAGGTTTTTTATTTTTCTTCTTTAGCTGTTATAGACATGTGCGCATTTACATACCAATGAGAATGCAACCAGTAGAACTTCACTGCTTCCTGCTTTGAAGGTGTCAGTAAAGCAATTCAGGGAGATTTCAATTAAAAAAATAATTGAAAAAATTAATAATATTTGAACACCACAAGTCAATAAATAAATGCAAACCTTTTTATTTCATTGGAAGAACTGCTCTTTTATAGTGTTATAGTGTTTATTATTAACTTTCTGTGAGACATTCCAGAGGCCTGGACTTAAATAAAAAACGTGTTAAGACAGACATTGTGCTCAGCATCACTGTCATGAAGTCCAAAACCTGTTAGTTGCATTTACTTTCTTTGATCAGGATGTAAAAAGAATTATTAATTCCTGATAGGCAGAAAAAATATACATGGAGCCAGTTCATGTTACATGAGCCATGGTGGAATTCAGGATTTCTGAAGCATTTGCTATATGGACTTTCCTGGTTAGCTGAAAGAATGTTCAAATAAAATATAACCATTATGAATTTTAGAGGAAATAAAAACATACTGTCCTCTGATCATTGATCAAGTAGAGTTTCTAATGACACCAGTGGATAAGGCAAGCTGTCCCAAAATTCATACTAAGCAAATTAATTCCTGAAACTGGAAAATGCAGCAAGCTCTGTCAAGTTGTTGGGCTAATCTTCTTGGCACGCTGCCGTGCTAACCCAGCTGTGATGCTCCTGCATCCAACCAGCAATCCCTGCCCTGCTGTGCCCTGCAGACACCAGCTTGCTCAGGCTGAGCTCAAGATCCCTTCATCATGCTCCATTACACAGCTGGAAAGATGCCTCCCATCTCTCCCATGAGATAAGAAGTTATGCTGTGCCACTGGCTTTGTCAGAAGCTGAGAAGAGAGACAACTTCATCATTTCCAGGCCTTTCAGAGCCCTGATAACCATTCCACTGGGAGTTTCAACAGCCTTGGCAGCTTCTGGACCAGTATGGATGAGTTGCTGGTGAACAGGTATCTCCTGCTTATATCTCTGAAGGATCAGGGAGCAGCACACAATGCTTTATGCCCCGTGTCTCTCTAGTAAGAGAGACAAATATACCTCTGTATCTCTCTGGAGCTCTCTCTGGGGCTCACAGGAGGCCAGATGAGCACATGCAAGCTCATGTGTCACTCAGGTCTGATCTGTTCTCTTTGGCAGAGACAGAAGTTAGAGAGAGAGTGGCACAGACTCCAGCATGGGCAGCTGGTCACCTCCCAGCTTTTCCCTTCAACCCACAGACACATCAGAGCAATCAAACATATAAAAAACAATTTCCTCCATTAAGAAATGTGCAATGCATTGATTTGTTTCCATGCTGGTACAATCCCTAGGATCCAGCCTAAGGTGAATCTGCATAGATTCCCTTAAATCTTTATTTTTACTGCCTTTCTCTCCTCTCTCCTTTACACATTCCTGATTCTGCCTGGCTGTGCTCTGAATGCATGAACACGTGCCCTGTACAAGGTGGAGCAGGGGCCAGAGTAGGGCAGGGACAATCAGAGCTGCACTTCCTGTCACAGCAAGGTATGAGACTTGCAGATGGAACCTGTCGGACTGAAAGGTTGCAATCAGAAATACTTTAAAGAAAAGCCATGAAAAATATTTTACATTTTCAGTCAAAAAAAAGGTCAAGTTAAATGCATGGGAGGGTGCTGCATAGTACCTGTATTTCTCTGGACTTCTGCTTTCTGATCCCCAGCTTGATTTGATCAGTCTTGAGATTCACGATTTAGATTACAGAAATGCTGAGTCAAGACTGCACCAGAAAAAGAAGATTCCAGGGGATTATATAATACAATTTATGTTATACAATAACACCATTGTATAATACCATTATTATTCAGTGCATTTAGAGAAGTTTGAAGGACTGACAGACTTCAGGTTTCTCTTCTACTTGCTACTGAACAGAAAGTGGTACCAAGAATGTAATTATAATTACAACTCTCCTCCTCTTGCCATTCTAAGCAAGGACAAAACCTCAGAAATTAGAGGTTTCTTATTAAGTTTCTTCAGCAAAATTAGAAAATGTGATTCCTACGCGTTAACATATGTCACCCATAAATATTAATTCACGTTTAGTATTACTCAGCTTCTCTATCTGTTTAGCCCTTGATAAAATAATTTCTGTTCTTGGTCATCCAGAAAGAGTTTTCACCACTGGCATACAGGCATTTTCAGAGCTTTTGGGATTTGGGTGTTGTGCTTGCCCTGAGGCTTTGGACATGTTGTGTTGTTACTGTGAGTGACTGCTGAAATTATGTGTTTGAGTAATTTCTCTGTGGAGTAACCATTTTATAATCCCTTTAAAAAGCTCCTTGCTTGTGATACTTATACTCCTTTGGGCTGACAGGCTATTAAAGAAGAAGAGTTACTGATCTCAGAAGAAATTTTTTCCTGTTAACTGTGCACTTCATTTTACCTTTTCCTCCCCAGCAGTGACTGCACCCCAAAACAGTAGTTTGTCACCTTTATGCAGTTCAAATGTGAATTATTCTTTGGGGAGAAAGCAAAGCGAGGGGAAAGATAGAGAAGAATTAATCCCAAATCAATCACACTCATTTCTAAGTGGTTTGGCACATGGGGCACCAACATTTCTGTCTGATGGGCTCTATGCTGACCCAGCTCCTCCTGCCAGAGTAAGCTGCAAGCTTGCTGTGCTGCCTGCAGCTCAAGGCTCCCAGGACAAGCACGGGAGGGCTGCAGGGGTTTGCCACAAATACCTTTCCTGTGCCAGTGGGAGTCACACAAGATTTCTGCAGACGGCTTATACTGCACCCAGGGAAACCAGGAACAGCATATCAAAGGAAATAACACCAATTTCCTCTTATGCTCTTTCTTTCCTCTCAAGGACGGGTATTTATGAAGGAATTACTATTTTCCTCCTGTCTCAGCTCTGCATACTGTATATCTGCATGGCACACCTCCCGTCCAGGACTTGCTTTGTTTTTTGAGCAGGCTTTTGCTTAGAGACTTCTGCAATCCTTTTAGTTGAGATAGTACCTGCTATTCTAAATGATCAATTGAGATACATTTGTGAAAAAAAAAAAATCTCAGCATCCTAGAATGAGGTATGTCACACTGTGGAATGGCCTCCTGGGGATGTGGTGGAAATGACTTTGCTTGCAACATATAGAACTGCTGAAACAAAACACTAGAAATTACAGAGTAAAGAACAATTGAGGGATTTTTCCCAGGGACTAAACTGGGATTTTGCAGACATGGTGGGTCAATGCAGGCAGTTTTGGTTTTTCTTTTCTTCCCACCTCTAACTATGCGTAAACAAGGAAGGGTTTTATTAAAAAAACAAAAAAGGTAAACCAAAAGTCAAAGAACAAAACTCCACAGAAAATCACTTATTTTAGGGAATACATATTTCCACAGTTTAATTGAAACTACTATTCACTACATTTCTGCAACATATTCAAAGTCACCTTATATTTCCTTTGTTATGAATTAAGTCTTATTTGCTTTAAGGAAGTATCTTCTTTGAAGTGGATATTCTCCAGACTTTAAGTAACATAACTTGCTTTACATTTCTATAATTTCTCAAAATTGTGTTAAAGCACACATTCTTTTTCTGAGCTGGTAAACATTAGCTCCCTGTCTGACTTAGTTATTGTCACTGTTCCTCCTTCCACAAACTGCCTTAGACTTAAGTTTCCACAAGCAAAACCCATACTCCAAGTTAATGCAATACCATGGAACATCTGTCCATACAAACCTATTCTGAAAATGCTATGTCCTTCTACCTCTTCATATAAATCAGAATGAAACAAGAATTACAGAATAACCCTGTAAACTTAAATAGTTCTGCAAACTGGAAGGAAGTCACTTCTATGCTACTGTAAGTGTGGAAATAATGTTAGATGTCCATGGTACACCAGGAAAGGGTAGTATCTCTTTCATTTGACTGGGTAAAATATGATAAATCATATATTCAAAATTTGAAGGTAAAGCCAGAGTATATTCTATTTAAATGCATTTGGATGCTTACAGAAGTTATTGCATCCCTCTACCTCTCATCTACACTGATGTATAAGAGAGAAAAATCAAAGCATGTCTTGGGAGGATGGAGGGCCAAGTCCTTTCCTGCCATTCCTTTTGTTCCATTGTAAATACACTACAGTCCACTGAGCACTGTGGTACTGCTACAACTGGAGTGTCTGGCATTAATCTGTGAAAAAATGGAAGTGTTAGATGAATGAGAACATAGATGAAAGCCTATACAGGACTTGTGTCTGTAACACAATGAGCTAAAGCAATATTTTTCAAATGCAGATGACAATGGCTAGCTGCATGAAAAGATTTACATCTGATTGTATAGCTGATTTCAGACTGTGCTTGTCTTTAATCTTGGATGGAAGGGTGTCAGAGTCTCCAGAGAAATAAAATAAATAAATATGAGAGAGAACAGATATTTAAGTGCTTAGCTCTGGGCCTGTAAATATGACTGGAACAGAACAGCTGGGATACCTGGATTTGTTCTTTTAAGAGATGGCTGAAAAGGAGAGCTCTTTGCTCTTCCCTGTTGATTGAATTCCAAGGATATATCATTGCATGAATTTATTCCTGGGATAATCAGTGACTGTCATGAATACCTGTAATGAACTTACAGATCCTTGCGATGAATTTGAGAAGGTCTGGATCAGTCCCAACAATGCAAGATGACTTTTAATAACTGATCCCCTGTACATCTGGAACTGACAAACCCATACAAGTGCTAGGTCAAATTCCCCATTCCCCATCTAAGGATAATTTTAAACATTTTAATCACTCTTTTTAAGCCTGAACTTCACATTTGGTTTGCTTTCAAGCTCCCTACTGTATCTGGTTTTCCTGTGGGTTTTTGGTTTTTATTTTCATTTGGTTTCAACAGATGTTATTTACTGCTATTTCACTCTGCTTTGGAGAGGATTTATCATTGAGATGTATTTTCATTTTAGTGCACAAATACATTAAATCCAGGCATGAAGCCTGACCAAAACAGCTGGAAAGTGACACTGAAATTAAGGCTATAGTGCTGCTTCTCTAATCTGCTGAGCAGTTTATATAAATGCAGTTTAAATAAAATGAGTCTGCAAACAGAAAAGCTTAGAGGATATTAAATCCTGGCTTTATAAATGATGGTCAAGCTAGCAGGAACCACCCCATGGTGTATAATCGTTTTCTTTCGTGTAACAAGGTTATCTGGCCTCACAAGCTTTTTGGAGTAAACTTAATTAAAGCTGGTGAAGAGAAAATGCAAAAGGGGAAAGGTAACAGATTTTATTTCAGAAATCAAGTATATTTACATATATCTATATCTGTATGTATGTATCTATGTATCTATCTAAATATACAAATATATACCTGTGGACTAGAGGTATGTCTCCCTAGTCTTAGTGGGAGAAAGCTTAATTTCTTATTTTTTTTTCCTAGGATATTTACATTCTCACACGCAGTCATAGTGAGTAGAGAGAAGAAGGTGGGGATGAGTGCACACTTCTCTTTCCCTAGGAGAGAGCAGCTCACTGAATAAGAAAGGTTTTTGAAAGGATAGAATATGCTCTACATGTGGGCAATGAGTTTGTCAGTGTCCCTAACATTTCTGTACATCTGTAATCCATAGATTTAATAATATATTGGTATCTATTTCCACAGTTCTATTGTGCAACAAAAATCTTAACAGGATCTAAATTAAACACTTCTGCAATGGGTTGGAGACTGCATGTCATTTCTTGCCCTGGTGGAAACGCTTTATGCCACCCCATCTGCTGTTCCAAATGCCAAATTTCAGAAATACCACTGAATGGGAGGGCTGTTGTAGAGGAGTACTCGCTATTTTATTTGAGATTCTGTTTAGCCTGGTAAAACATCCCTCTGTCTGTTTGTATCACTGAGCTGTTGCTGAGCTACAGGCCCAAGTCTAATCTCAGATTGATGAAATGCATCCAACGTGACATTTGACTCAAACTGCTCATAAATAATAATAATACTACTTTACATTTATATAACCCTTTTCAGCAAGAGCTCTACCAAAAGGCCTTTTTGACCTCCAATTTATCTGTTGTGACTCTCGGTGAATTAGAGACAAGCGTAATGCTCTCTACTCCACTACCACAGACAACATGGCAATAGCTGTGAGACAAATTACATTTGTGATGAGAATCCAGTCATCTTAGCTACGTGATGCTCAATAATCCATCCCAGCAGAGATCACCTGTAACATAATCAGTGTCTCAGTGGTTCAGACAGCTGTCAACTGCATAAAAAGCTCCTTGCCCGATAAGTATTGCCCCCTTTCTTACAAATCTGGCATCTCTAACCCTCAAATAACCACACAGACCTTAGCTTGACAATATTTAGTCCAGAAAAAAAAAGATACTTTTAAGTGCAGGATTTTACAATTTACTGTTTATTAAAACCGGAAGTATAATGAATTTTTAAAAAATAAGTTCCTGGAATTATCCTGAATTTAAGGTGTTTGTGCCTCAGTCCTAACCAAAAGAAATATGGAAACATTCAAATTTACCACCATGACACTGACACATCAAAAAGGTTGCGTATGTCATATCAAAACAGGGTTTTGTTCTGCTTGTAGTCAGGATTTTTTTCCACTTTGCCTTATGAGAATATATTTTCAAAGGCATCTAGGCATCAAACAATGCAGATAGGGATTTTCAGATTCATGTGCTGTGTCTATTGCAGCTTGAAGCCTAAATCCCATGAATAAAATTGCCTTGGATAAATCATGAAGCCCAGCTTTAGCAATCTGCCAACGCACAGCACCTATCTACATATCTAGGAAATTCACTGTAAGACATTTCCTCCCTGTTCCTGCAGAGAGCAGAGCTACAGTTAGCATTGCCTTCCAAAGGAATAGAATTTGGACAATGGAGCACTTTAACTTCTGCGTAACATTTCATTTTTTTATTAATGGAGAGTACAATGTTTTTTAAAAAAAATTCAATTACTTATGTTACTTTAAAATATATTTATGGCTCAAAGACAGTGCCAAAGACAGCTGATGGCAAATGTTGCAATAACATGGAATACATGGTAATAGAAAGAGAACACATGAACTTGGAACTTGAAATTTTCAGCTGCTATACAAGAGATCCAACCATAAATTCCTGTTCTCACCTTGCAGTGGGAGCTCAGAGATTTTAGCTATTTTGGTGTGATTATTTTATCACTTGGTTTTGTTTTAAAAGTTTAAAGATGCTTCTTGTTAATCCATTTCAGCTCTATTCCCAAGATAATGCCCAAAAATCCACTATACATCGCCTTGTTCTTGCAAAAAGGCCAATGCGATCAGTAATTATCAAAAGTAAACAGGATGCTGATTTTATCATACATCATATTTTGAATAAATAGGGTGAGAAAATGTCTAACGAACCAGTGATTTTCTCTATATATTGTAGCCCGTTCTGTCCTTTTTTGCTTTTCTCACCTGCTGATACACTTGTCCCCAAACCCAAAACATTTCCCATTTCTGTTTGGTGTCTGCATATCACCACCAGAAAACTCAGGTATGCATTTGGTATACAAGGACAGCAGTTTTCAAACCTGTATTTACACTAAAGCCCCAGGTAGAATTGAAAATCTTACAGTGTTCCAGCTCTAACAGCAGACATCCCATAAACTCACAGTTAAGCTAAATGCATTTATATGCCATTTTTGCAATCTGGCCTCTGATGACCCTTTGGTTTCAGTTTGATAAGTTGATGGTTGATCTTGTAAGTGTGAGCTACACATTTCTACCTTACTTAGGAATTAATCACGGAAAAGTGGGATGGAGAGCAGCCCCTAGGAGAAGGATTTGGGGGTGTTGCTGGGTGAGAAGCTCAACGTGACCCAGCCATGCACACTCACAGCCCAGAAAGCCAAAATATCCTGGGCTGCATCCAAAGCAGAGTGGGCAGCAGGGCAAGGGAGGGGATTCTGCCCCTCTGCTCTGCTCTTGAGACCTCCCCTGGAGCACTGCATCAGCTCTGGGGTCCCAGCACAGGAGGGACATGGACCTGCTGGAGCAGGTGCAGAGGAGACCACAGTGATGATCAGAGGGCTGGAGCTCCTCTCCTATGAAGACAGGCTGAGATAGCTGGGGTTGTTCAGCCTGGAGAAGACTCTGAGGAGACCTTAGGGACACCTTCCAGTACCTGAAGGGACTCTACAAGAGAGCTGGAGTGGGACTTTTTACAAGGGCTTGTAGTGACAGGACAAGACAGAATGGCTTCAAACTGAAAAAGAGTAGATTTATATTAAATATTAGAAAGAAATTCTTTACTATGAGAGTGGTGAGACACTGGAAGAGGTTGCCCAGAGAAGCTGTGGCTGCTCCATGCCTGGAAGTGTTCAAGTCCAGGTTGGATGGGGCTTGGAGTAACCTGGTCTAGTGAAAGGTGTCCTACCCACGGCAGGTGAATTGGAAACTGCATGATCTTTAAGGTCCTTTCCAACATAAACCATTCTATGAATCTATGAAAAATAAAGCACTTCCTAATAGAAAAGTGTTCAGGCTTCTGTTCAAGCCAGAAGGAATTTTGATAGTTCTTATTTTATGGACTGTAGACTAAGGTAGCAGAATTATGTTGATTTTCTTACAGGGGATAGAAATAAAGAGAAATGAAAGCAGATGGATCTGCCCTAGCAGTGAACCATTGGATACAATACTTTGCTTCAGTGAGTATCCAAATGATTTTCAGGTAGTTTGGCGCATAGGTAATTTATGTGCTTCATTCTCTGCCTGCTGTTTAGAAGCTGTTTCTCAAGAAGGGATTGCTCTCTGAACTGTTCACCTTTGCACGCACTATTTCATTCTTAACTCTTCTAATATTCTTCTTAAGGTTAACTTAGTGGAGTGAATTCAATATACTTTTTTTGTTGCATTCAGAGGCTCTGCTTGTGGCTGGGGTCAAGCACAGCCCTGCAGGTGTGCTCCCAGGTGACTGCGAGCTCCATGACTGCATGTATCACACCACACAGGCTGTCCCAGCCAGCAGAGCTTTGCCATCACTAACCACAACCAACAGCATCCCTGCAAAGGGCAATGCTGCCAAAAACCTTTTTTTTTGACCAAATATAGATTATTCTTTAGGCACCTCGAATACAAAAACTGTGCAAAAATAGCACATTTCATTTAAAGTTTTGGAGTATAAAACTGAAAGTCTGAAGCACAAATTACTGTCTCAGATAAGCTGCATCTAAAGAGTCTGTGTTAAAACATGCAGCATGGGTTCCCCATTTACCTGACCCCACAAACAGAGAAGTGGCCCTGGATTCTACAAAGATTTGTAGTCCTCATTGAGACTTTTAAAAACCTATCAATACATTTATCAGTTCTCCCCTTCCCTTGGCAGGAATATCTAGGATAGAGAAGTGATGCTATTCTTATTGACAGATACAAAAACTTTAGAGGAGGCAGCTGGAAAAACAGACTCTACGTCCACAACAGAACCATAGTACTTGGAAATCATAATGTTGAACTAAATACCCAGGATCTCTATATAAAAATGTCTCAAACAATTCAGAAAAGTGCAATATGCATGTGCTTCAGTGCCTAAAACAATCCAAGGTAAAAAAAAAGCAAACAAAATAAAACCCACCCTCAAATAGTTAAGCAATACAAACATGTATAAAAATGGAATTATTATAAGGAATTTCCAGGTATCACCAGCATATCTATCCAGGTTAAGCTACAAATATACACAAACTTATATCTTTGGAGATTTCCAGATCTTTTAGGATCATCTGAATGGCTACACAAGAGCTGACACAAGTAGATTTAGAGAAGAGGATAAATCTTGGCAAAACACTGCATAGTAGTTCAATTATCCTGCTTCAGGGAAATCTAATTTAATTGCTGGAATGCAATCACTTCCAATAAGGTTTGATACGAGCATCATTTATTGTCGGTAAATGTATCTTCACCAGATGTTCTTTTTACAACAGCTAAATAAAATTGATAGTCATCCACTTCAAATGGCAAACTATTTGTTGCTACTATAATTTGTAAAACGTCTAGCCAGAGGTCAGTAACTTATTTTATCAAGAAAAGTAAAGATTATAGCTTCTTCTAAAAAATCCCCATCCCCTAGTATTTGTTATTGCAGAGCTCATTTTCTGTACGCGTAGTTTCTCCTTGCTCAGTACTTCATTGCCCTGTGGAACACTTCCTACAGATAACTGTGCTGTGCCATTTCCTGGAATATGAAATGAAGTCCAGTGTCTCGTCTCATGGGTGTTTGAATGAACTATTCCAAAAACTGATGTTTAAGGAAATTGGGAAATTGCTGTAGTGGGTGGACTCTGACTGAATGCCAGGTACCCACCAAAGCTTCTCTATCACTCCCCTCTGCAATTGGACAGGGGAGAGAAAATGTGACAAAGGGTTCATGAGTGGAGGTAAGGACCAGGAGAAATCATGCACCAAATACAACCAGCTTGGGGATATTGAATTTGTTACTAAAAAATCAGAGCAGGATAATGAGAAGCAAAAACAGACCTTATAAACACCTTCCCTCCACCCTCCCTCCTTCCCAGCTCTACCGCCTACCCCAGGGGCGCAGGCAGACAGGGAATGGGGGTCATGGTCAGTTCTTCACACGTTGTTTCTGCCACTGCTCACGGAGAGGAGTCCTTCTGCTCTGAAGTGGGGTCCCTTCCACAGGATACAGTTCTCCATGAACTTCTCCAACAAGAATCCATCCCATGGGCAACAGCCCTCCCCAAAGTGCTGCAAAGTGTGTCACTCTTCCATGGGGTGCAATCCTTCAAGGCACAGCTTTCTCCAGCTTGGGTCCCCCACAGGGTCACAAGTCCTACCAGGAAACCTGCTCTGGTGTGGCTTCCTCTCATCACAGGCCTGCAGGTCCCTGCCAGGACCCTGCTCCAGCCTGGGCCCACCATGGCTTCACAGCCTCCTCTCAGGCATCCTCCTGCTCTGGCCTGGGTCTCCTCCATGAGCTGCAGGTGGATTTCTGCATCCCTGTGGATCGCCATGGGCTGCAGGGCACAGCTGCCACACCATGGGCTGCACCATGGGCTGCAGGGGAATCTCTGCTCCAGCACCTGGAGCACCTCCTGCCCCTCCTTCTGCACTGACCTTGGGCTCTGCAGAGTTGTTTCTCTCACATATTCTCACTTTGCTCTTCCCTGGTCACTGTTACTTCTGCACAATAACTTCTTTTTTTCTTCCTCTTAAATGTGGTATCACAGAGTTGTTACCACCATTTCTGATTGGCCTGATCTTGGCTGGTGGCACATCTGTGTCAGAGGCACCAGGGACTGGCTCTGCTGGACATGGAGGAAACTTCTGGCAGCTTCTCACAGAAGCCACCCCTGTAGCCCCCCTGCTACCAAAGCCAGGCCATGCAAACCCCACACACTCTAACATTTGAACAGCTCTACAAATACAGCTGAGCACAATTTTTCATTGTTCTAGTTATGCAAAGACACCTCGAAGACAAACAATGTGCAGCTCCTGAAGTCTTCTAACCCTGCAGGTTTGTGACAGGAGGTATAACTGGAACTCCTGCAGACACCCAATGGTTTATGCCAAATGAGGCAGGTAGGACAGCCTGCATGTTTAATATTCTCTGATATTTAAGCAAATATCTACTGAGAGGTTCTGACTTGCAGCATGGTGAGATTTGGAGTGTACAAGGTCAAGGAATGCAATACAGTCCCGATACTGGAGCTATTTTTACTCTACAACTCATTGACAAATTTTATCACAAGTAATTTGTATTTATGAAATTGCATGATAGACCCAAGTGGTTTTTTTTAGTTGTTAAGCCTATCTAGAGCAATCACACTAGTGAATGTATCTATTGTTAGCATTAGCACTGAGAATTTAAAACTATAATACATTTTTGTTACCTAGGGAAATTTACATATGCAAATTTAAGCAGCAAAAATCCCCAGCCTATCAGTATTGAGGTTTTCTTGTTTTTTATGGCAAAAACCTCTTAAAATAATTAATCTTTTGTAGGGGCACAGTTTAGTGAGATGTGCTATTTTGGAAATAGACCTTGAAGCTTTGTAAACCTGAAAAATTTGCAAATAGATGAGAAAAAACCCTTGGTAAATGAGATAAGGTAATAAAGTATGTACTCTTCAACTAATTGTAGACATAATGCCTAAAGATCTTGTGAAATAACTCATGTTATGCCAGGTATTAATATAAATTAGCTCAGCTGTGAGCATGGTCTCTCTTTTCTTAAAAGCTGAATAGATTTGCCATGACATTGCTTTAAAAACCTTTGGAGATGCTCTGTGGATAATGATGAATATTGAATTAATTTGCAAAGCATTAAACTGCATGGAAACATTTGACTCCTGGTTGTATTCCCTGTTTTGTACCCACCAAACTTCATATATAAGTCATGCATCATAAGTCATACATACCTACATCTTCAGCTGAAATATCAGAGCACACACTATAACCATCCTTTCCCTAGATAGTCACTGCCTTATCAGAAGAGAGGACTGGACTCTGCAAGTGAAATTTTGGAAAATTCTGTCTAATAAACCGAAGTGAATTGATGTGAATATTACACCTGTCCTTTGTCCAAGGATTCAAAAAAACCTTTTACCTCTAAACAAGTATGTGCTGTTGGGAGCGGAAGAAAGAAAGTCTAGAACTTGTCGATTTACACATCTCCAATTTTGATGCACAGTGATGACTATTAGAAAGTCAACATCTTTCGACACTTCCTACAGAGCTATTTTCTTCACAGTTTAAGAAAAAGCCTGGGCTAGCTTGCATACCACTGCATAGAAGCACCTGACACTCTTGAGTACAATACAATTTTCTCGTACCCAGAAGAAAATTTAATTTGTCTCCCAGAGGGTTTTCTGATCACAGCCATCGACACCATTTGATCTGGCAGCCGACAAAAACTCTCTTCAGAACAAGATACTTTGCCTACAGACAGCTATACCTGAGCCACAGATACATGAGCTCACTATGGTCTCTAGAGGAATGGAGAGCTGCATGCAGAGAACCATGGCAAGTGTGACACTGCCGCACAGACACAGGAGAATAAAGCACGATTCCAACCCTGGGATTCTGTGGCTCACAATAATCTCCAGTTCCTATTCCCCCTTACAGGAGGGACCTCTGGAGCATCCAGGTGAAGGTATGGAGGAGTGGGAAAGCAGGGCAGGTACAGGGTGCAGGGCTGTGAATCCTGCCTGTGAGAAATCCCACAAAGCAAGACTGGCAATGGAAGTAATAAATCCTCTGCTCAAACAGAGTGCTGCCTTGCTGTTTCCTGTGATTATCCAAGCTGGTGGAGAGATTCATGAGCTCCAGCGAGACCCACAACCTGTGCAAGCCAAGTTGCAATTTAACCTGACTTGAATAACTCCCAGGCCCTCAATAACAGTATGACCTGAACCGGAGCTTCTTAAGTGCTTTATTCTATCTCACATTATAGAAGTTGTCTCCTTAAGAATATTTCCAGCACAAATCCTGCTTTTCAAAAATCATGTCTGAACCTGTAACAGCAGAAATTACAAATATGGAACAGGGGAGCTCTGGAAAAACATCTCTCAAGTTGTTTGGGGTTTGTCATCATAAGAATGAAACTAAGACAGGCTGCTGGCAACAATTTCTCAGGAAACCTATCACCTTACCCCGTGTTAGCAGGAACAGTTAGATTAGCAGGGAGCATTAATCAATCCCCACTAGTACTACATATGCTATTCGCTGAAAGGTAAGACATACCTTTTGGATAAGATTTTGCAAACACAGCTAGCATAAAGTAGAGTGAAAGAGACAGGTACAAAAAGGTGTAAGGATTTTGTCTGACTGCAAAATGAGCCTTACTTCAGCTACTTTGACTGGATATTAGTTAACAAGAACATCCTTTCCCTTTAGAATTTCACCCAAGGACATGTTTGGTTTTGTGGCTTTTACGATGGATTTGAGATAATTTCCTACTTTGTAGTTTTTATACCTTTAAAATCCTAATTATTTTTTGCATCATTAATAGTCAAAGTACCCAGGGTTCAATACAATCTCTCATAGAAGCCCATGGAGGAGCCACCCTGAACAATGATTTGGCAAACTTCTCCTCTGCCAGTCAAGATATTTCATTGGGATTGTACCTGACTGCCTAAGGCACTCAAAGGCTTTTTAGACCAGTCATTTATCAGAAGGCATCCAAAATAAGTTACATATATATTCTGCTCTGTGCTAGATCAAACCTGAAAGCAAAATTTGTTTCAAATTTTTGATTGCTAAAAATAGCTACAATTAAAAGGGAAGCAAACAGGGAAATAAGAGTAGGTTTAGTTTTGGTTGATTGGTTTGGTGTTGCTTTTTAAACAGAAAGACAAAACTCCAAACAGTCTTCACAAATAATGCAGTTAAACTGAGAATGTCTATGCATACAATAATGCTTGAAAATTGTTTTCTTAGTGAATATTTATAGGAGTGATTTGGAATATCAACTCATTTGATATTACTACATATTGTTTTCTTTTTATAATTGCTAAAACCCAAGTCTTTAGAAATGATGGTTTCTTTAATATTTGTAGATACAAGCCTATTAAGAATGATCTTTAAGCTAATGTATTAACCACATTGTTCTTTTGCCTTCTGATTTTCTATTATGCTCTTAACATATCAGGAAATACTCTTAGAGCACAGAACTGGTTCCAGCACGTATTGGAAACCATCTTTGACAGAATGGGTTTTCACCATTATTCCTGTCAACGCTAAACAAACAAACACAGTCTGGGGTCAACAGGCTGACCTGTGAACCAGAGGATCGTGGCTTATGATGTGCAAACTACCCACTATTGGGAAAACAGCAGAAAGTATTTAAAAGGGCTGAGGAGAAGGGGGAGTGCATGGTGGAAGAAGAAATATTCCTACCCAATAAATCAAGGAAAGTAAACTGAGAGAAAATACAACTACTGGATGACTATTTAAAATTTAGTCTAATTTTTATCTGACTAAATGCGAGTGTGCCAAGCCATGTACACCACAGTCTACAGTAAGAACAGTTAATTATTCAATCTTGTATGAGTGCAAGTGCAACCTTGACCTTCTGAGGTTTTTCTGTAGGACTTATCTATTCAGGCAGCATAATCTTTATTTTTGCTGAAGGCTTTAATATTTTCACATTGCTTTGATAACCAGTGGAGCGTAAAAACACAGGTATTCCATGAAGCTCTTTGTAGAACCACTTTTCAAAGCAGAATAACTCTAAGTTACCTTGGAAAGTTGTGTTTTGTAATTTAAGAGATCATAAAATTCTAAGTACACGTTTGCCCATACACATACAAAAAAACCCCAGCTAAGACTGGTGTTTACTTTTAGCCTAATTTGATCAAATTTAGTTTATCTGCCTCTCTCATCCAGCTAAGTAACTCTTAAGCCAATTTCAGCAACACTGAACAGAGAGTAAATGTCTTTGAAGTAGGTCTCAATATTCTGGATGTCAAGTTTTCTACAAAATTACTGGAAACAGGTAGCTAGGTTGAGACGAAAGGCCATCCCTTGTCTAAACTGAGTTACAGTGTGACCTCAATTCATAGTAAGCCTCAGGGTATTTACAGAGTCTAGAGAAATGCTGAGTGTCCCAACATGAGAAAAATTTCTGTCTGCAGTCATATTTTTATTAACTGTGACACAAGAATGCTATCACGGGACTCCAAACCACTGAGAACCAGACCTCAGTACTGCCACCACCCAAGAAAATGCTTTTCCAGCTCTCTTCAGGAGTGTTAGCCACCTGCCTGAGTGATAAAATCTCCACAGAGAAGAGCCCTTTCTCTGCCACAGAAAACCATTTTCTTATCACAGTACAAGCACTGTTTTGCTCCTGAATCCAAAGTCTGAGAACTTAAGTAGGATGTCACATCTCACACAAGGCGGCTGAAAGCCATGTAGATACTGGTATTTATCTTCATTTTTGTGCATTGCACTTTCAGCTGACTCTAGGTTATCCTGCTTGGTGCTTAGTACGACTCTATGGAAACTAGCTAAGATGAAGTTAATAGCATAATAAAATGTTTATTTTGTCTCTCTAGTTTGTTATTGTAAAGACTGCTAAGGAGAATTTTAAGACCAGCACAGATTAGAATTACTCAAACTCACACCCAACTGCCAGTATCACCAGCTACAAAACAGACATATGAATGATCCTCCTGCTCCCAGGAATGCCTTCCACACCAAGAGGTACAGGAAAACATGAATAACGCATTGCCTTTAAGAAACCTAGGTAATTCAAAGTCTTTATTTCTTTTTCTTACAGAAACTGGAGATAAAAGTGTCTTGATTTTTTTAACAAGTGCAGGTTTGATTGTTTTTTTCTGTACTTCCTAATTTTCCTGGCTAGTTAACTAAAATACAGCACAATATAGTGCTTGTAAAAAAACAGGAGACATATGATGTTCACAGAGAGGGGGGTGGCTGCAGATCTGCTTGTAGAGGATGTTGGATGTTTTAAAAGAGAAAAGCATTTTAGTGGAGGATTTTATTAATTAATGTTTTTTTCCTTATCTCCGATTATACTTGCAGTTTTTTTAGAACTTGATCTGCCTTCTCCTATGCTACAGCTCAGATGCTGACATGAGTAGGCAAACTATGCAGAGCTAAATTAGTCATTTGTTGTCTAGCATTCCTTAGGATATTAAAGTCCCCTTCCTTCTGTCAGAATATAAGAATTATTACTTGAAAGAACTATCTCAACCATATTTCTGATCTTTTTTTATATTTATAAGTAATTTTCAAGTCTCCTGAAATATACTGTTTCATTCTCAAGTCTCTTGGAATATACTGCTTTGTTTAATACTTTATCAATGATGTGGATGAGGAGATTGAGCATACCCTCAGTTGTTTTGCAGGCAGCACCACACTGGGCAGGATTTTTGATCTGCTTGAGGGTAGGAAGTCTCGCCAAAGGGATTTGAACAGGTTGGATCAATGGGCTGAGATATGAGGTTCAAAAAGCTTCAGTGCTGGGTCCTGCTCTTGGGTCACAGCAACCCCATGCAGTGCTACAGGCTTTGGAAGGAATGGGAAGCAGCCCAGTGAAAAAGGACCTGGGAGTGTTGGTTGACAGCAGCTGAACACGAGGCAGCATGTGCCCAGGTGGGCAAGGATGCCAGTGCCATCCTAGCTTGTATCAGAAATAATGTGGCCAGCAGAACTAGGGAAAGTGTGGTGAGGTCACACCTTGACTCCTGTGTCCAATTCTGGAGCCCTCACTATGAGAAAGGCATTGAGGGGCTGGAGCGTGGCCAGAGAAGGGCAGTGGCGCTGGGGAAGGGTCTGGAACCCAAGTCCTGTGAGGGGTGGCTGCGGGAGCTGGGGGTGTTCAGCCTGGAGAAAAGGAGGCTGAGGTGCAGACCTTTTCACTCTACAGCTGCCTGACAGGAGTGTGCAGCCAGGTGGGGGTTGGGCTCCTTGCTCAGGTAAGAAGTAAGAGGACAAGAGGAAAGGCATGCCTCAGGCTGTGCCACGAGGTTTGGAACGGATACTGGAAAAAGACAAGCATTGAAAGAGGCTGCCCAAGCAAGTGCTTGAGTCACCAACCCCAGAGGTGTTCAAAAGATGGGTGGTCATGGTGCTTTGGGACATGGTTCAGTGGCGAACGTGGCAGGGCTGGCTGAATGGTTGGACTTTATGATCTTAAGGATCTTTTCCAAGGGAAATGCTTTTATGATTACCTGTCCAAGAGCCAGCCCCAAATGACATCGCTATGCAGGCTCTAACATAAGAGCACCCTGAGTTCTTAAAGTACAGGCTTGATCCTGCACCCTACTACAATCCTTTGACCTGTACTCCATCCCAAATTTTCCCCTATAGTCTTAGCCTAAGAATCTACAGGGAACTACAGGTCTAACTCTGCCTGTGCCTCCTGTAACAGAACTACCAATCCCATTATGAAACTGTAATCACTGGCAGTAATGAGTGTCATTTGTCACTTTCATGGCACTAAAGGAGGTAAAAAAATCTGAAGAAAGAATATTCCCATAGCTTAAAAAGCGTATGGTCTGTCCTCGCATTGCCTTCCTTGCCTGGGATCATTAAGTACAAGCAACCAGAGATTTTAACTACCGCTGAACAAGGGTGTCAGCATCAGTCTCTGAACATCTTACCTGTGCTGGTTGCTGGCAAACCTTTTGCTGCTTGTACTTTCTGATCACTTTTATGCTGCCAGTGTTTAATAAAGTTCCGTGAAATCCAGAGATGCCAGTCAGCAGTGCTCAACTGCACTGAGCATAATGAGTGTTTGACTCGGGGCACAGATCTTTTGGTAATGGAGGCCGTGTAAAAACTTAGGTAATTTGTTTATGGAAAGATGTTGACTTGGCAGTATGTGGTTATAGCACTTGCTAGTGCTCAATAACAAAGAGCCTCTGTCCACAAGTAACATCAGAGAAGTAATTAGAAGAAAGAAAACAACTGATTCAATTTAGTCAAAATGGAGCTTTTGGGACATTATTGCAACAAAAATCAGGAAGTCAAAACAATCAATTGCTCTAGCAAAATACTTTTGAAAACTTTTGTATTTCTGAGTAAGACAGTTTTAACCCCTTCTCAATGGACATCACTCTTGGGAAATTTAACTAGCTCTGGACAGCTGCCTAATGTTTACACAAAGTTTAACCCTGCTGGCTTCAACCAGAATTTGTAGCTGTACTCCTTATTTGGCCTGCTTTTTTCTAATGAAAGATCACAACTTGCAGCCTTTTCCTTACCACAATTCTTTTTCCTCACTGCAAAATTTTCTCCCAAGGCCCATACCCCTTGAACATCTACTTCTTCCTTCAGCTCTGTGGGAGGAGCAAGAGTAACAAGAACAGACTCAGTTTACTAAAGAAGGAATAACTAATTTTTCCCTTCCCACCTCAAATTCCTTATGCGTCCCTTGATATTTACTGGTCACATGGACGGGATGAGGAAAAAGTAAGGATGAAGGGTAACATGTGGAAGATGTCACGCAGTACAAAATACAAAAAGGAATTTATCATGCAGTACAAAATAATGTCTCATAGTGCTACCTACCACTTTTAAAAACTTGCCTACAAACTGAAAGAACAATAATAAAAAGTGGGATTAGTGCTAAATACTTATATTCTGCACACTGGGAGAGAAGGATTACATCACACTAGAATGACAAAAAAAGCTATAGAATTCAGCAGCTAGATTTGTTAATTCTGAAAGGTACTATTACAAAGTGGGAAAGTAAAAAGTCTAGTTGAGGGTTGAAGTTTTGCCCTCTGTTTAACAAATGACCAAGATAGCTCACATCAACCTGCAAATCAGTTTAGAGCAAAGTGAAGGGTCTGCTCCAATTTCACCATGGGACTCACCATGACTTGGGAGGAGGCCAGAAGAAGGTTCTCCAGGAAAGTGTGAGACTTGAGTACACATCCATCCTAAAACAAGTCAGGTGAACAATAACATTATCTTTTTTTTTACATCTTTTATACATTTCCTAATTAAAGACTCTCTAAGAACCTAAAAAGCTTAATGAGAACATTTCAATTCCCTTTTCTTAAAAAATGCTTTAATTTAAAGACTTACATAGAAAAAACAGACATCTCAACCCAAGGACAAGGCTGTCTGTGTTCTCTGCTATTCTTTGGCAAGTTGTTGAAGCTCTACCCCTATAGACAGAGACAGAAAAGCCATCATCTCACTCCACATCCCTTGTTGGACATTACCAGAGCAGGTTTAGTCTAGGACAGAAATGTAGAAATAAGTTACCTGACAGCAGAGGTACACAGAGATAGAAAGGAGCACCAGAGCTTCAGCCTTTTCAGATAAAAGGACCATAATCAGAGAGGCAAACTTATGAAGGCTTATCTGCATTTCTAATTTGAAACTGATGGCTTTAATTTGGTTGTTGAGGTTGGGGAATCTGTGAGCTCAGGACAGAAATTTCTCTACATCTGTGCCCTGCTTCTGGATTGAGAAATTGATTAGTGAGCTTGAAAGACAGCTAAGGCTATCACAGCTGCAGAATAGAAATAAAGTAAGCTAGTTAGGAGCTTTTATCTTCCAAAAAGGCAGGACAAATAATAGACCTTCACCACACAACAGAAGGCCTTCCGCAGTGAAATATTGTCAGCTCACTTCTGTAGCAGCGTGAACACAAACTGCAGGGTGTGGAACAAGTTGCAGTAAGCTGTTGAAAAAGGCAATTAGTGGGAGCAGAAAACTCCAGGCTATTTCCCTTCTTCCCACACATTATTTTAAGAAAGCACCACTGCATGACACATAACTCCCCTTGCTACCTACTTTAATCTATACTCAAGGAACATTAAGCAGGTAAGGCAGGGTAATGCTGCTCACCCAGCAGAAACTAAGTAAAGATGAGCAGGGAAGATCCATTCATTCTCTCTTCCAAAAATGAACTAGAGGATCTCAAAGAAAACTAGCAGATGCCAAGTTCAAAACATATATTGTTTATCATGTGATGCCCAGGGAATCTTTCTGCCACAGAATGTTGCTGATAAAATAAAAATAAAAAAATTACCTGTGTTCAAAAAGTAATTTGGTGAAAAAGAAAAAAGAAAGGAGAAGGGAAAATACTAGGATCCCTCACTTTTATAACATTAATGACACTTGGAAAACTCATTTTTGTAGAGCTGAACTAAATGGTTCTAAATTACTATCTTAGCCAGAAAAGAGAAAAAACCATTGTAGAAATAATGTTGGCAAAGCAGCAGAAAAAATATTAGATGCCTGTAAAATGAGAAGATGCTGGTTTTGTTCACTAATATGAGAAATGCAGTATTGCATACTGGCTTGTCTTTTGTATTACTTAGGCTTTGTGATCAGACTGCTGAGAGTTTACACCTAGGGATATATTTAGCAAATATAGTAACTTAGGTGAAGAGGTCAGCAAGTAGACAGCAAAAAGGGCCAATCATATATCCAAGGATAAATTCTCAATTAGATATAAAGCAACATGCAGTGAGATCTTTTCATCTGGCCGAACTACAGTAACTACTCTGCTAAAGCCATCAAATTCCGTTTTATGTACTTCACTGCAAAACACTTGGCTTCAGACTCAGTCTAAAAATCTGTTGGAGAAGCAGTGTCTCTCAAAGGCCATACTTATGTGCCATGTGTGCTTTCCTTCGCTAAAGACATTTGCCACAACCAAATGGGCTGGGCTGGCTACAGAAACCTACCTAGGATCTGCTTATGTTCCTTTTCACTTTGTCTTTGATGCTGTGTTTCTGTTCAGTCAAGATGCAGTGGGAGAGTCAGATTAATTTCCTACAGAAGCAGCCACAGTGTCACACCCTGGCAGAGTGTGTGCCTTGGCATGTTACCAAAATTCTTGCAAAATTCTAAAAAAAAGGAAGAGGTCTTAAAGATGTTC
This sequence comes from Origma solitaria, assembly GCA_013397895.1. NCBI lineage: Eukaryota > Metazoa > Chordata > Aves > Passeriformes > Acanthizidae > Origma > Origma solitaria. The sequence goes on from VZRL01002032.1 coordinate 366,140, forward strand.
AGTTCCTGCAGGTTTCCTACAGGACAGAGCAGAGAAGAAGGAAGGCTGGGATAAGCAATTTTAGAAGTTCACTCTCGCATTTTTATCTGTTTAGGCAATTCTACAGCCAAACACAGCAACCCAGAGTTTGTCACTACTCTGCAGAAGAGAGCTAATAGGGAAAGCAGAGGACAATGTTCTTGGTGTTTACAGAGACAGCACAACACCTTTGCAGATTTCAGTCAAAAACCCCACATTTAACCAAGACACATAATTTACAAGATTCCTGAATCCTATTGCTTAGAGAATTTTTTTTTCTTTTTCCACAGAGATTGAGTGCCGTGCTCTGTTTCTTCTGCTCCTTGTTCTCTTTTTTCCTGCAGTAATAATCTTAGCCAGCTCCTTTGCTTTTCCATTGGACAGCAAACAGTTTGGCTTTCACGTGTATTTTGTATTCTGCTGAATGCTTTCTTCTCCACTGGGAAAGCATCCTAAACCTCTTCAAACTTTGTCACCTTTTCTTCTGAGGTGAAGCACTACTGCATAAGCTGAAGAACTTGATTTATTTTAAAATCAGTAAAGAATACTTTTGTCCCTGATATTATTACAAATTGTATCTTTGCAGTATGTTATTTCCTCATACATTTACTTCACTCACTCTCTTAATGGCAATAAGATCACAACTGCAAACCTCAATTTCATCCACTTGTCTTACCTGAGCTCTTCTTTCCTTGCAACTATCACTGTCTCTGACAAAACTCTGGCTTGTACACTTGAGTACAGCTTAAAACTAATAAATGTTCCATTTACTTTCCGAGTAAGAGCTCATTTATCTTCTACTGAAATCTTGCCCGTTGCTCTTGTGAAGGTTTGCCTTTCACAAATGGTGCTCTTGATGTCCTCTCACCCACGCTCTTCATGGTCAGCCAGTGTTTGCAAATTTTTGGAATTCAAGGTAACACAGCAGAACGTTTGGATGTTTTTCAGAGTATATGGCTTTTTGTTGCTTGTCCCAATCCAGGCAGTTCTGCATGTTGCTTTTGTGAAGTCAAGACTTCAAGCTTTACTTCCCTTTTTACCCACATCTGCTATCCTGGTTTTTGCAGTGACCCCAGTGTCAAACATTGTTCTCCTCTCAGTTCTGCCCTTGTGTTTGCCTTTCCCTGTCAAATCACCATGCTTTCATGAAGGTTAGGTCTGGTTTTCCAGAAGTCTCTCTTTTGACATTTTCTCTTGCATCCCATCGTAAGCACTGAGCAGAATCCCATCCAGTGCCTTGCAAATTGACAAATCATCTCTTTAGCCTCAGAAGAGAAACTCACTTTTCTGTATGGCCATTTCTGCTAAGTTCAAAAGCTGTAACTCATACAGTTCCCTTTTACATCGAGTGCAGAACCCTCTCCTCAAATTTCTGTAATGAGGAGTATCAATTAGTCATCTCTGTCTGAATTAACAATAAGATATTATAAATATGAGAAAAATGAGGCCACATTGTTTATTTTCCTTGTCATTGGCTCCCACAAATTTTAGTACTATTTGAGTCCATTCCCATCACTGTCCACATTTCCAGAGTATTTCAGGGGAAGTAAATTGCTACCAGTGGTTCCTTAGTTCAGTACTATCAGTGCTCAACAATCCCTGAAAGCCAACTAATTTATCAGAGAGCCATTTATTTCAGGGTGCAAGTTCTGACCGCTTAATTACACACATTTTTATCCCATGCAACTACTTCTTTACCGCCAAAACATCTTATAGGTGTGGTTATTACAGACATGGGAAAAACAAGGCTGTCCATGGAAGATTTGTGAGGAGAACGAGGATTCATAAGGGACCACTTGAAAGAGAAAACATGAAAACAAAGTTAGATGCAGAAGGGAGCAATAACCTGACAAAGGAGAGTAAAAAGTGTAAACAAGAGGCTCACTTAGTTTTGTTTCATAGCCCCCAATATATCATGGACCATTCAAGGAAAATGTCATGGAAAAGTCTAAGTATTGCCCCTGCAACCTGCAGGGGCAGTCTTATGAGAAAAGAGGATTTTTTTTCCCTTTATAACCCAAGGAGTATGAAGAGGCTCTTCACATTCCCTGGTCACCAGCATGAATTCCAGCTGATAAACTTAATTTGATCTAATGATGTGAAATAAAAGTAATACTTTCTGTTACAGCCCTTATAACTGCCAAAAATTAAGTCACTCGAGTTATGTTCTCCACACTAGGTAATACCAGTGCGTCAGTGAAAGAAAATCACTGAGACCAGCAAAAATAGGAGGATTTTGTTTCTCCTAAAAGAAAAAAAGTAGCCACATGATATTACGGACTGAGATTGCTTTGAGTTTCAGTCTGGCTTTTGGATGTTATTTCTTGTTTTACCTCCTGTGTGTCTGAGGGAGCATTGCCAGCTCTCCCCGATTTGTACACCCAAGTGGTTTTAGCCCCTAGGGTAGGAACTCTTCAGCCTCCTGACAAGGTTAAGCTTTTTTCTTTTCCTTGGTACCTCCCATATGATAATTAATTTTATGTTCCCTGTTATTTCTCCAACCAACATAGCAATTTTCCCTACTCAGTTTGGCACCTGTATTTAAGAGAAAATAAGCACAGGATGAGATGACCTTAAAACATTATTAAACTCAGCATGTGGCCCATAAGAAATATGGGTGCATGTGTGTACTGAGGGATTTCAAAGGTGTTGAAGTAATTCGTTTAGACACTGGCAGCATAAAGTTTTTGTTTTGAAAATACTTTTTTTCATTACTATTATCAATTCCAAGGAGCTCTTTGGTTCTTCACTTTTCAGTTGGAATCCTATTCATCTTCACATTAATTTGATTTAAAGCTGACATAAAATGAAGGAAAAAGCTTGAGCAGAATTCATATTCCCTTTATCTATGCACCAAAAATATGTAGCTGAACAAAATATTTCCTTTTTGACCAAAATAATTTATAGTTTTCTTCTCTCCGACTGCCCTTCTCAGCTTCGTGTACTAGCTCCAGGGGTTTTGAGCAGTGCAGCACCAAATCAATGCCTCTATTATTCATCCAGCATCACCTGAGTATGCTCAGCCCTGGGTGCTGCCCAGGTTCCTTTGCCAGCTGCCAGGGTGGCAGGTGCCTCTGCTCCTGGGGAGTCCACTCTGCCTTCCCAGGCCAGCTCAGAGTTCCTCCTGGACCAGATTTTGTGTGGTGATAGAGGAGCAGGAGGGCAGAGGGAAGGAACAGGACCCAATTTTTGCCCAGGAAAATGGAAGTAGAGCTGCTGTTAATTGCTCACTTGAGCCTCTGTTTATCTGCCCACGTAAATCCCTCAGATTCTGAGAGAACAGAGCTGAACCTTCTGCTCGCCTCTTGCAAGAGTCCTTCATCAGGATTGTGCTCTCCAGGACACAGAGAGTGAGGGGAGATTGTGTGGTACAGACACCCCCACGGCTGAGTCTGCTGGCCAGGGAGTGGCCAGGGAGCAGCCAGCTCACAAAATGGCACTTTCACTACTGCACTTGCAGAAGACAAAACAAGGATTTATCCTTACCTTCACTCATCCAACTGCTCTGTAGACCAGCAGAATCAGTCACGTAAGAGAAACTCTACACAGGTCAAGCAAAATTTCAGTGCAGGCTTTGGGGATACATTAAAATGGTTGCTGATGGCACAGTTTACTGAAGGGTGAACTGTCATGGGTACAGAATTCACCACACATGCTAAAAAAGCAATTTTTAAAATGCAACTTTCATCCAGAATGGGAGTTCCTACAACCTGAGTTTAGAGATGACCTACACCCAAAGAGTTATGCTGTAAAACTGCTTAAATTCTTCGGCACTAAAAATGCACCCATTTTCCAAACTGATTCATTGAAACACCAGCTAATTCCTTGGATTATCCAATTTGAGTTTTCACCAACAGGAGCTATTTAGTTGCTTTCAATTTTTTAAAACTAGCATGCAGGAAAGCATATTAAAGCCTAACTTCTCCCGAAGACACCATTATTGTCCAAAATATGTTTTGTTTCGGAAATTTAATCAGGCTTTGTTCACAACACATGGGAACAAATTTGCTCTTTCTGCAGTGCTGAGATGAGAGCTCTTTTGTGCTTAAAGTACAGAGAGGGAAGAACTGCATATCAAATTGCAACTAGATAAGGAATTTCTTGTGATGAGGAGAGCGAAAGAATTTGGTGGATCATTGGATTTTAACATCACTACTTTTATGGAAAATGGCACGTGGGGTTTTCATAACCCTGAACATTCAGTGCTCATTTGAGCAATCACACCTCTCACAGCATGCTTGTTCCCTGACATTTATGCTGTCTCGCAGCAGCCCCCTCATCACAAATCTCTAATGCCACTTCTTGTGTCATTTAATTTTCCTGTGAAGGTCTTCTGCTCACTGCCTTACCACACTGTTTTGCTCATGGTTTCTGACAAAACCACAGCCAAGATAATATTGAACACGGTACAAAATGGAGAGGGAGAAAGAATTTAGCCCTTGGCAAATTCACTGAAATTTGCTGACCCACTGAGGAGGGCATTTTGATAAAGTACATCCTCAGAAAAAAATACTTCTCCTCAAGTGAGCTGAGGTGTCATACTTAGAAAAAATAAACATGTTGAAGCCGTATCTTGGAACACAAAATACTGTAATTCTGGTTTCAGCATACAGTGATTGAAAATATTCTGTACATGAATATCAATCCCTGTTAATACCTGACCCTTGGAGAGGTCATTAACTGGCAGTCTCTGAATGAAACCAGGAGGCTCCAAGCAGTTTCTTGGCACATTTGATAGAAAAGACAACTTTCAGCTGTTGGCTACTTCTTTTTTCCCTTTCCCCGACTGATACTGTAATTGGAAGGAAATTTTTGGACAATGTGGGACTAATCAAAAGAGGGAAACCATGAGGAGAATGGAAATGAGGAAGAAAATTTAGCAGAAGAAATAAAAATCCCAAAGGGAAGGCAAACAGATGGACTTCAGGGAAAAATTATGTTTTAGGGGTATTACTGATGCCTGATGAGGAAAAGGGTTAATTAGCAGATAAGGGAAGAATTTTGTAAAATTGCTTTGGCTGAGGAATAGAAAACTTCAACAGAAGCAACAGAGAGATAAACAGTCCACATCCCCCTTGAAAGGTGAAACAGCAAAGCCTCCGGAGATGTCAGGCACTGAGAGGCTCTTACTGTAGAGCTGATACCAACAGTCAGCCGGGGCTGTACAGCTTCTCTGCATGAAAAAGCAGCTTCTGTAAGAGCTGTCTGAGGGGTACAGAGAGCACAGCTGCTGCTGTAACAAACTCAGCGTGTTTTTGCATTGTCTGGTAAAATCCATTAGCGAACGTTAAAAGTCAGAAGCAAAGAGCTCTCCATCCTCCCTAACTGTACATGCCTGGTCTATAATTAAGTCAGTTTTGTCAACAAGGTGATGCACCACACAAATCTGTTCACTGACTAGGGGTGTCCCCATCCCAAAGCACCTTGGGGATAATCCATGGGCCGTGTGGGTGTTTCTGCTGGGGGAAACCAGCGGATGGGACCAACGAGCGAGAGAGTCAGAGAACAATTTCTTGTTTCCCCTTAGCCACAAATAACTCTCCGTGTAAAAGCCCTACAACATTCACCTTTACCCGCCCTGCAGGAAGGAAGGATCTTGAAGGAAAAAGAGCATGTTGAAAAGCAGCCGTGACCCGGTTTTCCGCGCAGAACCTGCTGCCGTTCGATGGAGAAGCTCCGAGGCAGGGCACAGGTTTTGCAGGGATGCGCATCCCGAGCAGGAGGCTCGGGGGGTCCCGGGGCCAGCGGGGGGCGCTCCGAGCACGCTGAGCCCCCGCGCTGCCGCCGCGCTCCGCTCCGGGAATTTGGGGGGAGCAAGGTCGGCATCATCCCCCTCCTCCTCCGCTGCTTCTTGCGGGTCTGATGTTCTTTCCACTGAAATAATAAGCTCCCCGATGAAACTCGCCGGCTGGACCTAAATTTAGGAAAAATGCAGGAAGGAACACTGGAAAATCTGGCATCTAAATATTGCAGGGCATTTTATTTTATTTATTTATTTTTTAAATAGTGAAGCAATAGAACAATATAATTTCATTAGCAACTGGAGATCAGAGGCGTCCCGACTTGTTTCCAAGTGCTGCTTGGCTGCAGAAATGAAACATTTACAGAATTTATTAGCCTACTATTGAGCCTTCAATTCTGCAACAAACCCTTATTCTCTCCACCCTCTCTCCAAAACCCGCCAAGAAATCCTCGTGTACACATCCAACGAGGCCCCAGAAACAAGTCTTTCTATTTTCAGTGAGCTTAATTTTTTTGCACAATATGAGAGGTCGAACATACTGCTTTGCCAGGTGTTGTAGACAATTTCCTGTTGTGTCTCTATAAACATCTCACAGATTATGGTTAAGTGACTGCACCGCTTACCGTTTAGCACCTTTTCCCCCCTTTGTTACACAGTATTTCCTGTGGCACAGTAATTTGGGTTCTCTCACAGATCTCATCACCGTAATCATTCAATACCGCATGAGCACACCATCTTTTCTCCCTCATCTTCTCCTTCAAAGAGCTCTTACCCTCCATGCCTCCTGTACTGCCTTTCACACTCACGAAGCCGACTCCTACCTCAGGCTCCTTCCAGTATATAAAGCCTGTATTCACATCATTTCCCCACTTGCTGCCTCTGGCCCCTCTGCTGCTGCCTGGCCTTTCCTGGCAGGCACAGTAGGTCACCCTGTTTTATTATTTCCTCTCTGGCTGTGCTCGCTCAGGCACATGGGGTCCCGCTACAAGAGGGGAGGCTGTGACACTAAACTTCAGCTGGAGAGATGACATTTAGCAGAGGGGCCCTGCCTCAAATCATTGCACACCCTTCTGCCTCCACCTGATGTTGCATCCCTCTCCGGGCTCTGGTTTGGTGATGCTTTCCTTCAGGCAAGCAGGCACAGCATTCTCATTTCTCTGAGACACCATTAGACACTTCCCTGTTTGAACTAATAGTGTAACTAGTTTGTGGATGACTAAGGAACTACAAACTCTTCTTAATTACTCCAGGAGCCCTCTTTTGCCTCCTCAGGCATGCACTTTAAAAGGTTCCTTCAAATGGAAGGGGATACTTAAAGGCTACTGAATGTCTGTTTGAATGCCTCGTTAAACTGGGGATGTGAGCTCAAGCCTGTTCCTGTTGAGCAGGTGCACCACATCATCGCTGTGCTAATGGACACTTTTGGTATTAGCCATGGAATAACGCTGAGGTTGACCTGGCCTGGTCGTACTTTAGAGGTCCAGCTGCAGCATTTTCGCGTGGCAAATGAAGACACTCAGTTATAAAGAAGCAGCCATTTAGGGCCCAGAGACCAGTTTTCTGACTAATTCTAAGACAATCTCTCCATTGTCGGTTCAGTATCTTTTCCCACCCGAAGAGAGTCCTCCGGAGAGCAGAAAGCGGAACTCGAAACAGACTAGAAAAGGTTCAAAAGACAAGATCTGCAAAGAAATACTTGATTAATTGTGTGGGTTTGATGTAGAGAAGAGAAAACTAAAAGGAAACTTCCAATTGTGTAACTTCATTGACAGGCTGACTTCTTCTAAACAAAAATTCCAGAGCAGCGACTCAGACCTCCTCTCAGACAGGATCCATATGTGATGTTGATCATGCAGAGGACACCCTGATCCTCTACCTTATTCCAAAACCCCTTTCATCTTATATACACTTTAATACACAGGAACTTTAGATATTTTACAGGTGATTCACTATTTTTCTACTTGCCCACACTGTTACCATACTACGTTATCTGCTCTCTCACTTAATTTTAAGCTTGTGTTCAGTTTGCTTCAAAGAGGAGGAAAATAACCTGTTCTCCATGTCCCTGGTGAATCAGAGAAGAACCAAGTAAATTTCAGTGAGGCAGATGTAGGATAAGTGGTCTGAAAAGCTTACTAATAGTTCTGGGTAGGAAAACAGGAGAAGAGTTCACCCAAGGAGACCATGGAGTCTCCCTCCTCTGATGTGTTTCAGAGCAGGCTACAAAAAAATCTGTCAGGGCTGGGAGTTCCTGCATGTTGCCTTAGGCTTGGGATGATGTCTAGGAAAATTAGAAGTACCCTGTGCTGTGTCTGCTGAAAGGCAAAAAGAAAGGGAAGCAGTGTGCAAATGATGCTATGGTCACACTAAAGAGAAGAATTCAATTTACAATGCTGTCACTCTACGACTTATCAGGAACACTGAGGTTGCTTAAACATATAATATCTAGCATAATATTTCCCTACATTTATAAATTGACTTGTTGAAATTCTATTGCTTTCAGATCTGTGTCTGAAACTGATTTCCACCTTGACAGATGACTAGAGCTCTATAGTAACTTTTCTTTCACCTTGGTTTGATTTTGTTATAATGTATTTTTAAAGAAAAGGAATATTACAGGCAATAATGAATTAAAGTAAAAGGAGAAAAAAAGCTATTGTAAATCAGGACATCATGTCTCTTTTTAACCATAAGAGATGAAAAGAAGTTAAGCAAGAGTGTAACAAACATCTAAAAGTGAAAACACACAATAAAAATAAGAAAAGATCAATGAGACCTAAAATACATTTTTTAAAATCTGTACAGCACTGGTAATAATTTCAGTACCGACTCGACCTTTTGTTGCCATCTAATAAACACAACATTCTGGATTAAGGTGTGATAGAATAGTATTAGGGGTATAAAGGAGAAGAAGCAACACGTTTTACATTGAATAATGGTGAGTGCATCTCTACTGAGAAACAAAGAATTCTTGACCCTCTGTTTTGCTGCACAATGTGAAATTTAATCCAACCAGATGATCCCATCTGAACCTGGAACTAGTTTCTTCTAGATGACTATCTGTACAAGTATCCAAATACGCCTCCGAAGCGCCTGAAGATAAAATACAAGTAATGGGAGGTGATTCTAAATTGCTTGGACTGTGAGTGAGCCAACTCTTCTTCAAAACTTATTTCCTGGAAAGATTCCAGACTTATTTTCAATTAAAACAAAAATGAAACAACTTTTCCTGTACTTGTTCTTCAGAGACTCCTCTTCTTCCTCAAACTCCAACTCTCAGGCATGTGACTTCATTTAAAAAAATGAAACACTTTTAGGCCATCTGCGTTTTTCTGCATAGCAAGCAGCCTTATGTAATCCTGTTCTGCTGACCTCTCTCGTGCTGCAAGGCCGGTCTGCAGAGCCATTGCATTAGGAGGAAATGGCAAGAGGCCTTTTGGAATACTGTCTCCCCTAGCACAGTCATAAATCAGCCCAACTCCTACACTTCTGGGCACTGTATCCGTTGTTGCGTCTGACATAAGGCCACCCCCGTGCCTTAAAGCACATGTCCTGATCTTGCCTTCTCAGCAGAGGATTTGTGGGAGGGGATGAGAAATTCCAAAATGCGGATTCCTTCGGAAACCAGCGTCATTCGGTGTTGGTGATGTGTCCCCTTGGCTTATCAGATGAGCAGCCCATTGCACGTCATCCTGAACTTTACCACAATTAGTCATGAAGCTAAGCCAGAAGTGGGAGAAGGGCAGTGGCTGCATTGTTGGAAGGACAGCTAAATGAGAACATATGTGCTACCGAGGAACAGCTACAGCTACGTCCTCCACTCCTAACTACATTGTGAAACAAGGCTGACACAGCCTCAAAACTATTAATTTCCTGTCTCGATGATAAACTTCAGTACCCTGATTAAGAATTCTGAGGCTAGAACAAATTTCTCCATGCCTTCTCAACCCTCTTGCCGGTTTTCTAAATGAATCTTTTCTGGTTTGTTTAAGCTCAAACTGAGAATACATATCTATATATATGTGTGTATATATATATATATATATAAAAGAGTATTATTGTATTATGCAATATCACAGTGTATATCCATCCTTGCTACAGCATTTTCTTGGATATCTCTTCAACAATGCTTGTGATCCAAGCATGTGGCAATTTAATTTGCAGCAGCAAAGCCAGATAAAAAGTAGGGTGTTTCTGTTCTTTAGTTTACCTAGCATTGAGGCAGGTGTGAAATTCGTTCTGACAATTGAAGAGTGACCAGTGTTTGGTGCCATTTGGGAATGACATTGGCTCTCCACAGAGGTGGAGACCCTACTCTTGTACTGAGAGTTTGAACTACAGTCGTATTTTTGTCAAAAAGGCAAATAGTTCCTTGCTGCTCTCTGATGCATTTGTTTGCTGACCTCTACCAGTGCATCACTTTGCATCATACGCACTAACACATACAAGTATTGAAAAGCAGTGTTTTTTTCTGTAACATAACAAACTGTTTACAGGCTTGAACTATGTCTATAACACTTGGATGGAAATCAACACAAGCTTGAAACATCAGCAGTGATATATTATGCCATCTTGACTGTGGTGTTATTCCTATTGGTATTATATGGATTAAAAATTTAAAAAAAAGAAAAGTAACTTTTTTCTGTCAATGGAAGCAGCTGATTTTAAGCAACAGCCTGTAGGACAGCAGACAAAACAAAGCCAGTGCTCCTGGTACAGAATGATGGTGAGGTACCCCACCAGAAATGGCTTCATTTTGATACTAATGAAAGGATTCTTAGGACTGCTCCAGCCAGGGCTCAAGGACAACCAGCAGGATGGTGGGCTAAAACCAGGCTGTACACTAGATGGCTTTATGCCAGACCACCCTCAGGTTCTGGGGACAGTGAGGTTTCTTTCTGTCACTTTCTACCCTTTATGACGACACTATTTCTATGCACCACCACTCCTTCACTTCCAGCGCTTTGGGATTGCAACCAATAGGCCAATATTTAAATACTTGTCTGTCTGACCATTCTTTGTCCCCAGTAGGACACTTCAAAGGGCACCAGGAACCGTTTCCTTGCTGATTGCTCAGGAGGTAAAGTGCTTTGTAAGAGAGAATTGGGAACAAATTCCCCTTCACATGGGAATAGTTAGAAGATGAGATGGAGTGTAAGAGGTCCTAGAGAAAGAAGGATGGAAATAATAACTACCACAGATAGCCTACACAGGTCATATTTTACTCATGCTTTACCTACAGATTTACCAAAAATTGGCATTTTGAGAGTTTTGCTTCACACTGAGGGGAAGATGAAGACCCAAATGCCCACAGGCTAAGATTATAAGAAATTCTCAATATGCCATCTCAGTGGTTCCATTTGCTGTCAGTAAACCCGAACAGTAGCACTGTAGCCATCCTCTCTTTCTCTTTGCTAATCTTTGCTGGTACAAATACAAATAACAATTCTTGAAATAAAAGCTGAAGTTTTAACATAGTCATGAAACACGAGAATCATGAACCTGTAAAAGGGGTTTTACACATCGTCTCTTAGGATGTACCTGCACAGAAAGTACAAAGTACAGACTGCTGATCCAGTCTGTGTACCTGGAGCAGTTAAGCTTTTCCCTATTTCTTAGCCCATTGGCATTTGCTGTTTTTTCATAGCTAATTCCATGGCTCCATCTAAGATAGAGGATATTTAAGTACCACAATAACTTACATAGGAATATGGTCATTTCACCACAATGTGGAATCTTTAAATTAAATCTGGAAGTCTTTCTGATGATTGGCTACATCTCCAGTAAAAAATATGGGCTTGGTAAAAGTAATTTTGAAAAAGAGTCAGTATTTTATAAGAAGGCATGTTAGATAATAATAAAGATCATTTCTGAACATGAAATCTATTACTCTTCATCAGTAGAATTATTGTGGATTGACAGCCATATAATTAAGGCAGAATTTGATTTTGTAACTAAAATACCACATTATCAGCCACACAAAAGGAGAAGCAACACTGAATTTTTAAGTTCACTCTAACCATCTCTATTTCTGACTTTTTTGAGTGCCTACCACCACGTCACTAACAGGCAAAGCATTATTGGCATTGGCAAAATTATCTGGCAAAATAACAATTTTTTCTCTGGTATATATTACATAGACTTTTTCCTCAGAACAGATTTTGGACACTCATTCTAGTACCTATGATGTTTTACGTAATCATAGGTTGGAAGTGCTTATCTGAGAGATGAAGTTTCTTCCTTTGTCCTCTTAGGCAGCTGAAATGAATAATACCTTAATCCCTTGGCTACTTCATTTGGAACTGCTTAGTAATTGTAAAAGGGTACATTACTGCCAAAAGATTAATTTAGTTCCTGCATGAGAATTCTCAGCACATACGACATATGCAGCAGCCCTTCTCAAAAGAAGGTGACTCAGTTTTGTCTAACACATTAGGAATGAGCACCTTCTCTGCTTCTGATTCATTTCTGAGAACAGAGTACAAGCAAATAGCATTTCCACAACCCTTGCTGATTCTAATAGTATCTCTCCTGAAACTGCAGGTGAAGGAATGTTCATTTACAGACTGCTGCCTGTAATACCAAAGATGGATAAAATTGCAGGTTTGCAAAAAATTCCAGACATAAATATAATTATATGTTTACCTTAAAATAGGCCATCATTACAGTTTTCTACCCAAACCTCTCTGTGAAATCAGGTGGAAAATAGCTGGTTTCCCCACACATATTTTTATTGGCTTTTTTTCTGGCCACTCAAAATCTCTGAAGATATATATGAAAGAATAAAAGACTGTACAAATCACTGACCCCTTTCGTTTTAGTCTGAAGGGAAGAGATACAAATAAACATCAGAAGAAGACATAAGAAGTTACCATTTCTTAAGATGCCTGAGGCTAATAAATCCTGGAAAGATGCAAGGTCATGTCACCAGGCAGACTACTGAACCAATTAGAAAATGACTCACCAAAATTTAATGGAACCATCATTCAAATCTGCACAGAAATTTAAATACAGAGTGGAAAAGTCACATACTGTCATTCATTGTGCAATGTTCTGTGCTTACAGAATCTGCCAGGACTGGCGTGTCTGAGCCGTAAGTAACATTTTACTCCAGCTCTAGACTGTACAACATCAGGACCTAAAGGCAGACAAATGTAGTGGAGATTTGTGCTGAAAGTAGAAATAATTCTGTAAACTAAGTTTTTATCTGAGCTTTAGTTTGAACACTCTAGTTTCTGTTTGTGCATCTACCAGTGCTTGACTGGCTCCTTGGAACTTTGAGGCAGTATGTAATATATTTTGACTGATAACATTTTTATGCATTTTTGAACTCAGCAACTCCATCATGTAGCATTCAGTTACAAATGATAGCATAATAATTGTCAGTTTTATGATGTCAGCTAGTATTGCAACTTCCAAAAATACTTGATTTCCAATACCAAGCCAATACACTCATGAAATGTCTAAAATAAATTTACTTATCTTAAGCCCATGATGGTTAGATACTTGAATTTGCTGTTGAATCACAGTATTTTATTTGCATGTGCTGCACTGAAGATTGATAATACTTTTTCATTTGAGTAGACATATTGAAGATTGGTGCCAATAATTCAGAGGTAATTGATGTGTCTGCTTGCAAATTCACAGATTTCATATAGATCTTGTCTGCTGTAATGTGACTCATTATTCTGCCTGTGATCATTTGTATGCAGTGACATTTGTGATTTAATTTTACAAATCAAACTTAAAGCAGCAATGCAGTTTAGTTTCTTTGGCATGGTAATTGGACAGTACATTATTGAACATTAGGGTCTGTTCCCATTCTTCTACAGCCCAGTTCTCAGCAATGCAATCTATATTCATATGATGCTAAAAAATTTTTGATATCAACTGCCTCCATCTGCTGTACAATGAGATGATGAAGAGGCAAACAGACTCATGGGTGATGCAGGGAGTGGAGCTCTTGAGACACGGATTTGGATCTCAGCTCCTTCCTGTTCTGTTTCAACAACTTATATCTTCTGTGTTTCAGATAACTGCCTGTAAAACAATATTAACTCTGTTTCTCTTATGTATAAAGGTAGAGATAGGGACCACTTATCTTGCTGGTTATACATCCTGTTCAGCACAGCAGGTCTCAATCTTATTTGGAGCCTCCGAGCACGACTGGATGTCAATACAGTGAAAGGCAGTAGAGAATTCTGTATTGATTGCCTCATTAAAACCTTTCAAATGTTTGTAACAAGAAGCCTGTTAACAGGGAAGTGGTATCCCAGACTCTGAAGCTCTCCCATATATTATTTTTGCCATGGTATTCGCATCCTGCTTCCTGTTTGATGAGAGCCTTGTCTCAAGAATTTCCTCTCCACAGCCCTGTTTTCAAAACACAGGACTCCCCCATACACTTGCTGTCCATTGTGTGACATGATACAAAAGTCTGGGATCAGCTTAGAGTGAGGAACATTACAGAAGTTTGTCCTTGAGGAGAATTGTTTAGTTCAGTTTGATTTTTTGTTTTGAGTGGGGGTTTTTTTTTTGGTTTTTTGTTGGCTTGCTTGCTTGTTTGTTTTTTACCTGAAATAATTTCCTTTTCTTTTTCATGATAGGGCTTGATTGAATGCTAGCATTGGAATGGCGAGGGATGAAATTCATAAACATACTTTTTAGGCTAAATTTACAAGTGAAGTGGATAAAATCATCACTGAGAATGCAAATTTAATTCAAAGCCATAGAGGAATTTTTGAGTATATTAATGTAACCCAGAGGATGAGTGCAAACTTCACACATTTCTGGGCATTTCCACACCTCTGAATTTTGAAGAGTATGTTTTGCTACACTTCCCTTGGGGAATACAGTTTCTTTTGATTTCCCTCAATCTGCATTCCATATGCTGACACTAAATGTCTCATCCTGTCCTCAGCAGCTGCAAAGTTGATGGGTGTTGAAAGATCTTGCCACCTTCAGTCCTTGCTCCTCACTGTGCCAAACAGAGCCCCACACCTACTGGTTTTCAATACAGCAGAGGTGGCATGAGCTGGACTATCTGATAACAGGTCCGGTCAGAGGCAGTCTGGGTGTGAAGACTTCTGGTCAGAAGATGCTAAATAATATCTCAAGGGAAAAATTAATTTTTTTTCCAGTAACACCAAAGAAACGCTGGGATCCTGACCGTGACAATGTTTTACTTCAAATAGCTAGCTCAAACATGGAGTCAAAAGTTTCATTTCCTCACTGGGAGGCTCTTTGTGCTGGGTACATATACCTTGAATCACTAAAATCCCCCAGCCTGTAATTAATTAGCTCAAGTAGCTTTGATGTTTACAGAGAGAGAAGCAGTGGAGGTTGCCTGCAAGGCTCAACAGTCTCAGTAGCTTAGAGGCCTCTTCTGGCAGGCAGGGATTTAATAGCCCCACACACTGCAAAACAGCTCAGCCTGAGCTGTATTTTGGTTGTTTCTTGCCTGCTGTGGAAGGTGGAAATTCTCTGAATTTGAGTATTTGGGCATCTGATCAGCTTTTACGAATGTGAGGATGAGGTGGGGGAGATTTGAGATGGAGAACTTGGTCCTTGTTGAGATGACTTGAGTCAGAACTTCCCCAGACTGCTCCCGCTTTGGTGTGTGAGTGTTCCAGGTAGTGCAGATTACAAACAGTAGCTGCTGAGATGAAAAGAAAGCTATTGATGGAAGGGAGAGCAAAAGCAGATGGAAGGCTCCATCCTGAACACGAAGAATTAAGAGAGAGAAAAATACGAAGTAGGGTCAAAGAGAGAAAAAAAAATAAAAATGATGGAGTGGTATATCACAAATGTATCCCCGAAAAGAGATTCTGTGTACTCCAAGGATAGCAATGTCTGACTGCATTTCAGATCAGTTTTACTCAAACCATGTGTGCTGTTTGGTGTGTGCTTTACGTGTGCTCAATTACAGGGGTTATCTGTTCTCCATGGGGGTTATCAGTGGGGGTTATCCAATCCTTCAGGTTAATTCTTCACTTAGTCATCTACTGATTTAGAGCAAATGCCAAACACTTTAAAGGAAATGGAAATGGTAGGAATCAGCCTATATCTTTTGTATTGTGCACTAGGATTGTTTTTTTATAGTTGCTGCTGCGTAAATGTTTCCAAATTGGCTTGTAGCCCAGAGAGAAGAGAAGCACAAAACATTTTCTCTGGTATCTTTATCATGTTTATTTTCCTCCCTTATTTAAATGGGGATGTTCTTTTTGCCCTAAGGTTACAAAGTAGCAGATGCTTTTCAAGCTCTCCAAGACTATTAAAAAATCATGCAACTTTTTAAAATAGAAAAATGCTATAAAAGCTAAATATTTCAAGGGTCTACATAAGAAATCATAGTCTAAATCAGATAACTCAAGGGCAGGACCACAAACCACTTGAAGCTTAAAAAGCAACCCTTAAAATACATAAGGAAATATAATTTATCAAGTAAATTTGAGAAAACTTATCTGTTTCTCAGTATCCCACAAAATTAAAAGAATGCTGAATTTGTTTATCTAGTAAATAACTTAGTAAAAATAGTCACTTATCTCTTGTTATTGTACCCAGTATATATTCAGCTCAAGCTCTGGTTCTAGATATGTTTCTCTTAATTATATTGTTTAGTTATATCTCCAGATGCTCAGTGACTGGATGCTTTTCCCAGTGGCTACAACTACATCAGATGCCAACAACCAAGAAAATATTTTCACTACAATGCTCACTGCCCTGAGGTTTAAACCCATATCATTAAAAATGGTGGGAATTTTGCCAATGATTCCAAGTCGTGCAGAAGGACATCTACCATTAAGATCTGCATAAATGTTCCACCTCTAATCAAAATACTCAGTAACTTCACATAGCGTTTAGTGGAATTTCTTGTAAACAGTTGTCTAAATTACAGCTTCTGGGGCTTGAACCAAACTGAAAGGAAAAACATTCAACAGAAGCAGGACAGCTAGAAAAATGCACAAGCCATGGCAAAGCTTTTTGGCTGTGTTGCATTATGCACATAAATTTGCAGACATACATATACCAGTTAATCAATCACCTCCAGTCAAAAATGTCAGGACATCTTAAATGATATTGTATCATCAGCCTGTGTTCAGGCAATTTCTTTTCACTCTATTATAACTTTTCATCTTGAGCCAATATTAAATTCCATTTGTCACAATAGGTGTCAGTAGCTATGCCATTTTCAGTAGCATCTTCTAGATGAAACACCCCAACGTCTCTCTGCAGCGCCATTAGCAGTATTGACTGCTCTATTTTCTCTCAATAGAAAGCCCCTCACAGACACCTTACTGTGGAAAAGACATCCTCAGCAGGGCCAAACATCATTTGAGTGATGTTTGAAGGAGAAGAGATTAAATACTTAGCAAGAGTTATGAACAAGGCTCTATGCCATTTTCATTTAGGGACTTGGATCATGAAAGGGATGTGCTTTTCCTTGCTGGTGATGTTTTATTGTCATTTAAGTGGGCTCCTGCCATGCAAAGGGATGGAAAATTATTAATACTTTGGCTAAAAACCCCTCCAACCATTCTTCATTCAATTCTAATCAACAGAACCACTGGCAGAAGCAGTGAGGTGATCAGAAGATGTAGGGAGAGGACAGCTGACTTTCTGTCAGTCATTTATCTTGTCTTCTTTTGTGACTGCATGCTGGGACACAAGGTGCCTGGCTTGTGCCCAAGGGATTATCTCAGATCATCACTTAGAGGTAATGAAGGAATCTATTATTCTTCTACTGTAAATGTAAGAAACATTAGCAAGTGCCAAGGAGTACAGTCTGGCTGTCAGAGCAAAAGACAAGGGGCAGCTGCTCTTTGCTTTATGGCTGCTTGTATTATTAGCTCAGCTGAGTCATATTAAAGGAGGTAGGAGTGGAATGGTGGGCAGAGGTGGAGATCAGAACATCTATTTGTTCTTAATTAAGTATCCTCTTATTCTCTCTCCCAGTCTGCCAGTAACATTAAGGGAAAATAATGGCATTTGATATCTCACTAGAGAATTACCTGAACATTTTTGTTCTTGGAAATCACTGCATACTGCTGTTAGTGGGTCTTTTTGGGTAAATTACTCAGCTCCTGTGTGGAGTATGTGACAGAAATTACATTCCAGTACCTTCCACTACGCTGATTTTAGTCACAAAAATGTTCTGTTGCACTGAAAGAACATCTGTATTGCTGCAATCAGGGAGAGAAAATGCAAATTATATACCCTGACTTCAATGTCCAGGCAGCTCATAAGCAGAGCTTACTTTCTGACCTCTGGAAGTAAATCTTCCTTAACAGAAAAAAACCCAAAAGAAGTCTCAAAACAGACAGTGACAGAAAGTCACATGGCAAGGGGAAACTGAAGAAGTGGTTTTAGCTATTATGAAATCACTATTCCTGTCTTGCACTGCCAAAACATGGCATTGTGGACCACATCTCTTGTAGTTTTTGATAGATTTGTGACCAAATAACTCATTCATGCTGTTATGGTATTTTCACACCCAGATAAAACCAAGAAGCTTGGGCAAATAGAAGATTCAAGTGCTACAAATGCTTTGTTTACTTTCAAAACTGTATAGTATTGCTTCTTCATAAAAACAATCATCTCTCTCTATTAAATAAATTATGAACTACTATTCTCTTAGGTATGGCTGATCTCTGAGTCAAGGTGCATCACTACAGAAAGTAGGAAGTAACAAAAATGTAATGTGGGAGCAGGGGGTGGACAGACCCATCCATACCCATGTGGGAGAGTCCTAAAAAGAAGCATACAGGAAGAATAATCTTTGAAGTTCTTTTGTTAATGATATCAAGTACTGAGTTGTTCTATTCATCAAACTACATCAAGCTACAAGCAGGTACAATGCAACAAGCATTTGACTCTTAGCAGATATTATGCTGACATTAATTTTCTAAAGTATGTAAATTTTGGGATGAACATTAAATGAGTCCGACTGGCACCTGACATTAAAAGCAGAGTTCTGGCAGAGTTTTCTTACGCTTCCCTGCCACTATTTCCAACTTTTGAGTCAATTTCTTCTGACTTCATGGAAAATTGACTGTGTTTGGTATAAGGAAAATTGCAAAAGTATCCTCTGAGAATACACAGAGATCATTTTTACTCCATCCATATGATGACACATGCCCTTTTTGAAGATTGGAGTTTAATGACTGCAGCAAAACAGTAAGCGCTATCTCCATCAGCTAGTGATAACATTTTTTTGGTGACACATGTTTGATAGTTGCTTTATGGACGTATTTTCTTTCAGTGAGACAAATCTTCCTCTCAGGCAGAACTGCATCAAACTCACAGACTATAGCCAGGGACAAACCTCCCTTCCTGTGCCTCACAGCACCTGTAGAACTGCAGCACTCTACAGGTAGGGATACGTGGGATATGTGTTCCTGATACTTGTGAAACTTTGTCTGTGCTTAGATTTGAGTGCCACACTATAAGCACTTGTCCACCATCTCTGCCAACACGAGTTTGCATGTGAAATGACCTTAGAGACATCTGCAAAGCTTGTTGTCTCAGCAGCTGTTGTGTAGGCCTTAGCTGAGCCTGAAAATTCCTCATTAGTCCCAGCTTCACCTTCTGCTTCTCAAAAATAACGAGTAAGTAATGAAGGGCAAGAAAGACACATACCATGTGTGTTCCTCCTGTGTTTGTTCTGAGTTTCCCTCTAGGTCCCTTCCTTCCTGTCTTCTCTCATCCTCTCCTCATGTTCTCTGACTACATGACTGGAAAGGTCAAATGTTATCTCCTTCCTCAGTTTGTTGGAGGCTGTTTAAAAAGTTCCTTTCCAAAGCTCTGTAAAAATTCAGCTCCTTTCACATTCTTTTTCTTATTTTTTGTGAAGCCCAGATGACACTCAGGAAGGGGAGAAAATACACTGACTGAATTTAAAAGTATGATGCCAGTATTTCTTGCTCTGTGGAAAGGCAATCTCCTTCAGCATACTGGAAAATGTCCAAACTAATAACTGTAATTAATAGCTAGAGTAATCACATCCCATGCAGCAGCAGCATGTGACCCCTCATAAGCATAAATATATTTTCCCTCTGGCACCTACCAAGAGAAAGAAATCTTATTGTGCTGACACAGGAAGCTCAGAGAGACCAAATCGCTGGATGTCAGCCCCTGGGGACAGCCACAGCAGCCCTAGGGATCTGCTGCTGGCCTTGTGACACACTGGTGACACCCCATGGCCTCTCACTGAGCCCTGCTCTTCCCAGCTTGCAGCTCACTGGGCAGCACACCAGGTCAAGGGGTGATGGTTTTAAACTGAAGGAGGTTCCATTTAGATTAGGTACAAGGAGCTTTTGTACAATAAAGGTGGTAAAACACTGGAACAGGTTGCCCAGGGAGGTGGTAGATGCCTCATCCTTGGGTATATTCTGGATGAGGCTCTGAGCACCCTGGTCTAGTTGAAGATGTGTCTGCTCATTACAGGGGACTAGAGGGTCCTTAAAGGTCCCTTTCAACTCAAACTGTTCTATGGTTCCATAAAAGATCGATGGTCTTCCTCAAGCCCCCTCCTTGCAGCAGCAGCACACAGCCCTGCAGGCTCTGTCTGCCTCCGTAATTCATAGCCATTGGGACCATATCCACGTGCAGTCCTTCCCCAGGGCATCTCTTGCCCCCAGGGATATGAGCTATGGTATAGCTGCTCATGTTAGACCAAGCATGTGTGTCACAAGCACCCAAAGATAGTGAAGATTAAAATAAAATTATTTTTCTCCTTAAGAAGCAGTCACTTGCCTGGTTCCTGACCACACAGAGGGCATTTTATGCACCAGTGCCATACTACAAGGATAGTTATGGAAAACAGCCTCCGGGAGAGCCCCTGAAGGGCAGGAGAAATTCAACAACAAAGAAAACTATTCATTTAAAACAGATACAGAGGCTGTGAAATTATGCTTTATCCTTCTTACACATTCCACTTACTTGAAAAACAGTCGGCCCAGACAAAGTTCAGCCATATAAACACAAGGACACACAGGGTTCAGTTGTGTAAACATAAGCAATCCAAGCTTGATACTGCTCCCAATTAAGCGACTTGAGGGGTGAGAAACCAAACGAGCAGAGGAACCAACACAGAAAGCAGAGCAGTAGCTGGTGCCCCAGTCCTGTGCTCCACACTCTCATCATGCAAAACAAAATGCAGTTACATGGGATGTAATTAAATGAGACATCCTCTTGACCTGTTTTTTGTGAACTTGAATGCATCAGCTTTATAACAGAAAAAAAGAATGGTGGTGTCATTTAGGTAGCTTGTTGACCTTTATACATGATCTGTTTATGATATCCCTGTACTTTCCTGTCTTTCCTTGACTTTCCTTCTTCTATCACTGTGAAATGTTTTTGTTCATTTATTTATTTGTTTTCATCCATTTGACATACATTTTTTTTCAGAAATAGGTACACTGAAAAATAAAAGCTAATTAAAAAATTGTAGCTACAACCCTCTTACGCAAAAGGTAGACTTCTTCAAGGTTTTGCTTCCATACAGACTTTTAGTTTTTTCTGAAGGTCCCTTTCCCATTTAATTCTTACGAGTCATCTATGAAGAAAAATTAATGGACTGATTTCTATTTTTAAAACCATGCATGTTCTGGTCTAATACTAAAGATTAAATAGAGAGGGGACAGATCTACATTGTTGTTGTAATTTTTTGATCTACATCATGACAAATCATCTTGTACGTATTGCACTATGAGCTGATGTACTTGTGAGCATGTGGAGTGTGGCAAGAATTTGCACTATTTTAATAAAGTTCATGGTGGATTTACTACAAATTTTGCATCTTTCATTCCATGGGGCAAATTATTTTTTTTCCTAATGTTTTATGTATTTTCCTGTACAAAGTGTTTCCTATTTCTGGATGCAATCTCAAGGTCATCAATAGCACCCAGAGAGAGCAATGGAACAAAAAGCAAACACAAAGCCCTTTGCCATTTTTAAACCCATGTCTTTCTAGGTACAGGAAACACAAGTTTACTGTTCACACTCTTAACTAATTTTACGAAAACAGGAATTATTTCTGTGCTACTTTTCACTATATACTGTGGAAAGATATTCAAGTACTGGGAATAGATTTCTGGGAAGCTGCAGATTCAACTTTGCTGTATCCTGATAAAAAAAGCATTTCTGATACAAGGGCTTGAGATAGCTTCTTCATTTTCCAGTCTGGAATTTTCCCATAGTCCCACAAAGACTAGACTTCCGAGGCATTCTCAAAGTAGGATGGTTTCCTCTAAGAAAAATGGTATTTCAGTCTATAGCAACTTCAAATCTGCAACCTGTAAGCCTTCTTAATTTTCCAGAGTTACAAAATCTGTTTCCCTAGGATGTTTTCTACCCCTTCACTGGTGTTAAAAGGAGAGGGGTTAACACTATTTCCTTCAAACTTAGCATAGACTCAGTTGAGAGAGTAATCTCTGAACAAAAATTGTGCTCACAGTCTCTATCGCATGTGAAAAACTTCAAATGAATAAAAACATAGGAAAAGAGAGGTTTTGAGAAAATCTATAACCAGAGGGACATCTCTAATAACCTGTTTTGGCTCCTGAGGTGTCTCTGGAGAGTTGGTTTAAACCAAGACCTTTGGAAATCCAGGGAAACTATTTCCCACAGGAAAAATTGATGTGGAGAAACACAGTTGCCAGTCCATCTTTTAGCTTGCAGAATAAAAAGTTTCAGATAAACAGACCTTTTCATATCCCCAAGGAAAGAAGAAGTCACAGATGCAGGCATGGTGAGGTTTGTACTTTACTTGTAAAAGCAAAAAATTTCGACTTGGTAACCTTCTGAGCAACAAGCTTATGCATTCATATACTGGAGCACATTAACATGCAGAAAGCATTGAAGAAAATATAAGCCTGTTTCCTCTGCTGACATATATACAAGTGCAAAAGGATGCCATGCACAATCCTCATAAGATACATGCCCTGTTTCACAGAGCTTACCCGAGAACACAGATCAAGCATAGCCTCAGAATGATGGATGGTGGCAAAAGGTGAATATAATTTTATTCCTTACAAATGAAAACCGGCGATTTACAGTGTTGTGCTTTGGATATGGAGCTAAGACATCTCCTATCAATCATTCAGAATAAAACTATCACTTTGGAGTGGCTGAAGACAGACAGACCTGCTGGAAACATTGGCAAAGTTTCCCACATGAGAAGTTAGAAATTCAGGAGCACTAAAAACCCTGACCTCCTACAAAAAATGATTGGTAATGAAACTACAAGAAAAAATTTGGCAGCCAGAGGTCAAAATTTTTGCCTATGAGGAGCTACACTGATTAGGTCCTCAGTTATTCATTAAAATCCACTTTTAAAAATATGACAACTCTATGGTGTCTTTCTATATTTCATCATTTACTTTCCAATGTGATGTTACAAAATTTTGAGCAGTGTAGGAAAAATATGGGCCAAAATCACTTACTAGACTAGCTCCAAGTTTATAAGCTCTTAAATATGTTCCAAAAAATATGTCAAATGAACCAAAGCCATGTTTGACAAACTTGAATTGTAATATAATTTGAAAAACTTGCTGACTTCTTCACTTCCAGCTTTCAATCCCTTAACTAGATGCCGTTTATTAGCAGTATATGATGGAAACAGAGGGGTAGAGCTGTGAAAAGCTGAGCTATTTTTAACCAAATACAAGGCCAATATTATATACTTGGAGTGTATAGAAATGCTGCAGCAAGAAAAGCTAGTCTGAAGAGATGCTGAGCTGAGCTTGGGAAGGAAGCTGCTCTGAGGGATGTTCTTAATGACAAATTCAAAGTATTTCAAGGCAGCTTACCCCTAACTAAAGGAGAGATAAGTAATAACCCTCTTGACAACAATCCTACAAGCTCTGATTCCTCTAAAGCTGCTCCACTTCAAGACAGCTTTCAGGAAAAGGAAAATCAGGGCTTAGACGGCATTTAAGTCACCGTCCTGCCAGGGACCCACAAGTCCATCAGCTTCCGTGCTAGCCAAGGATGAGGCTCACTTGGGAGCACACAGTCAGATGCACTAGCCACACCTTCCCGTCTGCCTCATAAAATGCAGTATGCTAGCCATAAATAGATATGCTTTATCCAAATGTGTGCACAGCTTTGAAGCGTAAACTACATTTCATTTTTGGGGGAGGGGGTAAGAGGAGCATCAAATATGTTAGTTCACCAACTGTAAATTAAAACAAAAGGAAAAAACCATCATTTGCCCCCCACGCACCTTCCCCAGAGCTGTGAGATTTAGTACACCAAGATTTAACATCTCAGTTAGAAAAACGAGAAAGATACAGCAGAACATATGGCATGAAGAAGGTGTTAAACGGCAGAATTTGAAAATGGTTTGCAAGATGCTCCATAAATATTCCAACCCCAAACACAAGCTGTTTTGCAGCAGACTCTTGATGGAAGTTTATGCACACAATAGAATGATGCTTTTCTTAGCTCACAAATGGCCCATTCCGATGACACGGAATGGCGTGAGCAGAGTTAACCTGCCTGCAGGAGGAGCTTGGAATCAGGCAGGTGCTGGCTTGGTCAGGCCGTGTCATTGTCATTGTTTCCACTGGAAAGAGCGGGCCATATTCAGTACACAATATTCAGTGACAACAATGACTCTCATTGCCTCTATCAGCCCCAAGGATAAGCTCTCAGGAGGAGCAAAATCAATGCATTTTATAACCTCTATTGCTCCAACATCCAGACATGTATAGCAACACATGGACATATTTCAGCAGAAGCCACAAAACATATTTTCAAGTGAAGTCAATGAGTGACAGATGAAAATCACCTCCAAGGTGGAGGTGCAGCAAATTACTTAGGGCAGCAAATTATTTGCGTGTAACTGCAAATTATTTGTGTGTAGCTGCATTTGAGTTGACGTCGGTTAACTGGATTTTCTTACTAGGCCTTTTAATAATATATTCACAAACACTTAACAACAGAAATAAAAAGACAGGAATTGACTGAAAATCTAGGACTATCCACGCCCTTAGTGCTGAATGCCACCAGGAAGATCTGTTGACATGTGAAATACTGCAGAATGCTAACAAGAAAGGAAACTTAGAGTCCTTTGGGGCACACTGTTAATTTTCATGTGAGTTGCCACAAATGTAGTTACTGTTCACACAAATGAGACAGAAATTGTCATCTATTGATCCAAAACCAATCTACTTTCTTTGAGTGAAGTGAAAACACAAGTGTGTGGCTGAAAGCTTCACTAACTGAAATCTCATCACTAAGATATTTTAGTCAATCCAGGCTTGTGATTCCAGAGAACATTTCCTCACTGAGCTCCCTCTTTTGGATCTGCTTTTGGGTGGTACTCTACACACAGCTCATAAAATTCAGCACAGTAGGTAACATACCATTTTATTGTGAATGTTTTGTTTCACCTCCAAGGCATCTCTTAAATGCTAGTCTTTGAGGGACTCATTTGCTTTCATCTGCACAAACCTCCAGCTGGTAGCCCTGCAGTAAAGCCACAGCCTTCCCATTTCTTGATTCTTACTTCAAATCCTTTTGCGTTTTGGAGAGATGGTGGCAGAAAAAAAGAGTTGGACAAAGATGTCTTGACAAAGACTCAGACAGCCAAGGCTGGGATGTGCCTCTGAACCGCTTGTCCTCAATGTCTCATTAAGCATGGATGCTTTTTTCTTGGGAAAAATAACTCAATACACTGGGATCATCTTTTTTAAGCTGCTGATATAACCTAGGTTTAAGATACATGACATAGAGCCTTATTTTAAAAGGAAAGGATGCCAGTGCCTTTACATATGACTATTCTGCTTAGAAACAATGGGCCATATTTACTATTATTCACTTGCAATATTGCAAAGGTAGTTGGAAGCCCTAGAGAAAAGAAACCATTTGTGAAGACTGGGAGTAAAATTAACCAATGTAGACTGCAAAACAGGCAAAATGAAGGAAGAGGGGAAATGAAGGGCAATTGTAGACAAAGATGCAGTCAAAAATGACTTTGAAAAAAGCAGATGCTGGTGCATATATATTCCTTCTGCAGAGTGCTGTCTCTGCTAACAAAGATAACTCCTTACAGGAACTGTGGTTGCTGCAGGACAAATGTAGAGCCCACCAAGTCCTCTCTGCACAATCAGAATCATTCATCTTGGTACAGAGGGTCCAAGTGTTAGGTTGCATCAGTGCTGTGGGCAGATGTGGAGGCACGCAGTCCTGGGTTTTAGACGCCAATCCCTCTCTGTACTAGCATCACAGCATAAAATCTTTCCATCACAAGCCACCTGAGACCTATCTTGACACCAGGTGGATACTTTACTTCTGCCATTCCTATTGAAAGGCTGTTTAAGGGCTTGCTACTCTGATGGCTAGATAACTCCTCTTCACTTTTAACCTTAATGGAATTACATGTGATTTATACATGCTTCTCCCCCTCTTATGTAGTACTGTATTTACTTAGGGTAATCAATCTCCTCTCATCCTTCATTAGATTAGCGAAGTCAATACTTATAGATTTCCATTCCCCATATTATTCAGGTAGCTCCCACTTGGTCAAGGTTTATTTAATCTTACCCAGCTACTGCAGAGCACTGCACACAATATTCTAGGTTAGGCCTCAGCTGAGTCTCGCACAATTTAATAACTTTTTCCTCTCTGTTAACAGTATCTTGAAATTGTCCCCACTTTCACCCTTTTTTCTGCTCCCTCATGCTTGTGCTACGTAGCCATCCTATGATCGAGCAGGCCTGTTTCTCTCTCATCATGCTGGTTTGAACCCTGCTGATGGCAATCCTGTTGACAGCCAAAGGTTTTGCTCTGAATCTAAATGTGTCTAACCTTACACACTACCCCAGACTGAGTATTCATCTTCATCCTATTTCTTTTCTTGTCCTTAAGGTAGTCCAATTCTCGGAGTATAACACTCCAGTCCTACATTTCATTGATGATCCCTCCCTGGGCTATATCATCACCGCAGTCTATTTGCTCCTTCCTCATTTTGTGCCAGGTTTATTGGTGAAAATACAAAACAGGATTGGTTTTGAAACCTATCTTTAAAAGCACTACTAATTGCATCCTTCCAACTTAAATGCTTCCCTTAACAAACTGTGTCATCTCCCCACTAGAATATACACTTTAGGACTGTACAGTTCTTACAAAAATCCATATCTTCCTCACCTGAATACCTAATTTAATGTTCTGTACTCTGTCAAGTGCTGTACTGTGGGTTAAGCAATACTTGCTCAATTTCCTCTGCCTAAAAGGTAAGTATAGTACTGGGGGGGATAAAAAAGAACAGACACATATGTTATTATGCAGTGTTTGTCCTTTGATATACTCAGGTTGCATTTGATCCTGTTTTCCTTCATGTGTATATACTCTATTATTCTTCCCTTCCAAATGCGTACAAAACCAATATGTACAAATGCACTTAGTTACAAAGGTCTGTAACTTTTTTGATTGCTTTTTCCTTTTTAGTTAATGCCTAAATAATGGCAATATTTTCACTGTTCTCTGTCCATAGAAGCCCACTATGACTTCATTCCCTGGTAGAAAATCCATGTACTGGACATCCATTTTTTCTCATATGCCAGTCCCTTCAGGTATCTGAGGTGAAAAGTCCCTGTGATCTGGAGTGAACTGAGATCACAAAGTTTATTTTTCATACCTCATTTGTGGACATTTCCATTCCCTTTTTTCCATTAGCCATCTTTGCTGTCATTCATTCTCCTTCACCCAAATTCAACTTCAAAGAAAATGAAGAAAAATATTTAACATGGGAAATTATATCCTCTTTAATTCTATCCCCATCCTCATTGCACAGTGCTTCCATTTTTTTCTTGTTCTTTTTATTTGCATGGTTGAAAAATCTTTCACAATTTGCTTAAATTTCCTGTCTCAGCTTGACTTTTGGCAGTTATCATTTTACCCCTGCTCTTTCTGACCTCTCAAATGCAGCTTTAGCACTAGTTCTGACATATGTTCTCACTATGCTCTTACATATGGGTAATTTCTCTCTTCATCTAAATTCCTTCCTTAATAAACACTAAAACTGATTGAATTCTAAAACAGCAGAGAAGTCATGAATATTTTCATAAATAAAACCACCACATTCAGATCATTACTATTTATGAAATCATGGTATTTGATACTGAGAAACATATGCTGATCAATAAATAAGAATGTCAGCCTTTCTTCATAAAGAAATATTTTGAATGAAAAATTATATAAACCACTTTCTTCTTTGAAAATTAAAACTCTATTTTCAGAAGTATAATTATCATACCTTAAAATATAAAAAAAAGGGTACACCCCACATCCGCATGCAGAAAAGATTTTCTATCATGCATTGCACAGTCAGTTTAGAAAAGCAAAGTTTCCAAAGTTGAAGTCAGGAAATGGAGCGTATCTGAACTACTTACAAAACAGATAGTTGAATTAAACCATTAAATGATAAAATGGGTGAGGAAAGAGTATAAATAAAATTTTAAAAAATATTGGTGAGCATGCTGAGTAGATTAAGCAAAAGATTAATATAATAACCTATGACATTTTCTATTATGTCTTCTTCAGAAAGTGGTACAGTGTCTGGTCTATGAAGACCTACTTTTTCTCACTGTCATCATCTATGCTTCAAAAACAATCAGGGGAATGAACCCTGACCAACCTTATTTCCTTTTTCCTCTGCATGGAGACGGCACCTTCAGGTGGCTTTCCAATAAGTCAGTGGCAGTGATTCCTGTCCGAAGCAGAGGCTCGTGGTGTGCAGCTGCTGATGGATGAGAAGCAAGGCTGCAAATCACATAATCTCTGCCTCAGACCTGCACCTTGGCTTGTCCCTGAGCCATGTGATTCAAGTTAGATGGGAGCTGGAAAATAGATGTTGGCAAGAGGTTGTGCTTATCGCAGAACATGGTAAGAGTGAGTGGTGCAACAACAGCTTAGGGAATTAATTTGAAACAGAAGCTGCTCCCTTCGATGAGGAAATGATTTAGCATTAAACAAACAGTTGCCTTAGTAACCAATGTATTGCCCTTTCCCTCCTTTCACTTTGAACATAACCATCTCTGAACTCAGTTTTTCATCACCTTTTCTGTTTAACTGGTCTTTTTCAAGTGTCAGACAGCAAAATAGCTTGCAGTGAAATGTAAGTCTATTTCCTTGTTGTGAATAGCCCTAAAATGCAAAATGGATTCCAGGACCTTCTCTTCAGCTCACCAGGCTTTCAGTTGTAAAGAAATGTTTTATATCTAAGCAGACAAGTATATTTCTGATAGAAACAGGAATACCAGGTGTCATGTATTCATCAGGTCTACATATCTTCAGTAGTCTTTCTGAATATCACTTTTTAAGAAATGCACCATCTAGAATTAATAAACTGGGTAGCGTTTCCCTTGATGTTTACCTATTCCTACATAGAAGGTCAAACATACAGCAAATGAGAACCAAACAACTTTCTAAAAGAAGGAAGAATGAATTTTTTGTATGTGTTTAAAGTCTGTATCTTTGTTCTAACTTCTCCAGCAGAGCTTGATGCACAGTTGGGGAAAATAAAGGAATTTTGCTCCTGCCTCTTAAATTCTGACACAAGTTTTAGGTGGAGCTGGAACAATGATGTTTTCTCAGAGTCCGAAAGGATTCCTGTATATCCAGTTTATATATAGCCAGAGAGAATAAACTTGCAAGTATCTCCAGAGTTAGTCCTGCCACTTTTGGAGATGGCATAACAGAGCAAAACGCTATAAAGCTACCATTATGTAAATAATATATCTATTTACTCATACGTTCCAGGAGAAAATAATCAGAATATCCATATTTTTCCAATACACCTCCATCTTCTGTAGGATGGATAGAATTTAGATATACTCTATATGTCTTCTCAAGTCTTGGAAAAATCTAAAATGTGGATACCATTGTTCTGAGGAGCCACAAATCCCAACGCTTTTTTTTTTTTCTCGAATTTCATGAAGCAAGCTAAGAACAGCTAAGTACTGTTACTCTCCACATGGAGAGCCATCACTACTGATGATCATGGGACTCCAGCTTCAGAGTCAGACATATGAGAAATCCAGAACAGGCAAAACAGTTCCTGGTATCCAGCCTGTGCTCCTTGCTCCCATTCCCCATGGCAGTGAGTCTATCTTGTTCTGTCTAGATTTAAGCCTGAATGTGGCTGGAATTATGCACTGAGGAATCCCATGAGATCTGTCTGTTCTGTCCCAATTACAAACAGAGAAACATATGCTGTTTGTAAGAGAGAAAGAGAGCAGGTGCACTTTTTTCTGTGATCTATTAGGCTTTTCTGCAGGCTTGGCACATGGCTGTACCATCCCTAATACAAAGAGATATAGTGTAAAATCTCAACACAAACCCTTCCATTTCCATGACTTTAACTGCTAATACTGATATTATTCAGTGAAATAAGTCCAGTGACATGGAGCAAAAAGATAAAAAGCTGAAAGATAAAAACTCATAATTTGAGAAAAAAATTTTCCCCATGCCTAGATATAGGGCAGAGCTGATGCCTTGGTTGGAGGGGAAGGAAGGCAGGGTCACATGCCTGAGTCAGAAAGTAGGGCACTGAAGTTACAGTCCAATGATCTTTTCCACGTAGAAAACCCAGTGCTGTTAAATTGATGTTCTATGGACAGAAAATTGATTCATTAGATTTTTCTGATGTTTCTGTAAGACTATATTCATCAATCTTTAACACCATTTATAACCCCAGAGATAGACAGTTGAATTTATCATGTTCTGGCAAAGAAGATACCCGTGTACAAGCTCAACCTTTAAGAGGAGAAATTACCATTAAGAAATTACTCCATCTAAAACTGCCAATATTTGTACTATAGCCAGTGGTGATAGCAAAGCAGATCAAGCAGATCTGTGTCAGATACTGTAAAAGAGCATGAGAAATTAAAAATTAGCCCGCATCTGATTTTCTTACCTTTTTTTTTTTTCTCAGTGCAGTCTCAATGTGCTTGATGTACTTTACTGTTATTTGGGAAAAAAGGAGACAAACAGGAAATAAATCACACACTCTGACATGAGGCTAAAATGACACTGAACACCACAGACTCATTCTGGAGAGGTTAAGGCTCAATTATTTAAGCAGAGAGCTTGTATAAAGACTCCACTACTGAAAAATGCCTTTTTACTTCTTACATGAATTGAGATTAATTATAACACCCAGTTGACAGAATATCAGAAGGAGTTGAAAAAAAAGATCAGATTCATTTCTTATGTGTTGAAGCTATTAGCTGAAAATAGTCTGTAATTGATTTTAGTCTGATGGTGGAAGCAGGGCTGCCATTTTTTCAAATGGGCAATGTACATTTGGCCAGACAGTGCAAAGACAGGCCCAGACTCTGAGAGGGTCAATCAAGGTAAGTTTCCTCTGCAAGACAGTTACTCAGCCATCCTGGACAGCTTAATGCATGGAATTCCATTCCTCAATTATCCAAAATCCATTAGAGTTAAAATAGTGATTGTGAGAAACAAAATCAGAAGGGTTACAGCCTGACATAAAATCAGTACTAGAAAAGAAGACTGCTCCAATACTGGTGAATGGGCTTGATAGCTTTCAACTAATGTGACTTGAAGAGTAACAGTTCCACACACTATGAAAATTAATTTTTCCTACATGGCTGGTGGGTAAAGTTTCATATTACAAATCAGTGGCATTTTACCCATCTGTTTGTACTTAATGAGAACATGACATCTTGGATTTCATGTGAGCTTATGGAAATTAAGGTAGAGTATAGCTTGAAATAAACCTGCAGGATCAGGATTTATTAACTTGAAGAGGTTGTGAGGATTTTTTCATGAAGGATTTTGATATTTTGCTACCTCACTGCTTTCAGGACAAGAAGGAAGATCAAGTATTTCAAAATTCTCAAAGGAAAATGTTCAAGGACTAAAATATTCAGAGTCAATTGATTTCTACATTATTATACTGTAGTATGATGCAGAAATAAAATACAAATTCCGTCACTTCTGGGGAAAATCCAAACAGAGTCCTTATTATGAGAACACTGCATTACAGTGATATATACCCAACCCAGCAAATTTATTTATTTTCATTAGAAGTTTCATTTTTGATGGAATTGTGCCCCAATGGGTTTTCTGAGCCAACCTCTGTTATTATATTTTTACGGAAAGACAACAAATGAAGATTGAGTAGCTTTAAAATGTCAAAATGCCAGTGATTTTGACAGATACGCAAGCACTGGAAGAGATATTTGAAACAGCTATTAATATATGATTAACAAATAACTTGAATTAACACTTGAGTTGATATGAATGCATATTCACATGGATCTATTTTTACACATTCATAGGATGTATTTGTGCAAGAGACAGAAAAACAGCAAGTTAAAGGTTATTTATAGAAACAGACTGTAAGTAAAGTAAGAGACACTGCAGAGTAACCCTCCCCATCATGAGGAGGAGGTTAAGAAGAAACAACTTTTATTCCCTGTCACTCATCGTGATTACAGCTCTTTTCTCTAAAGCAGGCAATGCTGGCTGCCCTCACACAGACTCCTGGAATGAGAACAGCTGCTGTGAATAAGACAGGGTAAGATTTTCAGACCCTCAGGGAGGCATGTGCTAGGAAGCAGCAACAGTAACAGGGTGTATAATATAAATTAAAAAGATCTGGTAGGGTGGAGTTCTGCCAACAAGCAGGAGCAGGAAAGAGATTACTGGCGGTGGGGTGGGCCAGGAGCTCAGGAATAGGAATAGGAATGGGAACGAGATATTAGAAGCCTGGAGAATCGGCTGGAGTTTCTCCAGACCCAGCCCAACATGCTTCACTATCTTTACACCTTCTGTAGGTGCTGGGGCAGTAAACATGCTGGCTGGAAAGGCAGAAAAGATTGGAGTCAAACACAGATATTGACCTAAAGGAGGTTTTATACCATTTTCTTGGATAGCTGCTGTTCAGCTACCTTCCTCTGCCATTTGAGAAAGCTTGCAGAGTCTGTCCCTTGGAAAGTAAACTGTGCTTCTCCTTTGTTTTGTGTTGAAAGAACCCAGCACCATCCTCTGCCTGCAATGTTTTAAGAACAACAGTTGTACACTTCCACAGCTCTTTACAAGGATGAGTCTTTCTGATGCGCTGTTATTGGTTCTTTTAATCCATCAAATATTAGAAGAGCTCTCAGGGACCTCCTGTAAGGCTCATATCCAAAATAATGTAAAGTGTAACCTACTAATATAACCACCACAACTCTTGTTCATGCAATTTCTGCTTTGAACAGTCTAAGGAGGTGATAAAAAAAGCAAAACTTCACAAGACTTCACAGGACTCATCATTTAACCAATTCTCCATTTCTTTATTTCTTCTTATCTCTTTCCAATTAAAAAATGAAGCTCAGATGTTCTGTCTAAACACAACAAAAAGAGGTTAGAATTTCTAATTATCTGTAGTGATACACAATCTAAAATAAGACTTATGGCTCTGATACACACGGCAAGGTGAATGCAGATAGCTGAACAATAAAATGGAAAGTAGGATAAGGAAATCCAAGGAGAAAAAAAATAATAACCCAAAACCAGTAGTGCCAACATAACCTTATATTCTGTCACAAGTGAGGATCATGGAAGTAGCAATTATTTTCTCTACACTCAAAATCCTCATGTTGAAGATTACTTCAATACAGGCTACAGAGTATTTAAAAAATAAAGGCTTGAAAGCCCACAGGGTATAAAAGCTTTTGTATGATTTGAAGAGACATGACAAACATGCTCATCAGGATTATTTTCACAAAAAAGTAATTTTTTAAGCATATACGATGTGCCAATAAAAGCCTCTAATATCTTCCACATTTCTAAGGAAATCTGGCTGATGTTCATGTCCTCTGTATTTTCATTAACCCAATGCTTTAGGACAGGAGGCAAAGGATATTGTAGCCATCTTCAAAACTACAAGTCTGTGTAGTTGGATGCAGTAATGGATGTAGTAATGGATGGTAGAGTTAGAGCTCAGACCTGCTCAAACACGATAAGCAGAACTACCAAAATACTGAACACAACAATTGTACCTGTATTGACTGAAAGCTAGTGATTGCTTTTATAAGTTTCTAAATTAGGCTTCTTACACATATAAATCTGGACAAAAAAGGAATTCATTACCAGCAACTATAGACATGACATCACATATACCAACATTTAAACACAAGTCCTTTGATCCTCAGGAAGGGTAGTTCTACACCTTGAATTAACCTTCAGACTGTAACTTACCCAACTTGGACTTCACTGTGCCATCCACTCGCTCTTCAGACATGAGGTTCTAATGTTTTCTTGAGAGCTTGGGCTTGCTCTACTAAGCTGGCCAGAGAAAGTGCTTATTGTGTTTCCAGCCTTTCTCTGCCACCAGGAGGGTCAGAAAGTGCTTGCACTTTCTAACAGCAAGCAGTATGAA
Organism: Origma solitaria; assembly: GCA_013397895.1. Lineage (NCBI taxonomy): Eukaryota > Metazoa > Chordata > Aves > Passeriformes > Acanthizidae > Origma > Origma solitaria. The sequence goes on from VZRL01002032.1 coordinate 400,303, forward strand.
ATACAGTAAATTTGCAAGGGTACCTGCCCACATGATTGCCTCTCCTGTATTTTGCCTTTTACAAGTAGTATTTTACTTCTGCAGAAGTCAAGACAAACCCAAACTGTACATTCGTTCAACTACATGCAAGCAGTCTGTAAACTAAAGCAAAGAACATTGCTACTTATCCCAATAAGAAATTAATGGGGACCCTCAGTTTTTTCTGTGAAAATGAGGCACCAGAAAAACAATCACCAGAATTATTTCTCCTTCTTTAAAACAAATGAAATATACTATTTTTCCCTGACTAACCTCCTGCCAGCTTCTTGGGCACAAAAAAGTATCCTGTCCCACAGAAATTAGGCAGCCTTTCATATTGTGAGACAAGAACAAGGTCTACACTAAACCAGCTTGGGTTTGTAATCACTTCTGGTCATCTACTGACCTGCTTACACAGTTTTGGATGATGAACTCCCTCCTTAGCCCTAGCCAGGTGCTGCTCTCCTGGGCAAGCTAGAAGTCAGTCAATGCTGAGATGAAAACAGTCCTGTGGATTTTGAACTGAAACTTACACAACAGAGAGAGCAAAATGAATCCTTATCCTGAGGCAGCCATGCCTTGCATGGTCAGGTAAAGACTGAGCCGTGGCTTAACAACCTGTGTGTGACTGTCCTGCCAGGAGCAGGAAACATGCTGAATGCACAGGGAAAACATGGAAGATGGCAGGCTTAGAGGTTCTGGATAATCCTCCATCTGCCTTTTCAAGTGGTTCCAGCTTCTCATTCATATTAAACATAATTCTGAGCTGTGTTTCAACAGCATTGTTAAAACAAATTGCCTTAGGGAGTAAACATCCACTTTCCCAACCTCTGCTTGATGGCCTGCAGAGAATAAATAGTTCAATGCTACTGCCAGTTCAGAAGAAGCAATGCCATAAAGGAAATAATGCACACTTTTAATCTCCCCAACATCCTATTTTTCTGCAGCTATTTAAAATTTTAATATAAACTGCAGAAAATGCCCTGCATGTGTAGCTTGCTTTCCTGTGATCTCACCAGGACCCTCTCATTATAATCATGGAAAAAGCAGTCTAACTACATTCACTGAATATCAGTTTCTCGGCCCCCACAGAGGAATCTTTATTAATATGCAGCAGCAAAATGGCAAAGCACAGAATTCTATTTATCCAGGGGTGTTTGGCTGGAAGAAGGAGCTAGGTTTGATAATGAAATCCTGAGCCTGGTCCTTTACAGGGCGCACGCTTCTACATGCCAGACTCAATATATGACTAAAACTGTTTGAACTGGAAAATTCAGTCCATTTGCCCTCTGTTCTGCAAACAGTGATGACTAACAACATCACTGAATGAAAAATACGGTGCTGATGCAGTCACACCTGGAAAACTGTGCCCTGTGACGAGCACAGCTGGTGGGTACTCAGGAGCAAGGGAAAAGATTGTTAAGGAGATGGCACAATCACCTTAGAAAGATTGGGAAAACCAAGTGGCATTTGGCTAGGCTAGTGTGGAAGGGGGCAAGTTTAGTGAAAGCCCTCACTTGAGCTTTCCACTGCAAAAGACCTTTGCTGGGAGGATGTCTCAGGGCAGCAGTGTTCCAGAGATAGCTGGTCTCCAGTCAGAGTATGCGTGGATCTTCTTTCACAGAGAGGCTGACACATTTAATTGCAGACGTGTAAACTGATTTCTTCAGTAATACTGTGAGAGAGAAAAGATGCAAGGAAAATTCTGAGGGTCTGAAAATTAATCACATCCTTAAATTTCTAGGTCCGATTGCTGAAATCTGCAAAAACTCACTCAAACATCCAAGTCATTGTTTGCCAGTGTGACTGAAACACTTAAAAAAAAATCACTTTCGTGGGTCTTCTGATGCCCAAATGCACATGGTACTGGAGTTACTTATTTTTCATGCTTTTGAAGAGACTGCTATGTGCACAGAAGGGAAGAAGACAGAAGTCATCCAGTACAAGTGCTTTAGCCAAATGTAACTAAGAGAAGTTCAATACCAAGCACCTTACGGTAACAAGTACGAACAGAAGAGACCAATCCTACGTAAGGGAAGTAGAGAGGCTAATTTATGACAGTAATTAGGACTGAGAACAAGTACAGTGCACCTGAATCCAAACAAGGACCAGCCCTGCCCAAGGTAACTTCAGATAAGGTTTCACAGACTGCTGACCTGTGAAGGGAGCAGAGGTGCCAAGCTCATACTCCAGTCAGTCTCTAGAAGACCCAGCCTGGCTTTGACCACATCATTGGAAAAAACAAAACAAAACAAAACAAAAACAAGTGTTCAGCCATTCTGGACAACCCTCTGAGCATCACCCAATACTGGAATTTAATAGCATCCTTTTTCTTTCAACATCTAGTGACAAGCACAGATGTTTCAAGCAATTCAGGAATAAACTTTCTCTTAACAAGGCAGGATTTATCCCTTCAATATCATCATTAAAAACAAAGTATACAGCACCCAGAGGACGAAGTAGGCATAAAGAGTCCAAAAAATAGGATAGGTAGAAAAAAATCCTTGTGCAATAGGGGCTCCTCGCAATCCCTGCCTGTCAGGCCACATGATCTGATGATGGTGAGCTACGTGAACCAATTTATATACCATTCTGGGGAATATGCCATAAGTGCCAGCTGTCATCATGGGGCAGGTACACTGGGACTGCAGGATGCATAACAAGATTTAACGCAGGGCTCCTGGCACTGTGCAAGAGACTGATCACTACACTCCCTTCAAAATCCAAGACAAAATGACTTTTCAAAGATTACAAGACAGCACTTGTGTTTAAGGACTGTCTCTTTGGTCACCTTTGGGTTTATTTTCCCCTCCTTCTATCTCTACACATTTACAAGTTCTCTCACCTGATATTTTTGCCAAGTGGAATAGATGAGGATCCCTTGCATCTCTTTTTTGTGTGCCACTCAACTCTGACTAGTAGATCTCTCTTCTCCTTTTCCCCAACTTCACATCCCTCTTTCTCAGTTATGGCAACTTTATACATAATGTCCTACTTTTAAGCTTTCACCCTCAATGTCTCACCAGAAGACAACTTTCTCACTTAATTTCTTTTTTGACAATTCTTTCCTATCTTTCACTACAAGATCTTCACCTTTATCACGGTTTTAATTCCTGTTTGCTTACCACGGGACAGATTCCTGCAGTCAGTTAATATTGACTGAAACCTGCAGAGCAGATAATCTTTATTTTTGAAGGGTGTATATATTATGCATAAATCATTCCACATAATTATACAGAGTGCTCTCATTTCTGGAAATGACTGCTCTTCGTAGTCTGTGTGGAAGTAATAAGATACATTACAACAAGTTTCACCAACTGCAGAAGCAGCACTGTGTGCAATGCACTGACAAACAAGAAATCCTTCTCAAATGATGTCTCATTTAAGTTACTGAGAAACAAGATGTGCAGACAGGAGAGGCTTGTTTCAGCACAGTGCCCACTGATCTTGCTCCATTAAGAAAGGAGGATTTTCCACTGTCTAGATCTCTCATCTACTTTTTCTTTTATTTCTGAACCTGCCCCCTCCAACTGCCTGTCAGCACCAGCCTTGACCACTCAGTCACCTATATCTCTTAGTCTTATCTCACATACCATTTTCCCCATCCTCACTGTAAAGGGAACAACCTCTACAATGTGGTCCATGAGAATATTCCCTAGTCTTTCTCCAGTAAAAAGGTCTTCAGGAAGAATTATCTTAGAAATGAGTCAGCTCATAAGCTATTGTTTTGCTTTGGTGTTTTTAAAAGTAAATAGCAGAATTAACAGCTGCTGTGACTTGTGTCCTCCATGTGCAGGCTGCCTGCCAGAGGAAGGTTCAGCAGCAAGGTGCCCAAGCATCCCCACCCTGTGGGCTCAGGGGCAGTGGGAGGCTGTTCTTGGGAACACCTGCAGCTGCAGCCTGCACATGCCATGGTGACCTCCCCCTGGGCCAGCTCACAGCTCTGAGCCTCTGGCTGTTTGCAGCCTCATCTCAGCTTGGACACTCTGCTAACAGCCTTGCCTTTCTCTTCCAGAGGAAAGTACTGGGGTGCCTCATTTCCCAGCCATAATGCTACCGCCCAGAGCGGGCAGTGTTGGCAATCTGAAATTGTGACAGCTACATTCCTTCTCTCACTGCTAAAGTAGTTTTGATCCTGCATTCATTTGGGACTCTTACTGACAGTGCACTCTTATCACAATAATCCTGCCAGACATTTTGCAATGTCAAACAAGAAAGCAGTAGTAAGCAAATTACACAAAACATGGAAATCCTTCTTTTCACCAAGTGACAGGAGCTTTCTTCTGGGTGACCCTAGCTTTGCACCAGGTAACTCAAAGATTAGCTCATAGAGCCATCCAAATGATTTTTATCACCAATCTCTAATCTGATTTGGGACTACAACTGCTGTAAATCCCCAATCCTAACTCAGCAGTAAGAGTGTATTATCACCCATTGCTTCTGTTCTCTTGCACACTTGACCTGCAAATGTGATGATATTTTCTTTTCCTCTAATGTCACCGTCATCCCTAAAGTGCTCGTGACTCCTTGTTCTTTATGCATGTAACCCAGGCATATTTACAAACAAATCACATACAAAAGCACTGTGTTTTGAAAGCTGTATTTGTTCTGCAGACTGTAGTTTTTCCAATAAGCACACCATAGTGCTCAGCCTCTATCAGAATCAAGACTCATGATGCCTCAGCACAAAACAGAACATCCCTGCTGCTACAGCTTGATGCAATGCCTTGTTCAGCCAAGCAATCACATGGAAAAGTTTGAAAAAGACCTTGTTGAAGACAGCTCAGTCGCCATCCGTGTCTTAATGAAACAAATACAACAAATTGCAGTCAAATGCATCTTCAGTCTTTGTGGTCTCCTCAGTAATTCCACGATTATTACCTATGAGAATTCTCACTAAGCTCCCCTTAACTGGAACTCTGAGAGTAGACACTTTTGAATGTCATATGCAAAGAATCCACAATGTGATATAAATACCACATTTCATATATATTTTTACTTGAGCAAGACTTGGCCTCCCATCTCTCCATCAGTTTCCCTAGATCTGACCAACTTAAAAATAAAGCAAATGCATAACAGAGAACCCTCACATAGCATTCTGCAGAGGAGGCAAGAAAATGTCAAAGGAAAGACCAACACATTTGCCTAGAATGCCATTTGGGGAATGACACTTTGACATGTTTGGAAAGCAGCTAATACCACACTCTATATAACTGCATCCTTACGATTCCCAGGAAATAAACAGATTTTCTGCAGTATAAAATAAATCATTTTTCATGTAGTACTCATGGTTCTGCTGAGAGAAAGAGCGTGAAGACAAAAATTTCCAAAAATGGACTTGTACCTGAAGCCACCAGTAGAAACTATGAGAGTTACTAAATAAGCTTCTTGGTTAAACAAGCTTCTTGCTTAAACAAGACTTTCCTTTCAAAGTATCTTCTAAGTGTTGTTTTCTTCATTCTTACTTTGCACAAATACCACAGATCCCTGAAAAGCAGCAGAAACAAATCAAAAACCTTTCAGGCTTTTTTTCTTTTCTTTAGAAAGGCCTCACCCCAACCAGCTGTGTCCTCATCCACAGAAGAGCCCTCTTTGCTCCCATTTCTCTCCAGAGACCCACATGGACTCAAGGCAGAGCACAGATCCTCCTGCTACCTCCTCCCCCACCAGAGAGAAAGCTAATCGACCTTTTCAGCCTTGTTTCCCTTTCAGCTCCACTGCCTTACCAGAATGCATTGGCTATTAGCCCATTTCCCTTTATCCACAGCTTTATCTACTGAACTTGCTCCATTTGAGTGCTCCAGGCATCCATTTACTGCCAGACCTGGGCACATCCCTTCAGTCCAAGCTCCAACTCCTACACGCTACCTCCAAGTTAGTAGGGGCTGAAATGTGCAGTATGTAGCTCTAGACCTTGAAGGGCATCAGCATGAAGTGTGGTGTTAAATTGTGGCCCAAAAGAATATGGTGTTCAATCACAGGTTTTTCGGCTAAATATCAGAGATTATGTCACTTTGAACACCTCCTTCGAAGTGCTGCCTCTCCGCTGGACGCTATCAGAGAATGTGTCCATTCAAAGCAAGAAGAATTGGAAACCCCTCACTTTTTAGATGGAAATCTCCACTCATTCATCAAGAGGAGGGTTGGACGGTCCAGAGGTTATGGTGCTGGATGCCACTGTGGCAGGAAGCGCCCTAGGAAACCCTGGGTAATTCAGTGTTCTGCACGGGTCTGATATCCCTGCCTCTAAATGGGATAAGACACCTGCCTCACAGAAGGGACATGAAGTGGAGCTGGGTTCATTCTCCTCAATTTACTAATCACAAAGTGTGAGAAAGAGCAGCTAGTTGTGATCTATAAATATCTTGATCTTTACACTGGGTGCTCAGAAAGAAAAGGAATTTTCATATCAAATAATTCACGTGTATCCAGTACCAGAGGGAAGGAATTAATTCGTGTTCTGTGTTTACAAAATGCTTAACATGACCACCAAAAACCTAAATGCAAATAAATTAAATGGATGAATGAAAATTAATACTCTGGAAAACACACAAAACTTAAATAACAGATAATTTCAGACCACTGAGGTCCTTTCCCTAATGACCTCCTTCCCAGAGATGATAATTCTGTTAATTTTTTTTATAAAAAGAGAAAGAAAGTGAGGGAGGGAAGAAATCAAATCTAAATATGGCACAACTCATTGTGAGTCACACATATTTAGCTATTACTTCCAATAAGAAGCATCTCAAGTTTCTCTTTAAATGGGTCAGGAATGTGCTGGCTGCACCTGAAAGTTTCAGCAAGTATGAATGCTTTAAAATCTGTTGTAAATCCTTAAAGAGAATTCATGCAAAGTTAATTTGTACTCTTGAATTGTCATGTCTAAATTATTACTTAGTATTAAATATTTGAAGTGGAATATTTTCAAGGACTGTTGCAACTTTGGAGGAATATTAGGTTGAATTCACTTGAAACCTTGTTGGGGACAAATAATCTGCTTTCTGATTATGAACAAAGTGTTCATTCTTTCTTTTTTCTGTCAGCAATTTTGTGCTTTGCTGTTATCTTCAGTTAGGTATGCACAAATACTCACACATGGAACAACACTGAAATTAAGGAAAGGAAGTTAACACAAGTATGTCTGACAAACTCAAATGCAATAGCTAAGTGCACAAAAAATAAGTACAAAACTAAGCCATCTTTCCAAGTCTGAATAGGTGTAATTTAATGAAATTTACAGGAAGCTAAGACAAAAATGTTTTTCAAAAGTCAGAGTAAAACCATAACAAAGCCATTTTCAGACAAACTCAACATTCCTTCTGGGCTCTACCAATAATCTATTTTTCATATGAAACTTGTCAAAGGCAGAACTGTAAGGACAAATATTTTGATGACTAAATCAAAGAAGAAATAAACTTCTTGGGTCTATTACACCTAATACAGAAGAATGTGCTGAAAAGATTCTAACAGATATCCATGCCTTTTCTGAATTCTGAATTTACTTAAAGCCACAGTATCTGGAGTGTTTTACGATTGTGACACATGACTTCCTTAATTTCATCCAATAAAATATTTGTTCTAGAAGCCCTTTCAGAAGGGTCAGGCATGTGCGTAAATCAGAGGTAGCAGACAAGAACAAATAAAGTCTGTTCATTCACACAGAATTTTTCTGTGACTTACTGTAGTTTAATGATTCAAAAATACATTTATATTATTGTTTTTCAGGGATAGGCTAATATATCAGCATAGAGCTAGTACTTAGTTCTAATGAGCCCTCAGTAAAAAGTATCGTCAAAGTTACCACTAGATTTCAGGAATGTACAGAAATTGTAGAATTTCTTGAAATTTCTTGGTTTACAGAGAGTAAAATTCAATATCCGAAAATGTTATACTATCTTAAGCTGTTATGCAATATCTGAGTGAAATGTTAAACACAGTTGCTCTTCTCATTCTGGTAAACTTGAATTTCAGAGTTAATTGAAATCTGAAATTGTTCCTTGAAATAGGTGGTTGTATAAATATAAGGATGCAATTACTGAGATAGGTAGAAATGCAAGAGATTTATGTACATAATGCATTTCCTGAAGGAAAGATGATTTTCTTATTATTCTTTCTCTACTCAGCTCCACAGCACTGAAAAGCACATTTCTTTCTGCAAAACAAACTCTCCCTAGTTCAAGTTTTAAGAGAATCTGGAGGGGTAGAGGTCTAAGCAGAAAGCTGAAAATTGAAGTTATTTCCCAAGCTGTTCCACCATAGCTATGAACATGCCAGGCAGTCACTCATCTACAGCTGCTCCTGAATAAAGTCATACAGCCCACCCTGCCTGTATGTAATGGGCTTTAAATCGACAGACCCACAAATTACCTACAAAGCATGCAAAAAGAATTTGCCTAGAGGCGCCCCTATAAGAAGAATTCTTGAAGGGGTAGTATGAGCTTTCCTTAAGTGCTGCTCCAAACTCAGTGGAGGACTACACCATCTTCTGTAAGGGATTTAAGTAACACTGCCAGCAGTGCACAAAAGGCTTGGTTTTTCTCTCAGACCTAGGGATTAAAAAAAGATAAGGCATGATTTCAAGTTCACAGTTTTGTGTTTATTGTCTCCTGTGCCTTCTCTGTACCAGCTCATTTCCACTTGGGTAGCACATCAGAACATACCCTAGCTATTTGGCCAAAATATACAGGGCAGGTACAGGAGAGGCTGTTACTGCCAGGGCAAATTACTGAGCAGTTCATCTCATCAGTGACACTGAACTTTCCTACAAGGCAATGCTGCTTCTTGCCCATGGCTTTATTGTAGGTGCTTCAGGTACTTCTGGTTAGGTGCCAGATCATTTTCCCTTGGCATTCCTTGCCTCATCGTCAGATAAAGGATCCTGCTTCTTTCACTGAGCCTTTCTTGAATTCTGCTGCCTCAGGTTGGCCCCTCCTTCCTTCATTTGTGCTCAAAGTGACTGGGAGTTGCATTCAGGCCATTCCACATGCTTGCTGCAGAAGGTCAGCCCTTGGCCTATGGTCTGCTTAAGAAATTGGCAGTACAGAGATACAGACAGCTGGCACTGCTTTTCTGCACAGTAGCTGAATTTCACTTGGGCAGAAGCCATTATCTCCCTTTGCAAAAGCTTATTTGAGGGCTTTAAGCGAATATTTCCAGTTTGCACGCCCAGAGGTTGCAATAACTATGCTCTTCATTATTATGGAAAATGAACATTCTCTGTTGGAAAACCATGCTCTTTGCTAAGGTCAAAATCCACCTGGGAAGCAAAACATACAAAAAAAGGACGTCATAGGTATTCACAAGAGAGCAGCAATAGCAATGCGGAAGCTGCTCTTTCATGCTAGGTGGTAATGTGCTATTTCAGAAGGCATTATTACCTCACCATAACTCTCCTTTCATTGTGTATAATGATTAATGGTAATTGCTTTTGTACTTCAGTATTTTTCAGAGACCACTTTGGCTTCCAATGAATACATTAGTACCTCATTGCTGTAAACACCCTCCTTACAACTTGGCCTATAATACAGAATTAGATTACAAAGCAGTCAAGATGGATATTTTTTCCTTGTTTTGATTTTTTTCTGGGAGATAAGTTTTTTGCTCTGATGTGAAGTAGAAAATTGTTCAAGAGCTTCCACTTTAATTTAGCCATGAGTGGTGTTCTAAGTCTTCCTAATGTATCTACAATTCCAATTCTCTGTTAGACTAGTTTAGCATTAGGACTGTGATCAAAGAATACATTTTCTTCTGCACTCCTAGGCTTTGCCAGTAATGCAAAATGCCAGTTTGTGGGATGGAAAAATAAGAAAGATGCCTTTTCTCTTTTTCGCAAGAACCATTTTATCCCTAGATCCTACATAATATCACTGTCCTCAGATATCCTTTATGTAATGACCCACATTAAAAAATCTTTATTTTACAATGCTCACCTGAAGTGGCTTATGACTGTAACCCTTGCTCTCTCTTTTGCTTTCTCAATTCTCCTCTAATTTTAAATACTGTCTTACCCCCACTGAAAACTCAGTGTAAGGATAGCGAATTACATCAACAGATTGCCTAGGGAGGTGTTGGGGTCTCCACCGTTAGGATTCTTTAAAAACAGATTAGGCAGTATCTGTCAGAAATAATTTATGTATTGTTTATCCTGCCTCAAGGCAGAAGGACATACTAGATGATTTTCTTTGATGTTGCGACTGTCAATAGGATTTCTGTACCTACACCACCTAAGGATTTATGAAAAGAGCAATCTCATATTTCTTTAGGTCAAAGAATTGTGCTTGTGGTGTCTAAGACATTGGAGCAGTTCCCATTACCATGCTACAGATAACACTAATATCTTGGATACATCAGTGAAGCAATTGTTTTGTAAGAATTAATTTTGATAGCAACAACGGCTAAGGTTGAAATGCTCCTCTGCTCAAAGGAAGTGTTCAAAGTGAATGAACTTAGTCTTATTTAAGACCATCTCAGACCTTCTGCTAAAGGGCTAGAATGGGATTATAAATGTCCCAAGGTCTTGCTCTGATGATGTGATTTCCTTCTGTGTTAGCAATCCACTAAGTCATTTGCCTCCTTCAAAAGACTGCCATGGAACCGATGGCATATAACTGGTGTGGTGCAAGGAAAAATTTCATATGGAACATGCTGGAGAATAATTACTACTCTATAGTATCAGCTTCATGCTGTAGGATAGACACAATTCTTGTTAACACAAATTAAATTATAATCTTTTCATAGTAACCACATTATCAGAATCAGTTTCTGCTATTCAAAAGTATTGACCCCATGGTCCTTGATAAAAAAAACTTAAATTCAGCAGTAAAAAGATGAGTTTCCATCTTTAAATTCCCTACTTGCTTCAAATCAAAACATTAACAGAGAGATGTGACTCAGTGAAGCTGTTGGCTCATTGCGCAGGAAATTATTTTTTGCTGCTGCTTTACCAAGACAAGGTCACACTGTAAACTTGATGCAAGGGAAGTAAAAAGACTTTGGTTTAGATAGCAAAATTCCTTACCCGGAATTTCTACTGAAGACAGAAATAGACTCAGGCATTATTGCCACACACACACACATGCATTTTTACAGAAGAGATCTCCAGTTTCAGCCTCAAACAACTACACAAGAGGCCAGAGTTTCCCACAACCTTGTGTAAAGCTTCTGTGTAACTCTCTCCACAGATGGAAAAATATTCCCATACACCAAAGAAATAAGACCCCAACAATGGCATTCTCAATCATAATGCCTGAAGTTATTCAGAGACTGAGATCTTGACATTCTCAATATTATGTGAGTCTGGTGGTAATAATTTATGCATTTACTTATTGCTAGTCAGACAATATTAATTTGCTGAAACAGAGACTCTCGCTGAATTAGGCACAAGTGATTTTCAACAATGATGTCTTCAAAAGTTGTGTTTGGACTTTCAGTAGAGACTGAAGATTGAAATTAATTAGAGATTTGTGCTGCTTTCTCCAACATGCACCCAACTGCCAGCCAATTTGTTCTGTACTAATCCATGCTTCCTAATCCTCAAATTTTACATATTTCTTCTCTCCTGTCATTGCTCTTCATGTCAATAAATTCAGATGGTCTCCCCTTGGCTCTATCTCAGGAGACAAAGAGCAACACACAGACCTTTTCCTATGAAAGAGAACTCTTGTTTTCATGAACTCAAGGCAATTGCAGAGTTAAATTTAGGACAATATTCATGAATGTTCCCCAGTACTTCCACTCATCCATGCCTTTCCAGTACCTGCTTTCATTTTACTTTTTCAGATCCAAAGCTAGATAACGTGTATGGAATCCAATGTATCATATTTGAAAGGTTGAAGGGCAGTTGGGATTTATTCCACAACAGCTAATTGGGATCTCTGCTTTTGGATTTCACCTGCATCCTTCTGCCAATGTAATTCTTTATGTCATACTGCTAAAGTCATCAGAATGTCAGGAGAGAATAATTTGCTTCCCCAAGATTAAAGCAGTGAACACATCAATTTAATCCAGAGTTTTGTGAGACAGTCTATTAATCATCAACAAGGAAAAATAGGTATGCACTAATAAGAATTTTCTAATTGCTAAGCAAAAGATGGGGGGAGAAAAGACTGTATTCCAGTTCAGCAGGTTTGCAAATAACTCCTGATAAGAACAAACAAAATATTTCTACTGCTCTTATCAGTCCTTCACTTCAACACATTAACCTTGCATTGTCAACAGGAATAATTCAGCTGAGCCTTAGAAATGTGACTCTGAATCCATACAACTACCAGGAAACCCTCTCCTCATGCTTTGTGACAGTAACCACATTGCTCTGGTGCTCTATCAGGTAAATATATGTGGTATGAGAGCCTTGAACTTTGAATCAAACAGGTATTTAGTGCTGTCTGCCCTGGAGCTGATGACATCTTGCATTAGCATGGCTGGTTGGGAAATGCAAGCTGCCAGACCTGGTGGCTCACAGGAATTCCTCTGACTCTGTTCCTCACCACTGTTTTGTAGGAAAGACAAATGGCCTACAATACAGCAATATTCAGTATCACAACGTGGTTGATCTGTGGTAGTAGGGGAATGATTCTCAGAATTTTGAAACTTTCAATAAAACTCTTCTTTTTCACTCTATACTTCTAATATTGCACTTCCTTTCCCTATTAATATTGCTCACAGAAGTCCTTCCCTACGAAAACTGTCTCAGACTCACTGCACTGTTTCACCCCACTGACAAATCTACACCAGCAGAGTAAAAACCACCCTCTCTGCAAAATAGCATGCTGATCCCTGACAGATCCTACTCATACTCTCACAGCATAGTCTTCACAACAGAAGAGCGGTCTTTGATGAGAAAAAAAATACAGTCTGTCCTTCAATTGTTTTCTGAGCCATTGTGTATTCCAAATTACTATTGAGAAACATTTTCATACCTCACCATCCCATATTACTTAGCCCATTCAACCATACATTTCAGTGATTTTTTTTTCCCTTGAAGGGCTTCCTTGATGTAACAGAAGATTGGACTTTTAGAATTAGGAGCCAGCCTAGCGCTCATGAAAGTTACAGATCAATAGAGGCGCTGTGAGACAGCCTGGCACTGTACAAAGGCACCAGCCTGCTCTGCTGCTGCATCTCAATTATGCTGTGTGACACACCTGCTGTCCTCGTCCTGCTTCTCCCTCGAGGCAAGCCTACTAATGTGCTAATTTATATGGTGCATAACAGGGGATTTGGAACAGGGGCCTAGGAGACTCCTTTTCACCTGGTGCCTTATTAGGGATTTGAGCCCACTTCGATGGAGATGAAAAGCCAGTGAGTATAACTCATTTGTGTCATTTAGTTCTCAATAGGTACCCAGTTAGTGAATAATGGCCTTGGAATGACTTTGTACAGGTCATTTCCTTTAACAGATGTTCCTTTGTGAAGCTGCTATCCCATAACAGTTTTGTGTGTTTTCTTATTGCATTAACTGTGCATTCAGGAGCTATTTATTCCTTTGTCAATAAACAAAAGCAAATTAATTGCATGTTAATAACAAAAAGGCAAAATTTACATATTTTGCATTTCTACAATATTTCTGTGGATTTCATGTTCTACTTTCAGAGGCAGACAGTCTGCAGAAGACAGAGAGGGCTCTTACTGTTTTGTTAATGATAAGAGAGACAAAGAAAGGTTTGGCTGCAATTCTGAAAACTCCTAAACCTCTCCACAATCACAGAATCACAGAAGAGCTGAAACTGGCACGCTTCTAAGGAGATTGTCTAGTCTAACACTCCTGCCGAAAGAACGGTAAGCCGGAACATGTCATCCAGGACCATTTCCAGTTCAGTTTTGTGTATCTCCAAGAATGGAGATTCCACTAAGTCTCTGGATAATTTTTTCCAGTGTACAATACCAATGGAAAAGCCTTTTCCTAATGTTTAAATGGAATTTCTTGTATTTCAGTTTGTGACCATTGCTTTTTATCCTTTCACTGAGAACCACTGAGAAGAGTCTGGCTCTGCTTTCTTTATTCCATCCCTACAGGCATTTATGCACATTGATAAAATACTCACAAGGTAAAATAATCTCAGCTTTTACAGGTTCTCCTCACACTGCAGTCCCTAAATCATCTTAGAGAACCTTCAATGAACTCACTCCAGTATGTCCACATCTCTCTTGGACTGGGGAAGAGAGAAACAGACACAGCACTGCAGATGGGGTCTCACCAAGGCTGGGTAGGGGGAAAACACCACCTCCTTCATCCTGCTTGTGACACTTTTCCTAATGCAGACCACAAAAGGGAGCCCTGCTGGCTCACATTCACCTTGGGGTTCACCAGGTGCCCAGGCCTTTTTCTGCAAAGCTTCTTAAGTACATCTGCAGCACAAACACATGTGGTTATTGCACTGACACGTGGGGTTATTCCTTTGCACATCCTTTGGCTGAACTTCATGAGGCTCTTCTGTGCCTTACCGGTTTCAACAACTTGGGGTTCCTGAAGGGAAGACAAACAAAACATTGAGTAACTCAGTCTTTTCACATTCTTTGTCATTCTTTTGCATTCAGCACAGGGGCCATGTTTTCTCGAGTTTTTCTTTTGCTGCTGATCTACTGGTAGAAGCCTTTCTTGTTGATCTTCCTGTCCTTCATCAGATTCAATTCCAAGAGAATAATTACCCAATCCCTGCATATTTGGACACTGTCTCTGTATTATTCTCAAGGTCACCTGTCCCTGTTTATACTTTATATACTCTGAAATGCTGCATATCATCATAACTTAAAGAATGGTGATTAGAATTAAATTATTTAGACAACTTAATTGGGCAGTTTCCTTAGCCACTTGGGATGAGATTTACTCCATCCAGTTTTAATGGCCAGAAAGACACAAATCTAGTCTTAAGCAACCATCCCCTGAAATTAAACTTCAAGTGATGAATAATCTCCTAGAGGTGACCATCTCTCCTGACTAAGTACAGAAGCCCTGCCTATTTATATACAGTTTAGACTATGTGCCTAATTTTCAGATGACTAAAACAAATTCCATGTCTCAAACTCCACTGTCCCATGTTGAGCAGTCAGTAAAACAATAAGTATTTGTGCTTATTGTGTGTGCACTAACATGTATAGGACCTGGAAAACCAAACTCCAGAGGTAGAAGGTCCTTATTTCTGTAAACTTTGAAAAAGTAAGGCTGCAACCACAGTGCAGCTGTACTAGAGATGGAGCCATATACAGAGTTCTTATGTTTCTTCTTAAACAGAAAAACATGACATTTCAAAAAACTGCAACCATCTGCTGTACAGGAGTCATTTCTGCTTAGCAGTGGTGAAGAATACAGAATATCGAAGCCAATGAAAACAACAATGACAGACAGGCTTGCTGTCAATGCATTATATGGACTTAGATATTTCCAACTTCTCAGAAGCAAGGTTGCTGTATCAGCAGTCTTAACCTGGCTTAACACTTGAAATTCTTGCAATTTAAAAAGCTGAGTGCTGTGTCTTCAGGTTTTTTTGCCCTTCATTTGCAATCCACTTTCCTAGGTCAAGAAAAGCACTGATAGAAATACAGCTGCACAGTGGCACGAGAATGTTGCAGGCAAAGCTGGTTTAACTCTGGGAACAGGTGTAAGAGTCTTCAGCAAATGCATCACTGGAATAGGCAGAATTTTCTGGCAGCTCCATGGCTTTGAGAAGCTGTGTCAAAGTGACTTCGGAAGGTTGTGTGCTGAATTAGATGCAGAGTTCGTACTACACTGCTGGAGTTTCAGCATCCACAGCCCTCTGCTTCACCTCTGGTACAGATAAATACATTGTTTGCTGGTATCAGGAGGCCAGGGAACCACTTCTCACCACACTTCAGAAGTAACATTTAAATATTTTAGGATTTAGTTATGTAAAAGTTAGCAGGAGACTGGGAAAAAGCCCCATCACCACACAGCGGACAAGACTGGAAGAGCTTAACATTTTGAGTCCAATTTTAAACTGGTGAAGGTTTGCTTAACTGCTGCCCAAGGGATATGACATTTTTTATGGTTAAAAGAAATTGTCATGTTTATTTCTTTGATATAAAATTTGAATAACATGTAGTTAAAACAAAAATTTTATCAGAAGTGATTAAGTTACAATGAAACCACAGTGAATAAAACATTTAAATTATTCAGAATTCAAATGTGTCTGTCTGGATGTGAGGAGTAAGGTACTTTCAAGATCGCAGGGCTTAGCATGAGTACAAGCGATCTGCATAAAAAATTCAGTATTTTCATTAGCTATTGATTTTTGTTCTCTAAGGACCATTAATGCTGTATATTTGGACAGTACAGAAGGGTGCCCATAATTTAAATAACCCAAGAACTTTCCTGAATAATCTCGATTTATCCAATTTGCTCCCTCTTGGTTTGAACCCCGGGTATAACAACAGCTTTCAAAGCCCGCTGTTAAGTGCTAACATAAAGCCTTGAAGCTTGAGATTGTCTCTTTCAGATATTTTAAATGTGTGAGCTTGACAAAGATCTTAATGGAGCAGGGATTTTGCATTTGCCACATTCTCCTGTCTGCGAAGGCAGATAACACAGAAGTACAGCTTGAGCACCAGGCAGGGGCACAGCTGATTTCAGAGGAAATTGTAATAAATGATGGCTTTAGCTTATCATTCCCCACAGGCTGTTGTGCTTAGCTGGTGCTGTTCAGGTCTCAAGGTCTGTGAAAGCATGACACCACCGTGGTGACAGCCCATCATCGTGGCACGAGTGTTCCACAGCAGAGCCTCACACCTTCTGCAGTGATGCATCTCCTGAGCCGAAAATTTCACATATTTCCGGCAGCAATGCATCTCCTGAGCCGGAAATTTCACATATTTCCTGCAGAGATGCATCTCCTGAGCCGAAAATTTCACACATTTCCTGCAGCGATGCATCCCCTGAGGTGAAAGTTTCACATATTTCCTGCAGAGATGCATCTTCTGAGATGAAAATTTCACGTTTCCTGCAGCAATGCATCTCCTGAGCTGAAAGTTTCACGTATTTCCTGCAGCGATGCATCTCCTGGGCTGGAAATTTCACATATTTCCTGCAGTGACGCATCTCCTGAGCGGAGCTCAGCTGCAGGCCAGGGCTGCTCTCAGCATGCCAGCACCCAGCCTGGGCTGGACAGGGGCTGGCAGCTGCCCCGAGCAGAGCTGGGACGGCAGCTCGGTGGTCCAGCCTTGCTAAAAGGTAGAGCGACAGTCACTGCACTGTGGGAAGCAGCAGCCAGTAAGGAATGCTGGGATCCAGCCTGGGCTCTAAAGTGGCCGTCCTTCCCAGCCTGCTCTGCAATGAGAGGAAAGAGGCAGGCTCCTGGGGGAGATTTGGAGCAGGAACATAACTAAATGCCCAAGGAGAAGCCTTTCTCTCCTCGCTGACATCAGAGTGCTAACACGCACTGGATTGCTGGCATGGCACCTCGGCTTGGGGAGCAAAGTAAAGCTCACACCCTGTTCAAGGACTTGGGCAGGTCTGCAGAGTGATTAATTCACCCACTCAAGTTTCAGAAATGCATTTGGAAACATCTGTTTTCCTATACTCATGCAAGACAAGAAAGGAAAGTTGAATTTTCAGGGATTTTGTACAAAAGGACACAGAACTGAAGCACTGAAAGTGACATTTAGATAAAATGCCAAGCAGGTATGCAACCCTGAGAGCTGCTTTCCCCCCTCACCTAATTGGGTATTAATTCCCAAATCCACACCTGTGTTTTGCAGTCATTGTTTCATGCAATGACTTTTTTTACATAGGAGCAGAGAGTGAAAGGTGACACCTCACTGAGGAGCCCTTCAGTACCCCTGCATTTCTGTACACTGCATTTCTCCAGCTGGCTTTCAAACTAGCAGTAGTTTTGGATCTGATCTGGGGGTTTGGCTGCTCCCAGGGGACTTTTTTGGAGGCAGCAGGGCTTGACCTGCAATTGGGCATTCAATGCTCATAGCTTGGCCTCTGAAAATTAAAGACTGCAAAGCTGAGCTCCTCCCATCTCCTTCTCTAAACTCTCCAATTCCCACACAGTGAGCTCAGCACTTTCTGAAAACTAAGATGTGATAAATATCCTGTAGCACAAACACTGAATTTTGAAATACCAGGCTGTCCAAATACTTGGAAGCAAATCCTACATATACTATTGACTAAAATACATTAATTCTAATATTAGGTAACACCTTTTAGTGATCCCAGAGCGTCTACTCATCACTGTGGCTATGCTTGTAGCAGTTCAGGAGACAATTTAATAGGTCAGACAGATCATGTGTACTGATATATGGTCTCTGGAATAAAACAGTAAAAAAAATGGGTAGGCACACGAATTTATTCTCAAAAAAAGGAAGGACATCAAAGATGACAGCTAAAAGCAGTAAGATAAAACTGTCACTCATGTACATGCTATCTATTATTTTATACTATCCTGCTCACTGCTTGTCATTTCTCCCTTTTTTTATTTCACATTGTGAAAATTATGGCTCCTTACACCAGATTTCTAATGAATTAACCTGGGATCCAGATTCTAAGCAATACCCAATGTGCAGTGGTGCTGAAGTTCACCTCCACAGTCCTGGTACTCAATACATTATCTCTAGTGTAACTTAAATCTGCTCTAAATTACTCTGGCTGGGCGAGTTTGGGAAAAAAAGTAATTCCCTACAGTAGACAAAACCAAAATATTGCTGCTGGCCAAGCCACCCACATACCCTTTCTTCAAAGAAATGGTTTGCACTGAAGTCTTCTCGGAAGAGACCAAGAAACTGTTTCTTTAAATTTCCTAACCGTGTTTCCTTTGGGAGCACCATGACATCTTATACTGTGCATAGGCACCTTTTGCACTAGGATGTGATTCACCCTATGCATTCTCCCCATTTCTCCAGTGCATGCTGCAGGACAATCATCATGCTGGGACTCCGCTTTGGCAGGTGACATTGCACCTCTGAGCACTGCGAGCTGAGGTCCCTGCCTTACACCTGACCATTGCTACATTTCCCTCTGCGCTGACAGGTACATCTTCAAATGAAGAAAACAAAAGCTTTCCATTTCTAAGTTTTTTTGCATATCTGCCTTTAAGGGATCTAAAGGAGTGGACATCAAGTCCTTTATAAGAATTAAAACAAAGTAGAGTTACAATATTCTACTACTTGGGTTTTTTTTCTTTCTTTCTGTTTGATAATTCAGGAATATCAGTATTCATCCTCTTTATGCTTCTCCATTTCCCCTTAGATTGGCAGCTCCTCCATCCTTGCATTAAAGGTCAGGGCTGAAATTCCTCTCCCTAAGGTATTTCTTCCTACAGAGGTTAATTAAAAAAGAACAAAGGGCCAGATACTCCACTGCCTTCTGTTTTTCACAGTCATTTGCAGACCTGGATCCATTCACAACTCACAAAGGGGTTCAGAGCTTTTCAGACATCCCCCAGCATGGACCACCAGGCTGCATAAATATAGGGGGACGGACAGAGAAGACAACTACTGAAGCAGTCCTTAAACACTTAAAGATCACCTGTAGCTGCCTGATTGACACAGAGGTGTTGGCAGGCAGCCTGGTCACTGAAACAGCTCACAGGAACAGGGCATGTGAGCTCAGCAGGGGATTTCAACTTTTGGGATTCTTAGCCCTTGTAAATTCATTTCATTGAGGAAAGGGACCGTGACTTTAAACTGTTCTTCAACAATGACACAACCTACTTCTTCTAAATCTGCCCCTACATTTACTAGGTAGAGCAAGAAAACACTACCAGTTCAGACTTCTGTCTCATCTGATATCAGTGCTAGCGTATCATGAAAGTTTAAATGGCCATGCAGTGGAGTGGCAATGGAGAATCAAAATAAAACCAGTTTCACCTCTCATGTTAATTTGGTTTCACTTGCATGCTTTCTCTGATGCTCTTCCACTTCTCCAGTCATCCATAGAGTTTCAGGTGAAGCAAGACACGAATTTTGAATGCAACATGCACATACGAAAAAAACCCCCAAAACAACAAACAACTACTTTAAAGAAGGAATATAAAGGAGGCACAGGCCTGGGCCAAGCAACATTTTCCCACAAACTGCCTTTGTTAGAAAAGTGAATTTTCAACTAACTTAAATATTTCGCAAGTCAAGACCCTGAAAGTCAAAACATTTTTTTAAAATGCTTTCTGATTTACCAAGCGTGTTGTAGCTGTTAGTTCATAGCCTCATTTTTCTGAGTTAACTGTGATGCACTCTAATTCTCAGCATTACTGATGTGAAAGTCACCCTGAAAGCTGCAGACTGGCCAGGGAGTCTGGTTTAGAGAAGGCAAAGGAAGAGGAAGTACCCAGGAATATAACACCCAAGGCTTTCTGACACTTTTTTCCAAGAGTGATGAAAAACCCCCCATTAACACCACAAAAGCCTAGGACATGTGTGTTCCCTTTCTCCTGTGGGTTTCTGTTTCCCCACTGCCTCAGAAGCACTATGTGCTCCTCAGCAGGGTTCTGGAGAAAGCTCTTTAGAAATCCTGCAGATTTAGCAGAAGCTACAGTCAGCAATGGCACATTTTTCCATCTTTGTGAATGAGCAATGGACAGCAGTGGAGGTGGGGATGTGATTCTCTTCTTGGTGCTGTTCTCACTGACTTATCACTTTACATCTGCTATAAAACTTAGGGAATTTCTCAAAGGGGTAGTGCAAGGATTGGTTAATTTTATAAACTGTTTATGACCACTGTTACCTAGATGCTACAGCAACTGCACATAAAAGAGCACAACCTTGAACTAAAGTTGAGGTAAAAGCATAAAATATGAGTGCTACAAGAGGAAGAGCTATTAATAAAATGAATCTTATAATCACACCTCTGCCACCACACATTTATTCATACTCTTCATTTCTCTGGGTGAGATTCTGTATCTTTTACTTCAGCTGAACAGCAAACATAGCTACACTGGGAAGCAGAACTTCCCCAAAAAGATGAAGCTCACTGTAAGGGTATCAAGAGTAGGCCCCTAAAGACAGATTTCTTTGACATGGTGGAAGAGTGTCTTATTTTCTCTGAGAGCATTCTAGAATGGAGTAGAAGCCTAATCCTGAGTGAACATAACCAGAGTTCAGCAGAGTATTGCACCAAGAGCACTCTCAAAAACACAAATCAAGGATCAAAGAACAAGAGAAAAATCTGTTGGGGTAGCTAATACTACCTCGTCCTTTTTTATTTGAAAACTTTTGGCACCTGCAAGAAAAGAGACAAAATTGGCAACATTGCCACACTTACCGTTCCTGAGGAATTACAGAATCATGGTTTCTAGATAAAATTACCTTTTGTGAAGTCTGATATATTTTAAAACTCTTTGTAACAGTTCATTGCGTATTTCAAATGGCCTCTACACTACAAACAGCTAACATATTTATGCTGGCAGGACTGTCAGTGTTTTTTTGTTATAAGAAGCTTGGAGGTCTGCTACAAATAATCTCTAAAGAGGAACTCTAATTAGCGGCTAAAGTTGGCATATTTCCTGCTATCTGAAATTAGATCAGAGAGTTAGGCTGAGATGAAAAAGCCCTGTTAACTCCCTAGGCTTCCAGTTCCTGTTTATTGGTGGAAATTAATGTTTTGAACTTTATCAACCATTATCTAAAGAAGTCTGGAGTCAGTGGTAACAGAGTGATTCAAGAGAGACTTTACTGCCAGCTTCTGTTGAAGTACCATAAGAACTCTACATAAATATCCACGTGAAAACTTTATTTAATGGTTACATGAAGCTGAACAATGGTCAGGAAAGATGGCTGAGTGGCCAGCATGCCAGCCTGGCAATTATAAGGAGTGGGAGACATTCCTTGCTCCAAGGTACTATTTAATAATTTCTGCATGACCTAGAAAAATTCTCTTTGGGGAGGGTGAAAGTGAGGGACATTAACGAAATGTTGCCTACAGTTAAGCAAATCTTTGTTTTTCCTACAGCTTGTGGAAACAGAGAGGCTCCTGCAGACAAAGCAGCCCAGCTTTTTGGTGTTCAGCGACTAGAGTTAGCCTTTGAAGAGATCCATTTGCCATCTGCAAAACAGAAATAGCGCTGCTCCACCTCATGGGAACATTAGACAGATGGATACTCTGCTTCCGAGAGACCTCGACCTGCCCTGGACAGGCACATCAGAAGCAAACACCATAACTCTCCCCACATGGCTCTGCAGCTTCCCTGGGGCCTTTGGTGCCAACACTAGGCTTTACATTTCAGTTTGCCTTCCACACAACTTCAGCAGCTCTGAGGTTTGCCACGTTCCTCTCCTCCTTTTAGCTCTGCACAACTTGGGGAATATTAAAATGCTTAAGCTCATTTTAAACATCAGGACAGAGAAGGGACAGGTAGAAAGACAGCAGAAAAGAAGGCACAAGAAATCATCCTCTTGGATAATTCTTCAATGATTCTTGAATGATTCTATATTTGAACCTCAGTTCTTAGAACTTCTAAACAAGGAAGATATTTGTCAAATTGTATTTTGCTCAACCAAACATATGGGAAAGGAAGCAATTTTTACATCTTGAGGCTAAGCACAGAAAACCATTGTAATTCTAGAGTTAACATGTAGACAAAGGAGGAAACATGTTATTAGGTCAGTCTGCTTTTGTTCAGACAGAGCCATTGAGAATTTCGGCTGTCTTAGTTCTGATAATCAGCCTGAGCAGACAAATCAATGTCTTAAGCTCTTAATAGCTACAGAAACAAATAGCAAAGTCAGGCTTATGTTTCAAAAGAAAGTGGTTTAAACCAATCCTTTATCCCACCAAGTATGTGGAAATTTTCTGCAAAATCCATCTACCACAACAAAAAGATTTACAACTTAATAAATTCAGCAGTGAAATGGAATCTTCACAGACATAATGCCAGCGTACCTTTATCCTCACCTCCACACCGCAAACTGTACCACACAACCCCTTGCATTTACAAGTTGAGATAACTCTTCTCCATCTTTGCTTTCTAGTATGAGTGCTTTTTTACACTCTGTGATTTTCCTCCTGAAGAGGACAGACAGGATCTGTCTAAAAACACTTTAAGAGAAACAGGAAGAATCTACCTCCTTAGGCCTGTAACTCACAGCAAAGTCGACATAACTGAACTGCTGTCTCAGGAATGGATCCCATCCAAACAAAGAGCCCTTTTCTTAAAGTCTGACAATGGTTTAAAACCAAGCTGGTGGCAGCAAAGGGGCCAGGGGTCAAAATTCAAGTGAGTGTAATTTATTCTCCTAGCTCCCCAAGCACTGTACAGGAGGGAACACAGGCATACAACTGGAGTACGCAGTACCATCCCAAGTTGCAGTACCATCCCAAAGGTTCATTCCCAGGAAATCTCAGCAAGTTGTCTCAGTCCCTTCCAACAAACAGCAGTGTATGACAGCAGGAGAAGCAGTGGGTGCATCTCTGAAGTCTCATGGCTGAGCACAGATACGTGCAGGCTGAATGAGGAAACAGGGCTGAGCTCTTGAGCACAAGTCTGCAGAAGCAGACTCACTTCTTTTGCCATAACTTTAAATAACTAAAGCAGAGCTACTTTACACTGCCGGCAGAGCAATGAGTGAGTCAAATGTGCCTCCAGCAACTAACTACCATAGGGATTTTACTTGCAGACTGCAGCACTTTGGAGAAAAGTGTTTATGCAGTTACTATGAATTTCATGTGTCCCTGCGGATGCAATCTGTACCCTGTATGCTTGGAGAATTAAATCATCCATTGGGAAGGAAGACCTAGACACTCTCAGCGTTGCCCAAAAATGCGAGATCAAGCAACCAAGAATGCCTCACCTGGTCTGCTGAAGGAAGCAATGAGCCTTCAGCCAACAGACTGTGATGGGCTTTGGGCATGCTCTGCAAAAACACACTAAGGGTGAGGCCTTAAATGCTCAGGCTGAGATAGTGTCAGTTCAAGCATCAGTGTTCTCCACTCAGCCAAACTGTGATGGGGACTGTTTAACAAAGGAGAATTCTTCAGCCAAAAGGAGTCAATTTCTTGCCAGAGGGCAACATAGAGAGACTTGGTCTCCCCTGGGAATTTAAACCAAATGCAGGGACATGACCAAGGTCATCTGATGCTTAATACAGATTTGCAGTATTTTACATTTTAACCCTGTGGGTGTTTATTTTGCTAAGCCTCTTTCCTTAGTGCACCATTCTGTTGTCCCCAAAGGATATAATGAGGTGAAATCCACCATCAAACTGTGCACAGTTTGGGAGGCCCAAGAACCTCGAGTTGAACAGAAGGTCTGCAAGATTCAATGCCATGGGAATGTGAGATAAGGACACTTAGAACTATTAAAAAGATGTATCTTTATGTAGACACAGGAAATTAATGCCTACAGAATAATGTACTTTGAACTAATCACAACAGCCTGGAGAACATTAAAGAAGAAGGATGAGACCTGTTTTTAACACAGATGATACATGCTTTTACTAAAGGACATGTTACTATTCTGAACCGGTTTTCCAGCTGCAGTTAATAAGCTCTGGGTTCAGCTCCATTTGTGAGAACACAAAGCAGCTCTTTACAATTTCCCCACCCTAGAATTTGCTTCACTTTGGTCTACTCCCCACGACTGCAGTAGCCCCAAGGGAATCTTCAGGAAATTACTGGACATTTTTGTTATTTGACCTCTCAGATTTGGTAGAGCGACACAGAGGAGATGTGACATCTTGAAGAAGTTAGCACAGTATTTCCAGAACCAGGGCAAACGAAACAGGCCAGCCTATGCTCTCTGTGCTGGGAAGGCTGCTCCAGAATACGCCAAGATCTTTTCCTTTGCTGAGCCTCTCTGGGTGTCCTTGACAAGAAAAAAACATGTCTACAGCTCTAGCACAGGGAAAGAGCTCCCAACAGCTTGTGGGCACGGCATGCTCCATCTCCTGCCCATGTGTGCCCAGCGTGCGCGAGCGCGCCTGCAGAGGAGAGAATGCACAGCTGCTCTCTGGGGTGAGCTCCAGCCCTCCTTGTGCTGAACCTGCAGGAAACGGAGCCTTGAGACCTTGGAGCTGCCCTGAGAAACAGTACAGACACAACCAGCATGCAATCTTCTAAACTTCCCAATGATGGGTCTGCTGGATTCTCTAACCTAAAACGTGCAATAGCAACTGAGTACAAAGTGAGTGAGTGCCAAAGAGCCCCTTGCTTCTTGTCCATTCATGCACACCGCATTTCCATTTGTATATGCAGCTGAATAACACGTTAATTCTGTTTTATAAATGGTTAGCTCTTCCCCAGCTGCTCTAGAGAGGAAAGCTGTGTGCAGTGTTGCTGTTTTAATGTATATGCTGCTAGTTATTTATGATGGTAGCATTATGAAATATACCTTGTGTACAGAGCAGAAGAGACTGAATCTCATGGTGGTTTTAAAGGAACTTTGTTCCCTGCCTCTAGCAGCTGCACCAAGTATTCCTGAGCCATGAAGCCTACCTGAAAAGAGACAGCACAGGTCAGGATCAAAAACTGTCACGGAACATACAAAGCAAAATTTTAGAGTACAGTAAAAGCACACGTTAAGAAATTTTGATGAAAATGCAACACAACAGCTCAATAGATTTCAAGTCCAGTACATATCTCTACATGTTACCATCTTAAGTCTCATTGTGGCGTTTGAATTGGGTGTGAATTTTGCTTTCAGCATGCAGGCTGTTGCCTACATCCTCTGAGTCTCCTGTTGCTGCCGAGTTTGCCATCCTTCACCGATCACTAAAGTAATTACAGAACTCTCTTGTAGTGTTATGCTGGCACATTATTCTGTACAATATAAAATTAAAAAAAAGCCTAGGTCCAAGTTATTATAGACTGCATTGAATAAAAATTAGGAATATTTGAGACAAATTGAAGGAATAATGTGTTAGGATTGCAGAATATTGAAATTATTCTCTAAGGCACTCAAGATGTTTGACTCAAGGGGAAGAAGAGATAGGGGAGCCTTTTTATAGAGGGTGGTAATGAGAAATCACACATTAGGTTATGGAAATCTGTCCATTTCTTTCTGTACAAAGATTTGGTGGCCAGGTTCTGGAGCGTACCAAGGAGTCACTAGAGACCAAGAAATAGCAGAGCTAGGGATATGCTATCCCAGCCCCAGTGTTAGTGCAGAAAGCTTCACAGTCATGGATTGATGTGACACAACCGGATGATTTTTTAAATTTAATTTTTAAAAGTGAGAAGAATATTGCTTTTCATTAAAGCATTTTCACCATGTTTCATTGCAGTACTACAAATGAATAGAAATAAGGTAAATCATCTCCTGTTGGATCTCAGTTTTCTGCAAAAGACTTGTAAGAATCATCTCTCTGCCTGTAACACATGTAAACTTAAATTCTCAGTTTATTTCTTTAAATCATATAGACATCTGAAGAAAGGCATTGCCAGAAGAAATTTCCATTTCTATGCACTAAATATTTTGACTATTCTTAAGCTTAACAGAAAATCCAAGGTCAAGATCAACACTCACAAATTCCACGGAGCAACACAAGCAGAAATTATGAACCATACCTTGTTGGAACTGTTGGAGGTCAGGTCTGAATAAGGCATTTGCATTTGGTAAGAGGTGTTTAACTTTGGAAAGGTTTGTTACAGCAGAGTTTTCCATGCTGTTTTTGTGATGGAACAGTCCCATTAACATAATCATTCAGTATCACTTTATTTCACCCATTCTTTACTACAATCTCTATATCCGTGGAAGATTCAAAAATTATGTTTATGTGTAGCCAATCTCATTAATTCCTGCATTTCACGAGATTCTGCATAAAACTAATGTCACATACTGACATGGCCTTGAACAAATAAAGTGCAAAGGAAAAGACTGATGTTTTCTCTATCATTTAATACCACTAAGACTAGTGCAGCAGGTGGATTTATGTGTCATAAGAAAGCACAGCAGTGAACTTTCCAGTGTTAATGTAAAGCTTGTGGAATGCAGCTAACAGACTGGTTTGGCCAGATGTTGAAACAACTCCATTGGCTTCTTCGCCTCACTGCTAAAGCATTTCTGATAAGAACCAGCACAAATATAGAGTAAGACTTACCCGAGTTCACCTGAGGTATGCTCTCCAATTGACTGAACTCCTCCTTGAAAGGTAAACTCTGTACATCAATCTCACCCCAAAACAGTAACATAGGATTCTAAGTTTACTACTGTAATGGCTGTCAGAGCACATCAGACCAGGTCACATCAGCGTCAACAAAGACTAGAAGTGGTTTGTCAGTATATTTGAGAGAAAACAGTGAGCAAAGAGAACGATAATGAATTTCTGTTGACCCCTAAGAACCCTAATTTCAGCTGCAACCATTGTTTCTGGTTCAAGGATCCACACTTGCAGTCAAATATCTTTTCTCTTTGGTAGAGCAAATATTGGAAGAGTAAACAGTAAAAGCCATTAGGTCCAACTGTCTGGATGCTTCTATGGGGAAAAGTCCTACTTTTGTTGGATTGCCTACTTTTGTTTCTGCTCCATGGCACAGATGTCATGTGAGACAAATAGAAAAGGGCCCAAGGACTGAGCTGAGGCTTTCTAACTGCCAAAGTACTTGCAACACACTGCAACATCTGTACTTTTCCTGGATCAAACCTCACCAATAATACAGAATCTGCTTCTGGAATTGGCTGAAAATCACAGCTGATGTAACCAGACCAGAACGCCAGATCACACTCCCAGATCGGCATGTTGGCTCAGCATTTTGACAGCATGCAGGAAACTTTTTTGTCATTAAAAGAAATGCAGATGGTATATAGCTGGGGCACTGCTATCAAGTTCTAGCCTGTAGCCCTTCTAACCTGCCAAGCAGGAACCACCATATCCCCACAGCACTCAACAATAATTTATTGCTTGTATTATCACAAGTCACATTCTGTCCCTTTAAAACTTTTTTTTCAAGGACTCCACAACTGATACAACTAGGAAAATGCTAATTTTACTGTAGCTAATAAATAGAGGTCTGATTCAGTTCACCTCAAAACTGGATGCAGAAGACAATTTTGCTGTCAGAAAGATGAAGGGATAGGACAAGCATTGGGCTGGCCTGCAATGGGAAAAGGAGGCAAAGGAACAGGCCTGACCAGAGAGCCAGGCTGAGCATCTTGGAATGTAATGCTGGCAGCTTCTTGTGTAGAGGAGAATTAACAAGTTTTTACCTTGTTATATTGACACTGGCCAGGAGCAAAGCAACCACACAGCCTCTAACTCAGCCCACCCTGTTCATTCGGATGGGGGACAAAATTGGAAGAGCAGAAGTCAGAAAACCCATAGGTCAAGCTAAAGACAGTTTAATAGCTGAAGGAAAGAAGAAATAAAGCAGCAATTGAAAGACAATCACTCATCAATTCTCCCAAGCAGACTGATGGCCCTGCCAGTCTCTGAGCAATGGCCACCGTGGAAGAAAAAGCTCTCACCTCCTTCTTGCTCTACCCCAGTTCTTATTGCTGAAGATGCTGTTACATGGTATAGGAAATCCCTTTGGTCAGTTCAGGTCAGCACTCCTGTTGTGTGCCTTCCCAACCACCGGCCCACTCCTTGGTGGAGAGGGAAAACACAAGTTGTGCAAGCATTGGTTAGCCATAGCCAAAATACTAGTGGGTTATCAATACTATTGTAGCCACAAATTCTAAACACAGAGCCCTAGAGGCTGATATGAAGAAAGTTGTCTCCTGCTCAGCCATACCCAATACATCAACTTAGGCAAAACCAATTCCCCAGGACTCCTCTTAACTTTTAGCTTGAATAAAAGGAAGAAAATCAATGTCTTCCTTAGTAACACAGTGACTAAAGTTGTTTTCCAAGCAAATGGGCAGTTTGGGAATAATATTACCCCACAATTCATCAGATTGGCATAGCATATTGAAGTACTAATCCATCATTTCTGATTGCATTAAGATATTCAGGAATTTGGAATCAGGCAGGAGTATGCTGTATACAACAACTGAAGAAGTTTGAAATTGTACCCTCAAGAAAATATCCCTCACTCTAACTGGGACACAATCGAGGACTGTTGGTGTATTCCTAACCAACATAATTTTTATAAATGGCTGTGTAAGATACAATGCCTAATGCAGGAGGTCTGGTTTGGCATCCAGACCTCTGGGCTATGTCTATTTTGGGATAAAACAATGTTGTTTGCCAGTCAGTGCTGCATCATAGCTGTTCCTATGTGCACAGCACTGTGTCATAAAAATTGATCTTCTGTGCTTTATAGTAGTTGCTACTTATTAACCAAATAATTTGGAACACCAATGTAAAACCTGCTAAAATCAAGTAGTTATGGTTGTGGGATAATAGCTCTCCTGGTCAGGAATCCAGGACTTTTAAAGGGAAAGAGGGGTGCTGCATAAAATACTGGCGCCTATAGTTAACCAAAGGGTGTGTGTGTTTGGGGGGGGGGGGTGCGGATAATTAAATAATGGGATTCTGTTTCATCAGGCAGGGTAATTAAAAGTGAAGGCAAGAAGTTCCTGCTCAGTAGATTGCTCAATGGTGCAAGATCACAGCCAGAGGTGGAAGGTGAAAAAAACTACAAAATTTCCACAAAAAGGGATACAGTTTCTGTTTGTTACAAACCTTAAAGTCATCAGAGTACCAAGAAGCTGAGAACAGACATCATGAAACTGAACTTCACAGACAAACCACTGCTAGATGACAAACCGAGGACATTTTGATAGGAAGGATCTGACCATAAAAACAACCTTTCTTTTCTAGTGCAGCTGTCTTAGCGAAAAACAAAGGCATTACAGCTACCCAAATGGAAAATATTGAAGTCCCTCATACATTGCCTGGTGAGAACTCAGGTACCCATCTTTCTAATCTCAGATCTGCTGCAGTTTTACAGAATAATCCTGGACAAATCATCTCAGAGAAACACTGAATTGACAGAGCCCTTCCCAGATCATCAGGGCAAATTCTGCAATCTGTAAAACATTTGAAATGTACAAATTCTTAAATACTCCATGACATTCATCCCCAGCATAAATGATCTTCATGGTGACAGTTTTTGCTCCTCTCCTGAGCAAAAGGAGGAACGTTTTGCTCCCCTTCCTGAGGTGGAAGGAGGATATCAAAACAGCTTGACACAACATTTTATAATGCAGTTCATTGTTCTGCTTTTGGGGTAAGATTCACTGAAGGATGCAAAATAATTTGGAGAACATTTAAATCTTCTCTATGCATGACACGAAAGAGACATCATAAGGGTGCCATGGATCAGGGAACACAATCTTTTACACAGGGAAAACTACAGGACCAGTTGTTTGTCTGGAAGTGGTGATGACATTGATTGGAGAATGAGGACGCTGGTTCAGTCCTCTGCCTGGGGGCTTGCAAGCATTCTCGTTTCACTTATCCTTCTCCCAGGAATACAGGCTCCAAGCCTGCCTGGGGGAAATAGAGAAAAACTTTCCCTCCCCATGTATACCGTATTACCAATGGAGCATTAATTCCCTTGATCTTAAACTTAACAGGTATTATAAAGGTTAAGAGAACCATTTTTAGGTTGAAAGAAAACAACAAAGCATTCTTCAGTTCTTTATTCAAAGACAGTGTTGAAGCAAAACGTTGGAAATGGAAACAGGGCGTCTCACCAGCTCAACTGAATAAAAGATCAGAAGAGTAAAAGCTGTGTGAAATAATTCTCCACCGAGAGCTCAATCTGCATTGTAACTCAATTTATAGATGAATGAATGATGGAAACCAGCTTAAGGCAAGCAAGCTCCAATCACAATCATTATTATTATTATATGAGAAAATACCATCATAGGACTCAAAATACTCACTAAAAATAGCATCTTCAGCCCAGTTCTTCCTTTACAGTAATATTATGTTTTTGCAATTTCAGTTTGTGAAAGATGCATTGAATTTCATGACCACCTGCAAAGAAAACTATATCTTATTTGAAGGACATGTTTGAATTTTAAGATCCAGGAATTCCAGTGCTGACCCAGCACAAGACAGGACTGATTTGCTCCTGAAAATGTATTTAAACAAAGGGGAATAATTTCTTCATCTAATCTCTATCCTGATATTAGATTTAAAAAATGCTATGCTTAGTCTCTAGCAAAAGCATAATCATATGCATGTATATATTAATTGTAACTAATCTATTTATTACTATGGATCTAAAAGGGTTCTCGAAACATGTAGGCAGCTGTCTAAAAAGAGATATTAAGGCATAACATACAATGCAGGTGACTGATGCAAAATATTTCATGCAGGGGAAGCTTTGGTGACAGCAAAATCAAATCTGCCTTAACTGGTAACAAAGACATGGCAGAATATAATATGGTAAAAAAGATATGGCAGAATAGAATGAGTTTTAAATTTGAGGCAGTATTTATCATGGGAAAATGAACTTCTGGTCCCTGGGACTGGAAAACAGGACAAGCCAACTACTGAAATGGCCAAAATAATCTAGCAGTGCTGTCATTAAGTACAGACCAAAACAATGTTTTGTTTTTTACTTGTAAATCTAGAACGTGAACCAAGTAGTTCTTAACAAAAATTTCACACTCGGAATTTGTTATATTGCTGCATCTGACCTAACTGACCCCTGGCTAAATACTCAGAAAATACAATTGCCTTTGCATCTCAATGGTACAACTGATGTAATGAAACAGTCTAATTTACAGATGCAGGGATACTGAACAACTCATTTATATAGACACACTTCTCCCCCAGACTGCATCACATATCCAATGTTTATAATGAGTATTGCTCAGGCAGCATTCCTGAGTGGTCCCAGTAACTTGCATTGTGTGCTCGTTGCTGCCACAGAGCCATCTGCTTCCTGACCGAATGATTCCCAGGCCACAGGCAGCCCTCCCCGTGTTCTGATTCAAACATATTCACACCAGCATTGACAGATGGATATATGTTGGCAGGAGTATCTATAACACTTTTCTTCCTCAGAATTAAAGCTTTTTAGGAAATAAATCTGTTGTGGTAAGAGAAAAGGGGTCAGGCATTCTGTAAAGCAACTCTATGTGAATGTATGCTTGAAAACCTTCCTTTTTTTTAAATGATACTTGCTCGCCTTTAATCACAGTCATTCCACTTAAAAAAGGAAAAAAAATAGCCACAGCAAAACCTTCTTCTTATCACATGCCTGTCCATCACATCTGTCACTCCCAGAGCTTTTCCACCTAATAACTCTCTAAACATGCCAACAAGAACAATCCTCAAACAAATCATAAAACATAAACAAACAGAACTAATGTATTGAAATTTTAAAAGGTTGTAATGTTATAACAGGCCTGTACAGATCTAATACCAAAGTGATGTTAAAAATCAAGTTCACCGAAGGCCCCCAAGCCTGACGCCTTTTTATTTGTAACAGTTGTCCATTGCATTTCACATTGCTTTGGTTCTGCCTTTATTTGTGTGTCAAATGCCTTTGATGAAAGAGATAATTAAACATTTCCAAAGCTATTTGCAGTTAGTATTATGGTTTTAATTAAAGTAAATAATGCAGTTACAAAGCTCAACTGTCTGATTATCCCCACCCCACTTTTCTCTCATTTTTTTTCCTTCTAACTTAGAAGAAAAACAAGGAGAGGACCTAGTTTCAGCTTTGCCCTTGAAAATCAGGTGCACAGTGTGCGTTGAGTTCAGTTTGCACTCACAGCACACATGCATACAGCTGCCATCCCACTTTGATAACAAAAGCAGACTAAGCTTCGAACAGCAAACACCCATGACCTTGGGAATAATCAGTACTGATACAACACTTGGTGTGTAGGCACATGCAGGAAATTAAACAATGAGAGTCTGCTCCTCACAGCTATTGTTGTATCTCCTGGAAGACCCAAGGAACACTATTTTTAAAACTCCATGGCTTCAGGGTCAAATCGTGCTTGTACAAACCCCTTAACTAATGGTTCCACTCACTTGCAGACTTTGGTGGGGGTTTTTTTACAGAGAAAAGACTTGGAAATGACAGTGATAACTGCATAACCAGATATACAATACAGAGCATGATGGTTCATATATACAATAAAACAAATTGAAATTTCAGTTACCAGGCAGGTCTGTGCTCAGGAATAAGCTCCTGAAAAAAGGAACTAGTAGCTGGTGTTGCGGAAATTCAAGGAAGCTCTTTTCAAATCTTCATTGTTTCCTTTCAGATTCATTTCTATATGCTCAGGGTGAAAGAATATTTTAAAGATTAAATCTTAACAAATAAAAGCATTCTTGCATTCCAGAAGACAATAAAGGGAGAGGAAGGCATACATCCTTGGGAAGCAGAGGGGTATGTCCAGCCAGAATTCATGGTAGGTCTTGGTTTTATCCAAATCTCAGATTCTGGATTCTTTTTGTTTATTAACAGCCTCACACCTAGCTGTTAAAAAGGAAGAGAATATCCTTAAAATAAACGAGCTACATGACTGTAGCTCTTCCTCTTTTCTCATATTTAATGTTTCTCTTTAGGATGCAGATCCTGAGAGGATAGGGGAATGATAAGGCAAAATTTTCCATTTTCATTAGAAACCACTTCTTTTTATCACCCACTGTTGCAGAGATAATGCTCTCACAGATGTATTTCTAAAGCACTCTACAGGTTGAGAAACTGGGGAGGAAGGAAATCCAAACTGTGTTATTGGATATAACCCCACAGTATGGGGCTGGGGAAGGGAAAGAAGTGTCTCACAGTGTGACAAGAGATGGAGCTGGCAGTGTGACCTGACTTTGAAGATCGCCTGCAAACAACAACCTTCATTTCATGTACTGCTGTTTCAGATGCAAAGGATGATCCTTCAGGTGACAACACTGCTTATGATGCCACTCAGGCAGAAAAGAAAGGACTGCTCACATGAGCAAGATTCACACCAGGCATGGTTTGTATCCTTCAAACTATCTGTACATCATTCATGGCGCTTCAGACTACCAAAGGTGGGCTTAAAAAGCTAAAATTTAAAACTCCAAATCTGTTGTGCTATGCAGCAGGGTTACAACAAGGTGTAATTCCTTCTGTTTGGAGAGAGAACTCGACTTTCATAAGCCTGGGAAACCAATATAGCAGAAGTGTTCCAAATAGATGTTACAGAAAAATTGCACAAAGACAGTAAAGAAAAGAGCCAAAGAAGGGGCAGATGGTTTCAAAGGGCAATCCTAGTCTCTCTCTATACAGAGATGTTATTTACTAGCAATAGCTTTATTAACGGCACTATCAATCTCTCATTCAACATAACAGAGTATTTTTGCCACAATTTCCCGTTCTCTCTGCTGAGCTGTATCAGGGGAAGCAAGAGTGACTGGCATGCTAAATTTGGGTGTCACACTGACATGCTTGGCACAGGATGAAATGCCTGTGCTAGAAACTGCAGAAGCTGCAAGTGGAGCTGTGTTCACATCACCAAGAGATGAAGCACACTAGAGCTGGGGAAAAGCATCAAATCAAGCTGAAACTGCTCTGCTGGGCTTGCTCACGTAGTCTCAGCAGCAGTGCTGGTCAGGCCAGCAGCAGAACGCTAAAAAAGCAGTGGCAGCACCATGGGGAGACATGGCACTGGGAGCACGTGGAGCAAGGCTTGCAGGAGGGGAAGGATCAGGGGAAATCAGAAGACAGCGAGAGCCACTTCAGACAGCAGAAGTGGGACACTGGCTTGAAGAGAGCAATCATGAACAGAGCAGATAATTGTGGCAGTCGCAGCTCTGGGTGTTGCTCTGGAAGATTTGGGAAGCTGCAGTCAATTCATTTACCCCTTCAGCTGCTATTGCCGGCAGAGCCCAACGAAGGCTAGCAACAGTGGAGGGTTTGGGCAGGTTTGCCAGGCTGGACACAGCCCACAGTTCTATTATATCTCTCTATAATGGAGTGTTTCACTGATGCCAAGACAGTTCAAAGAGCAGATCCTCTGAAAAGAGGATTCTCAGCTGCGTTTTCCAGCAAACTGTCTCACGAGCAAGACTCACTCACAATTAGTTATGTTGTCAGCCAGCGTTGCACTGCACCTAGTGAGACACATACAGTAACCGAATGTGACATGCCACCATAACGGCACATCAAACCAGGACATTCCAGAAGACAAAGTGCTCCGATACGAGGCGCTTAAAGAGGCACTAAAGAATTTATGGAGAATGAAACGCAACTTCAGGGAGGGTGATGAAATTATCAGCCTCACCAAGAGCAAACACGGAGCCAAATGGCAGGATCATATAATCCTGTGCTACTGACAGATAGCCTTGTTGGGAGTCTCAATACATTCATCTTCTTAATTGAAGCTGAGCTGAACTGATTTGATCACATTAGTACTGCCAGACAAAAAACATTCAGAAAGAAAATTTTTAAACATTTTTAAATGCTTGAGATTTTTTAAATTAAGAATTATTGGTAATTGCAATTAGTGAGTAGAAGCTGGTAGAAATTTTTCATCAGAACTTTCTTTGTGTTTTTTGGTATAGATATATATTTTTTAAAGATGTTTGGTTTCCTTTAAATGTTTTCAAATTTTCACACACACAAAAAAAGAAAGGGTATAAGGGAGAAGAAAAAATGCTCTTCCCTTCACAAACCCCCAGCTGTGTTTTCAGTGAAAGTCCAAAAATACTTTATATAACATCTCTCCACTTCCTTCCTTGCCATCACACACTGCCTTACTTCAAGTTGCCCCATTACTGCTTGGACTAAGAGTCTGATTCAGTGATGGTTGACTTGACTTTAAGGAGATCTGAAAGCACTCAGTTCTCTGTGGAAATGAGTCAATGCCTCACAGGGTAAGTCCTTAAGACGTGGAGTGGAGCGATGCCTTTATTCCAGCATGCTACCTGCAGGCAGGAGGATGTATGGCCAGCAGCTCTGGGCAACTGCTGCTCATTTTCTGCATGAGGAGCAGCAGCATTACGGAGTCTCTGGCTTGAACTGGGCAACAGAGTGTTTTCTCTGATGTAAGACTGGTCTGGTGAGACTCAGCCACCAACAGGATCAACCCTCTGCCAGGCTCCTTGGCTCGGCGCTGGCAAACACACCCCATGCTTTTGGCACATGTAAATGCTCCCCTGCAACTCAGCAGAATCAGCTTCAGTTCTTTCCCTACAGAAGGCTTCCTTGGAGACCCTGAGGAAGTCACATAAGGACAAAGCTCTAAACACATTTAAATTGTTACAATTTTAATGCTTTTTATATGATACCAACTGCAATTTTACGGATCAGTGCATTAAGAAGGGTAATGCTTACACCAGTAATGCAAGGAAGGGCAAAATGTGTGACCAAGATGACTGCATACAAGATGTGAGGTGTTCAGATAATGCACAACACAGGCCAAAGGAAGCACAGCAGGTTCTGCTCTGTAATTCAGATCCTTGCTATAGAGCAACTACAGCATCTTCATTAAAACAAACAAACAAACAACTCTCAAGTATGTAAATATCCTTGTTTACTTCCTATAGATTTGCACCTTCTGTTTGCAGTTCCTACTCCACCACTGCTGTAACCTGAGCCTCACATGTCCCCCACATAATACCTGGCAGGCAAGAAATGCCATATGCTGTGGGTTATCTGTAAATACAGGAATGCATATTGGCAGGGCAGTGTGTATGTGCTAAACGATTAGTTAGCTTATGCAATTGCCAAATTTTCCTCTCATTTCCCACACTCTGGGAAGCATTTGGATAGATTTTCTCTTTGCTGATGCCAGTTTATAAGGACTTAATTATCCTTAAGACAATTTCAAATTTGTCTGAAATGGGGAGAGAACGCTCTAAACCACAACACTCTGGGCTTAAATAATCTAACAAGGGGCACTAGAGAGCACCCCTTGGTATGTCTGTCATAGAAATGCACTGTGTTATATTTTGAGAGCTATTCAGACCAGAAAAGAGGAAAGGAAAGCCACCAGCACATCCTAATCCATGTAAGTCCATGGAAGTGCTAGCTTCTTCATGTCAAAATGTCTCAAGAAAATTTGCCTCTTCAACGTGAAATGTCACAGCACAGCCAGAATCCCTACAAGAATAAAACCCTGTGTTTGCACAGAAACCCAAGGCATTATTGGAGATGAACTGAGCCTCCATTTTCAGTCTCTATATCACAGGAGCTTCCAAACACATTAAATGTTAATTTAGGGAGGAAATGTGTACACATTGGGACTGCACAGACTCTCCTCTCTTACATTACATGGAGTGCACTAGCAATAACGTGAGAGAAGAGGGACAGGAGAGGGTAAAGGAAATCTGCTTAGTCCTTCCATGTTCCACTTGGTATCCTCTGGAAGTTACTGAGAGCCTGAACCTAGCCTTGGCCCTGGCAGCAAATAGAAGGCATCAAGGGAGACTACATGCAAAAAGGAGAATTACTGGGTAGTACACCAGTAGCAGGTACTCAGAAAGCATATGGAGTACAAGGCCTTATGTTCTTCTCCCATTAAGAAAATCACAGGTTTGAAAGGAGCCTAAGAAGGACACTATCAATTTTGAGTTGGCGTAGTCACCTTCACAAGGATTGCTTCAGCTCTCATGGAGGCACAGAGCTCAGCATTAAATGAATGTCTCCATACTCCTCTACTGTCTTTGGAGCTGGGATGTCCTGCCCTGGAGGGCAAACCCCTGAAGCTTCCTCAGTGCTCACCTGGAGCCTGGAGCTTCCACTGGCCTCCTGCACAGTGACACCATCCATTTAATTGGGCTGTAGCAGCAAGGCTCCCATTGGGGCCAAGGCCACTGAGAGCATTGCAGGAGGCAGTGGGAGCTTCCCCAGCACAGCTTCCATCCCAGGCTGTCAACAAAAATCCAACTGCTCGGGCACAGCTGCAGCAGCAGGGTCCCTTTTACTGAGCTTGCCTCCGATATGCCAAGCCCTGCTGAGCCTGTGGAAATCAGGTTTACAATAGCAGCTGCAGCCATTAGCTCCCTCTTTTGTGATTCCCAGCATTATTATGCTGCTGGCGAACTTCGCTTTAAATGACCAGACTATAGGCTGGGAGAGATGAGACTTAGCAAAAAAGCACATGCACACACTGACACACAAAGTGTGACAAACCCCAATGGCAAGGTTGTGCTAATAGCTTGTTATTTAGTGACACAAAATCACTGCTACGATAATACAGGCAGCCTAAACCTCTAGCAGCCCTTTGACAGAGACAACAGACACACTCAAAAAAAAAGCCCCTTTCACAACATTCCACAGGGCAGTTAAATGCACACAGGACACAAAACAAACCCTAAGAAAACAAGTACCTTTCTGCCAGAAAAAATACGCCTCTTTTGCTCATGTATGATGCACAGGAAGGGGGTAAAGCACCCTTCTCACAGAGGGAAAAGACTGAAGTGGGTTTTGGAAAAGTTTTGCTTTAAATTGGAGTTCTAAAAGCGGCTCTTGGAAGAAGCTGTTCTTTACACCCTCCACTCTCCCTCACAGGAGAGCCTGCTACTTTCGGCTAAGTCTTGACCAGGACATCAGGAAGCACAGCAGCAAAAATAAAACTGAACACACGTATCTAAAAGTGTTCCACATTTGAAAGCTGAACAGACCACGGTTATACGATCACATGGTAACTGATACAATTGCACTTGTGTGATTTTCTGATGTGGACACAGATTTAGTGCTCTAAAGGCATGGAGCAGAACCTCTGTGCATATGGAAATAGAGTCTGTGTGGAGGATGCAAAGCCCACTGAGGCAGTTAGTGTCCAGCATGGCTTATTATTTCAGGCACCAAATTGTGTTTATGTGGCCCTATCTGCACGCAGAGCTGGCGCAGATGTGGGAATGGTTTGGTTCTGTCCACATGAAAACACACCTGGAGCATGTGGATCACAGTGCAGATGTGGCTACGCTGCTCTGTGTGCAGCTGGAGCAGGCTCAGAGCTGCTCCTGGCTGAGTCCGTGCAGATGTTCCTACAGCACTCTCCAGCACACACAGGGTGCAGAACCACATGTGCAGCCCCACCTCTGCTTAACCATCCTGTTCAAGGACCAAAGCTGCCTTCAGGCGTTTGTGCCTGTAAACCTTTCCAGATGGGAGCACACCGAGTAGTGCAAAGACACCAAAGCCAGGTTACATGAGCCCCTCTTCTTTCAGAAAAAAGAGTATCAAAGATTCCGTGGTGTTCTTGCTCCCCATTGCTGCATTCGATGACAGCCATGCAGGAGACATGCAGAGGCCATTAATCCATGCATATCCATGCTAGCAGCACAGCTGTTGACGAGACACGAGCAGTGCTGTCAGAGGAGCTGAGCTAATTTACATCATCTAAGGCTCATTATCCAAGGGAATACACTAGAGAGGGGTGGCAAGGATGATTGCAGTCACAACCAATCTGTTCCCACTGAGCCAAAAGTATGATTTCTGATTTGGCAGGGCCAATAAACAACTGACCCACTTACACCCCTGTTTACAAGAGTTTGGCTCTGTCACCAAGGGACAGAGACAGACCAGCGTACACCACACTTCACTTTACGGCTGCTAATTGTCTTGGATGACTATTTATTTATATAAATAATTTACTTGTGTATCCCACCAAGAAGACACCTGAGCCCTGCATCATCTGCTAATGCTGATTTTAATGATTCACATCCAGCACATGGGCACAACCATTCCCATCCTGTTCCCCCAGCCCCCCAATAAGTCCCTTGCCCATCTGTGCAGGAGAATAGATGAAATGATCAAGGACTAACAATGGCAACCTATCAGTCTGCAAACAGTTCCTGTGGGATCTGACAAGCTTCCTCAGGGCAAGCACTCTGCAGATGAGGCCTCACTACAGAGACCTACAGTCCTTAGCTGCTAATGCAGGTGGCTGAATTATTTGTAGTTAAACAGTTGGTCCAGTCTCTTCTTGCAAACCTTGAAAAGTAAAATATCTGGGATTACATTTGTGAATGAGTCTGTCATTCAGCTGGCTTCAGTGGGAAACAAATCTATTTTGATTCGTGAAGCATTGGGATGTTTTTCTGAGGCTTTAGAACTCAGCCCTGAAAACTTAACCACTATTGTGTATCTTTTGTAAGGGATGAACCTAAGCCTCAGTAATAACCTAAACTCTGAAAGCTTAAAAAATTTCCAAATTAGGCTGACATCTAACCTTGTAAAAGGTGTATATTTAGACCTGATGCTCTTTAATGCATCACAAGTAACGGATGTTTTTGACTGATGTGTTTGTATCTTCTCTTAGTACCAGGACAGGCACCGTGAGCTTTGAATACAAATGTAGATATTTTATTTCCATTGGGAATGTGACAGCTGCTTTATACTCATTCACTAACATATATTTTTAAAGAAAAACTATGAAAATTGAAATACTTAATGTTTGTCAAATGTAGTTTGACTCCATCTGAAAAGCATATGTTTGTTGCCACTGCATGTCCCAACAGCTCTGTATCACACAGCCCAGTGCTTCAGGCATGGTGCTTTATTTTCCATAACCCATTCCTATCTGTTAGTGAGACATTTGTGCCACACTCTACTTTATTATCTCAGATTCTAAATACTACTGCACTCTCTAAGGGCCTGTTTCTTCAGATATGCCTTTTGGTACCCTTTCCTCACACATTTTGTCCCATTAAAGCCTGTTGGTTTAATTTTATGGATAAAAGTTTGCAAGATGAAGCTGGATTAGTACAGTGGTGACAACTCACACATGGAGAGCTCAGAATATTTACAAAATAGTCCAAGCTGAACATAATGACAGTCAAATGTTTATCACATTGGAATAGAAGAGTGCACTGCCGTTGCTAATTCTCCCTTTTCTATAGCTAAACAATTTTAGTCTGTAGGACAGAGAGTGAAGAAATACTTACCAGCACAACATGCGTGCACTGTGTATACAGCAGAGCTGCAAACACACCACATGCAAAGATACTAAATGTCAACATTTCAGCCTCAAGCAGGTGCTTGTCTTCAAAACCAAATATATTGGTAACCTTTCTGCCAGATGTATTTGGCTGAAAGCTCTGTGTTCAAATATAGGCTCCTCTGGAGCCTCAAGAATGGCTCCTCTAAATATTAACTAACATCAGGAATGTAGAAAAATGTAAATAGCTTTCTTAGCCACTTCAGGCAGCTACTGCTTTCCCTTTGGAAATAGTAAGTGTGGATATAAAAGAAAAAAAAGTAAAGACCTGTGAAGGCCAAGGAAGAGTAATACCTGATGGTGGAAAACTAAAAAACCCCAGTATCTTCATTTTTATCTGTCAATATCAATGAACACCAAATACCTGCTTTTCAAGTATTCCTGACTCTATTCCCTATCTTTGGTTTCTTCATCAGCCTTTGGTTGATTGACAAAGGTAAACACATTTTTATTTGCTAGTGTTCCCCCTTCCCTATATCCTAGATTTGCTAACCACCTCACCGTTTGTTGGCAAACACTAGCAATATTCAGTCAAGTCAGGACTATGCCCACCCTCTCAGAAAAGGCCTGTCCTGCATGTCTGGAATATTTTATTACTGCATGACATTTTTGCTACATGCCGCATCAGTCAGAAGATATGAATAAGTTCTGTCTGCAATAGGTGAGAGGATGTGTCCTCTTTTAAAATCTTTCATCTCTTCCCACCTTGCTACTCTCATGAATGCTGCCTTCACGTAGCCCTTCAGTAAACTTTCCTAAATATGCTTCTGGATCTCTTTAACACCAGTAGAGCCAGGTTTGAATTCTCCTGGCCAAAACTTCTTGTAGCACAGATAAAGAAGAAACCTGATTCAGATTCATATCAAACGTCAGTTCTACTGTGATCAACAGGAAGGTTCATTAGCATTCACAATCCTGGTGTACAAGTAACACCACAGTTAATAATCAGTGCTACACGTGGCTTAGCCTTGATGCTTTGCAAGACAAAATTGAGATAACTTGAATCAACAACTTCATTCACAATGCTCTCTGTGCAGTTACATGATCACTGATATCATGCAACAAAATTAATATTAGTCACAGCTTATTCACCCATATGTCTGAAATGTATGGGAAGTGCCATTTCAGCTAAAAACCACTCATAAGCTTTCTTCCCTCTGCTTCACCAATGGGTGGTGGAAGACAGATCCTTATTGGTGGGCTCCAGACCACAGGCTTGCATGTGATCATGGATGGAAAACCCAGCACCTGCTTAGCAGAGCCAATGTAAAATAGCAATTCACCTTTCTCCCTAGAGTATGTATTAATAAACACTGCTTCAGACTCTCTGTGTGGGTATCTGACTTCACTGTGTGTGAGGCAAGGCATCAACAGCCAATTTACAACAAGGAGGTAGAAGCTTGGAAAATTTTGGGGTGAAGGAAGAAGTCCTCTGCTTCACCGGTGTGTGACCTACTGGTGTTAGCAATACCTGCAGAAGAAAATTTAGAAAATATGTTTGAAAAGCAGATCCTCAACCTAGAGACACATTCACAGAGTGAAGAGTTCAGATTTCAGTGCTTGAACTGACTGTCCCAAAGACATTACAGTCAGAGATCCCTCCAGAGTTGGGATAAAGCGGGGAAAGTTGGAATAGAGACAGACAGGGTTGTACAGCTGTGGGTGCTACCTATGTGTTTCTGCTCTGAACCCTCTGTTCAGTTTAGAACAAGACCTTTTTCAATACTGATAGTTATATCAACTCATTCTGTAAGCTAAAAGGCCCTGAGAGCCCTGGGCAGCTGAAGTAATAGTATATTATATTGAGCATTAATATCCCAAGAAAATAAAAAAGTTTAGAAATGTGGTTACCTTTTTGTTTCCAGTTTTCAACAAAGAACAATAAGCTATTTCTCACTTGGCAGTCATGAGTTATAACTCCTTAGTTATAGAGGAAAACTCAGTCCAATAAGTTTTTTGATGATTCAGGCAGACCTCCACATATTTTTCTTCATTTAAACATTGTGATGGATAAGATTAATTTCAATTTATAGCTTCTTCCTCCTCTCCCAACAGGCTCTAAAACTGGTACTAAGCCTAAAAAGAATGACGATTCACAAATCCCACTTCTCGCTATTTGGTAAATAGCTCCTATATGACTGCTTTTGCTTTTCTAGAGAGTCATCATCTTTCACTGCTTTTGCATCCAACGAGGATCTGTAGTTCCCCCAACCATATATCTACAGCTGCAGCCTCTATTAGTTTGTCATCCCTCCAATACATGATATACTAGTGTCCACTTTTTCCTACAAGAGCCTAGTGACCCAGCAGGTGTTTGATTTGTGGTTTTAATACAAAGGTTTCCCTCAGAAAAAGGGATATTCAGAAGAGGCTACAGACGAGGGAACGAAAAATATACAATCAAAATAATGGCAGTGCAGGATTTCACCAGGATCCTGAAACACACAAGAAAAAGAAAGGCTGTAGTGCAGTGGAGCCTCCATTACCACCCACCACTGCGGAACTCCAGTGCTACAGAGCACTGTGCTACAGGACATAAGGAAAGAGAAGGTTGCTGTGCTCAGCAGATCAGCAGCTACCCAGGGTATCAGGAAACCAGATCTTCTCTTTTCAGTCTGCCATGAACTTGCTTTCCAGCCCCAAAGCCATTCAGCTTGTATATTTTAGCACACACTATTTATTTTTGTATGATGTCCTAAGAATTTCTAGTTTTTACTCTTCATGTATCTGTAACTTGCTGTAGTACTGAACTTCTTATAAAACACTAAAACCTCTGTTCCCAGAACCTTTGAGCCAAAAAACTTACCTCTGAATAGAAATCCAAGGACGCATTTCGTTGCCCCAGAGCCCAAAAATATGTAAACAACAGTGAGCTGGGGGGAGCAGGGTTGGCTTGGTTAACATCATCCCCTAAGGGTGTGATTGGAAAATTAGGGGCCAGTATGCTAGTAAGACAGAACTTATAAAAGGTGAAGAGCTCATGACCCAGCGTTCATTTTGGGTGTCGCCTCACAAGGGGGCTTTGCTTGCCCTGAATGTAGCTTGAAGGCTTTGAATAAATTTGTCCGCTTTTATTCTCCTGATTCTGTCCAGCCTCTACTTCAGGTAGCCTGTTTTAGGCTTCAGGTAAAGCAAGTAAAGGTGTAACTTTTTGAAATGCTTTGGGTATAAAACCTTAGATAGGCTTTGTCTAGAGGCCATACAACTAATCTGACTTCCTTATCAGGTTGTACTCTTTGGTGTGCAAAGTCACTGCTCTACACAAACACTAAACCT
This sequence comes from Origma solitaria, assembly GCA_013397895.1. NCBI lineage: Eukaryota > Metazoa > Chordata > Aves > Passeriformes > Acanthizidae > Origma > Origma solitaria. The sequence goes on from VZRL01002032.1 coordinate 444,324, forward strand.
ACATGTACATTGAGGCATCAGTTATTGGTGGCTTGCAGGAAAGGGTGGCTTTGCTTTGTGTACTCTGCAAATACAGCAGTGACCAGATCTATACAGACAGTCTGAGAAAAGGTCAGGGCTCAAACTTCCTCCAGGAGTTTCTACTGTTTCTAGAGGTTCTCCTAAATTTATCCTGAATTGTTAGGTGGAATGTTACATAAATCAGAAGAATCTCAGGGTCGAGGGTTTTTTGTGAATTCAGAGAGCAAATGTACTTTTATTTCCAGAATAGAGGATTCAGTCATCTGTCGCATTAATTGTTACCCTCTGAATTTACTTAGTATCAAGATTTTTTTCACTCCTAAAATTCACTTTCTTCATTCTTATCCATTCTTCCCTCAAGCACAACCCTCCACAGGAGCAGCATGATGGAATCCTGGTTAGCATGGGAGATGAAATCTCATTTTTGCTCTTGATGGTACTAATGAAGCTCACCAGAGTGATTAATATATCTTCTTCTTGATATATTTGCTTATGTCAGCTCCAGGAAAGATTCTGTCAGTCAGGTTAATGTTAACACTGGAGTATCTACTCTTCAAAGCTTTAACTAGATCAGATATAGATATGACATGGCCATGATTTTCATCTATCTGACTCAAGGAAAGTGAAAATCAGGTGTAGGAGGCTTACTTTCTTCCCCTGTGTTTGTGTCTCTGTTCAGTCTTTCTCACATACTTTCAGACAACCTGGCGTTATGCTGTGACAACTGAGAATTCGTGTGTTTCTCAGATCCTCTTTAAATTGCCACAGAGAATTTTTTTTTCCCAGCACACCCCTTCATCTCAGAATGAAATAACATTAGAATGACTAAAGTATGAAGAGTGACATAAATGATTTACAGTGCTTTGCAGGCATACCCAAAGGAAGAGTTGCTATTCTCTTTAAAAGTGAATATAGTTCCAACTTTAAACTGGCAGGAGGTGCACAACTAAGAGGAAAATATTTTTTTTAAATATTAAAAAAATATATACCCCTGCTTTCCCCAGGCATAAACATCCTCTGTATTCTTATCTGTGTTTCAAACATCTGGCTTTAGCTCGTTAGACTCCCAACATTGATGCAGTTGGAGGTGATGTATAGAGGAGAGAGGAAGAACAGCAGAGGCAAAATTCTCAAACACCTGGGCCTGATTTAAAGAAGGTTGCAATCATGAGGAACATCAGCCAGGGAAAGCTGCTTCTTCAGCTGTCTAGAGATACAAGGATCAGTGAGATGGAGAGGCAGGATGAATGCTTCAAAACAGAGGCACACAGAAAGTGAAGCACTCATGTGGGTGCAAGACAGAACTCATGAAATAAACACCCTCACAATTAAATCTATACCTTTCTACACATCCCATCTCCCTCAGCACCTCTTATCTCCCTTCCCCCACAAATCAAGCTGGGGCCTGGGCTCTGCAGACATTTGGTCACCATTCAGGTAGTAACACTGAAAACACATCTTCTCTTCCCCCCTATTTGCAATTTGTTAATACCTGCTGCTGGAAATTATGCCCCCCAAGTTACGAAATGTGTGTCACAAACACTGTTCTGCTGGGAGAGCTGCTTCACCTGATCCACCTCAGAAAAAAAACAGCAGTTAGCTTAAAATCTTAACTGGGTGGTTCACCAAACTTGGCTAATGTTCCCTTACTGTTTGGTTTAGGGAGTGCTCGCACTAATCACTGGGCTAGAAGTAGTAATTTCTCATTTTGTGGGTAATGATGAGAAGCCTGAGGCAAATACCCAGCTAGCTGGGATGGGACTGAAAGGAAGCATGTTTTTATTTTTGTCTTAATGCAGAGGTAAGGTTTAACATCTTTGAGATGTGTTTAACAGACCATTGCCAGCTACTCAACAGATTCCAATGTAAAAACTTCAGACCACATCTGAGACGAACACAAAAATGCTGTCTAAAAATCATTGACTAGAATGCATTAATTAACACGCCACTTTCTCTATCGTGACAAAGGCCAAGACTGTCTTCTGCACCAAATCCCAGGGTCCCACACAGCCTTCCCTGAATCTTGCATGAGCATCTGCCATCATTGCTCACACCACCTTGGCTAAACATGTAATGCATTAATCATATTAAATGTACAGCTTAAGTCAGTCTTACTGTGGTACCTTCACCCTCACAGAGTTTGTCCCTTTCTTGGAGATGTTAGCAGAAACAAAATTTCGGAATGGATTTGTTAGTTTGATTTAGAAAGAAAACAAAGATATCTCAGATCCAGAAAGATGCTAGAAGAACCTTGAAAACCACATTTTAAAGACACATTTCATCAACCATGAAGCAATAAGACATGAATCTCTTTACCAAAGATAGCACATTACAAAACAAGGAGGACTAAAAAGATCCTGTCTTGGATGACCTAGACACTGTCCATACCACAACAAACAGTGAAAAATATATGTCTGCAATTACTGAAAAGTTCAACAAGAACAAACTTAGTAAAGCTAGAATTTTAACCACAGTAACACATTTTGAAACTGTCTCTCCCATCACCTCAGGTGACACAAATGGTCAAACTGTATGTATTTCGCAAAAAGAAGTCAGTAGCACATCTCATCTTCTGGGTCACCAGCACCATGCCCAGCAGTATGTAAAATAACCATTCTTTCTATATTGAGACAGAACTAGAGCTGGTTTCGTGGTTGGTGAAGGCTGCTAAGACAAGACTCCTGATTATGCTGCCTTAGAGAGCACAGGAGGTTTTGCGGGAAGTAGAGGCTGATTCTATTTCAGTTTCCTGCAGAACAAGACACCACAGCTGCACTGTCATTATGCAGGGGAGGGTCCCAGCTCTAAATGACACTTTGGGTTAAATCATAACTTTTTAAATTTATTTTTTAATCTGTCTCCTCTTGTATAGACAATTTCAAGAAAAGAAAAACCTGGTTTAAAAATGATTTTTCTATTTTGGAAATTGTGAGGTCAAAGCATTTCTTCAAATGTGCAAAAGAAGGATTACATCTTTCCCACTCAGGAACTGTGGCCACTGAAACATGCACTGTGAAAATCAAAATATCTACAGCACTGAGAACTGGAACAGAATTTTTGGGTTTGAGTTTCAGCTAAGCTCTCAACTGAAAACCAAAGTGTTTGTTGATAAACTAGAAAAGTAAAACTATTAGGACAAATGTTTAACTATTTATAAGGTTGGTTTTGTTTTTTTCTTCAAAAGGGAAGAAAAAATTTTTTCTATGTGGTACTTTAAAATGCAGTCAGCACAGTACACAGGGGATAAAAAATCCACTCTGTGTCCAGGATTTTGGTGAGGGCTGAGATTATGAGGGTTTATCTGTCGAACTGAAATCTTAGCTGAAGTCTCTTTGTCAGTTAATTATTTCCAGGTAACTGTTTTCAGATCCAAGATATCCCAGAGCTGTCAATTCTCATTGGAAGATTATTTATAAAGGACCAAACAGCAAAAATAAAAGGCAAAATCAGCATAGGCTACCATTTCAAACAACTCAGGGAACACTTGACTTTGAGACTAATTCCCTATCTGTTTCACACAAATCCTTAATTTCTCACCTCCTAAGCAGAGGTAAGTCTCTCTCAGGTTGGTTCCTGGCGCTGAGGAGCATGTGGCTGCAGAGTGGCACAGGCACACTGATGCCTTAAACAGCCTGGTAAAAATATGAAGCAGACACAGCAGTACAGGGAAAAGGGAATTTACCTCAGTTTTATAGGATCCTAGGTGCCCAAACTCATCAAAGGTGGAAAACACGCTATGGAGTGAATGACGATCCAGGGCCCCCATACAATGCATACTGGATTTTTATGGACTTCACAAAATTAGCATATCTACTTAAAATCCCCCAATAAGAAACTTAATAAATGAATAATTGCCCCTTATTCTAATGACCCCCCCACCCCCCAAATGAGACTACAGCCTAGTTTACAAAAACACGTTCCAAGAGAGAACAGGTTGGAGCCTCTAGTTCTGAGATAATATGAATGCTTGGTCTTCCTTGCTTTGCAGGACCCCAAACTAAACTAAATATCAGACAACAAGGGTTGTAAACATGCAGGGCTAAAGTACAAGAAGTGTTTGTGCAGGGTACAAGGGGTGTGTTTAGAGGGTAACAGGGAAGGGAAAGGGTATAAAAATATATAAAAAGGGTATGAAAAGAAAATACAAAAACCACCGGCATCACACAGGAGCCGCGCTCTGTGCGCTCAGGGAACAGGTGACAGGGCAAGCAGCTATGGTTCCATCCCTGCTGGGAGGGCGGCTCCGATAACTTTGTTTACCTCGCCTTGGAGCAGAGCCGCAGCCTGGACATACCTTTAGCATGCCTGGGCACAACCAGCCCTGGGCACACCCTCAGGTGTGTACAGACGGATTCCGAGAGCCTGAGCAGGCGATAACACCCGAGCTCTGTGCAGGGCAGACACCTGACCGGGGCAGGGCTGCTGAGGCTGTTCACAGCCAGCCCACAGCGTGTCCTCCGTGGGCACAGCTCTGGGGGCTGCAGAGAGCTGATGAGTGTTGTGGTGGTCTCAGCCATCTTGAGAGTACCGGGGAGCCAAAAGGTCCCAAGACAGCAAAAATACTCCCTGGGTGCTAAATGGTTTCTCCCTAAGGTTATGTTAATCTTCCTACGTTTATTGGTTGTCATTGTGTTTCCCTGCCTTCTCCCCAGCCCTACTGGCCCTTGACCCATATAAGAATGGCCACTCACAGCCATTCTCCCTCTTTCGCCTTTGGGTCCCTCTGAGGAATAAATGCCTTTGGAACATACCCAGACGACTGAGCCCTCTGAGTTCCTTGTTCCTGGTACTGCTTGAGCTTATTAGAAGCTCTGGGGTGTGTGTGTGTGTGTCTGTGCTATCCATCAGCACAGGTGATAGAAGAGGTCTTACCTGCACGTTGCCCAGTGCAGCGACCGGGAGGGTCTGTCTGGGAATCAGGACCCTCTCGGTACATGCAGGGACCACATCTCACCTCACCACCACCCTGCCTTAGATGCGGCTAAGTGAGGGATAATATAAGTAATAATAAAGTAGACAGATCCCCAAGAAAACCAGGGATCATTTTCAAGTAATGTTAGGATCCACTGGTGCTTTCAGTGGGAAATTCACTATTAATCGCTATGCCTGGCGTGAGCAATTGTAGAAAAAGATTGGCCGTTTTAGTTACCTTATTGATTATTTCCCTAAACTGTCATTCTGAAATCTCAAAATGAAATGCAACAAAATGAATAAAAAAGTGCAGTTTGTTCTTTGCAAGCGTGGCTGTGTAAGAAATAACTCCCTGAATATCCCAGCTCTAGTGAGCACAGCTAGGTGCACATCTGTGAGTCTATTCACATGTTTTCACTAATCTGAGATCTTCTACAAATGTATACTGTATGAAAATACTTAGTACAATGAAGAACTGATACTGTGGGGTTGTGAAACTTCTAGAATAACACACAAACAGACTTGATATGCAGCTCAAGTAAAGCAGTCCCTGACCCAGCAAAGCACTCCAACACATGCTTTATGTTAAGTCTGTGAATATTGTTACTGAAAGCAAATGAGTCCACTTGGTGTTGGAAGTGTTTTGCTGGATTAAAGCCTAAAGAAAGAGGAGAACTACACAAAAGTCTTTTTATGACAAGTAGGAGAGAGAATTCTCACCAGTACTGTCAGAAACAAAAAATGACTGGACACCTTCTCCACTGGTTACTAGGATATTTAACTATTTAACTTCCTTTTACCCATACCACATAACTTGCAAATACCCAGGAGTAAAAAAAAAAAAAAAAAAAAAAAGAAAGGGAAGGAAGAAAGAATNAAAAATAGGAAGGGAAGAAAACCTTAAAAACTCAAACAGTTAAGGGAAAAATTGGGAAGCTATTTTCCTTTAAATCATGATGAGTGCTCTGTAACTTCAAGATAAAAAACTTATTTTTCTATATATCACTACAATTTTAGATGCCTGGAAAACTATGTTCATAAAGGAAATATCCTCACTAGTTATAGGAAGCATTAAAATAGTGAAGGGCTTACAAAAAAAAAAAAAAAAAGAAAAAAAAAAAGGAGAGAGATAAAGTCATAAAGTCCTGGTTTTTCTAAAGCAAACAATCTTGTATGTTACCTTGGTATTATATAGGCATCTTGGGAAAAATAAAAATTTGTCCAAAGTCACACAGAGATAGGTTCATCCAAAAACCATGAGAGAGGGTAAGTTACCAGAATACTGAGCAGCTAAGGCAAGGAGAGGACGTCACAGGGATGTGGCAAAAGAGTGTGATTTTAGTGCATCTCAGAGCAGCGAAATGGTTCTGGTCCCCTGAAATACAATCCCCCTTCTCTTTTCTTCAGAGATGAGCAGATCTGCACTGTCCCTCCCACTCCGAGACACACGTAGATCTCAGTAGCCAAGCAAAACAACGTTATCAACATGGCTATTCGAAAATGAAGAGCAAAGAGTGGAAAAAGGTCAATCTTCATATATGTCAGCTTCACTGTCACTCTGCCACCTCAGCTGCCATGTGTGAATTGAGAGCATGACTGCATCATCAATTATACTCAAGGAAATGATTCTACAAACAGTGGCCTTATGTCAATAGTTTTTAGATTTTCTGTGCTGAATCACAAAAGCTTGGTGTGCAAGGAAAGTAGCAGAGAAATCTTGACCAATTTGATGATTAACCCCTGGTGAAAAATTGCACATCCTAAATAGAATCTTGCCAGAAAACCTCTCCCCTTGTCCTGTCAAAGTGTTCATTCACTGGACTGCTAAAAGTTTGCAGGTTTTGTGTAACTTTGTATAGTTGTATTCACTATTTTATTTCTCTGCTTTGATTCCCTGAAATATAGTTGTTTTCTACCATTTCAATGCCAGGTAAAAACCCCAGGCTGTTGTCAGTGTACTTCAGAGACATAAGCCTTTGAAAAGGATGGAAGCAGCAGACTGTGTAGTCACAACTCATCTTAATAGCATGTTGTCTGGGGAAAAAATTCAGTCTTATCAAGAATAAAAAAACCTTCTATTTGAATTTAGGAAAATGAAAGCTATATTTTCATAACTGAAGCTAGTTTAGGAGGTTTTTCTCCTCATTTCCATAGCCTAGCAGTAAGATTACTTTCATCAAGAGGCTTTATTCAACTTTGCATCAGAGTGTATTATTTTTTCCAGTAAGTCATTTTCAGAATATAAAGGAAATTTGGCAACGAGTGGTTTCCAGTAGCTCAAGATGCGTGTTTGGTACAACCCATACACTTCTGACGTGTATTTCACCCAGCTGAGGGCAGCATCCTGCACGGAGCAATACCCACCCTCACGAGAAACCCACCCACAGAACATCTCAGCTCACGCACTTGGGACTCTCTAAGCCTCAGGAACTAGTCTCAGAATAATCATACTGAAAATGGTAACTTTCTCAGTGTCAAAGATTACTTCCCTTGAGGCTTCTCAGTTCCTTCCTCTCAGACTATTTTCCTTCCTTCATACTCCTGTCTACTTTCTCACCTACCTCTCCCCTTCCTCTTTTTTCAACTCTCAAATATACTTTATTCTTACTCATATTCCTCTTCTTCTCTTCCATTTTACTTAACCGTTCAGTAAAGAGAAGAGAACCTGTCTCCACTATTTGTGTATTTGTCCCCAAACAGATACTTGCCTGGGATTTGATTAAGGAATGTCTCTCTTAAAATTTATACTAACACATAAAAAGAGCAATAACAATAGCAGCAAAGGGGTTACAAATGTACAAGAAAAGATCAAATCTTTTTTGGAGGCCTTTCTCAGAGCATCACCATCACTTTTTTAACAGTGACTTAGGGCACCAATTAGTTGAAAACATCTTAATTCCTGTGTTTCTGGAAAAAAAAAACAAACCAAAATGCCAAACCAAAACACCTTTATGCAATTATTCCTGGGAGTAAAAGTAATCAGTTTGGGTAAGGGTGGATAAACACAATGGCTTGGGCTTTGTTTTGTACATATATAAAATTGGTTCTCTTATCTCTGGACTATTCTCTTATTGTTAATCTTTTCCATGTGTTCTGTGAACTATTTTGTATTTGGGAACTTTTTCACATCAGTTTTGCTTGAAGAAAGAAGTCAGACATACTTTACTGCTTAGCTATCCTGTTGAGTCCAAACAAACAGTCCCATTAGGTGACATCACCCTTACTAACCTTTAAGTAATTCCACCTACACAGTACTCCTTCAGCAGCACTCTCAGTGAAATGAAACTTAAAAAAAATAAAATCAGAAAATGTTGCCAGTTAGATTGAGTCATCTGCTCTTGTGAGCATCTCATGAACTATAATGAACCTCCAAGTTGAAATGAGGCGTTAACCTGCACGTGTAAAACTCTGCACGAGCACTTAAACCTCTTCGTATAGACACATTCTTGCCCTCACAACACCACCTAACATGACTGCGGTCACATTATGACTACATCACACAAAAACTGAGCAAGCAGAGAAACAGCAGTGGCCTCCTTATACTGACAAATTATGAGAGCAGGCAGGTCAGGCCACATTTTTGCAAAGTGAATTACCTAAGTACCGTTCCACAGATGCAATTAAAACTAAGATCAATATTCCACATTGGTTCCTCACATCAGAGCTGCTGGATCTCCATCTTTGCTGCCTGGGAACTCTCTGCTGGTTAATGTCAAACTACTTATGTGCACCAGAAGAGGGACATATACTCACCAAAAAAATGAGGTAGAAAGCTTATCTTTCATTAGCCATTGACTTAACGGAAGATGTCTGTAGAAGACTCTTAAGACACCTCTTCCACTGCTGCAGTCACTGCCTTTTGGGCAAACTCTACTTTTACAGAACTTAATGAACATGTTCTTAGTTAAATGAAGTCCAAATGAGACTTCAGTATTCTTCCACCTTTGAAATACAGTACAAACTTGAATTAATATGTTCCAACATAAAAATATGAATGTTTCTATTCCTGCTCTTACATTGGCTTCTTACACAAAAAAAACCCTAAAAGCAAAATCCCCAAATGTGGTAATTTTACCTACTTTAAATAAATTAACTTACTTTAAATAAATTAAAATACAGGTAGTTTTATTGAATTCTGTAGTGGGCTGGGTTTTTTCACAGAAGATGATATGTGCTAACTTTAGTGTCCTAGAACACTACTAAAGAAAAATAACACGTAGATGAGATATCAGTAGATTCTTCACTTATGAAATGTTAGAGTGCTGAAAAAGTAACTTTCTAAATTGAGGAGGGGAGGAAAGTGTTTTCAGGAGATTTTCTTTCATCTTTTTTCTCTTCTGTATTTTGTTTTTCACCTCCAGCAGATTTTAATGCTTTCATGACAGTTCTCATAGCACAGTGTCTTTTGTCATTGGTAACCTGACGGGGCACCATAAAGATGCTCTTGCTACATCCCTGGCTGGGGAAGAAGAGCAGAGATAGAAATTCATCACTACAATTTCACTGTTGGACTATCTCAAGTTTTTCCCAACTCTCCAATCTTCTCTTATCTACCAGCCTGTCAGTTTGCAGGACATTTATACAGCTCTCATTTCTAGAATATCTGTGAGCTTTTATTTACAGGGGCAATTAGACTCCAAAGATGGACATAGGGTGTTCATGGGTTGGGTTTTTTGCAATGCTATAAATATTTAAATAAGTTTATATTTGCACTTTTAGGCATTTCAGTCCTAAATATTTTATGGTTTAGTGACTTGAATCCATAGCTGTTGATCTTAAATCACTCTTAATCAGTCTAATTTAACACATCCCTCACATACCACACCCAAAGTCAATGACTTTGTAAGTGTTTAACCAGTATTTTTTAAGATTTATATTTAAGGTTGGTACAAGTTTCTGCAGTTTCTCAGGCCATTCTAAGCATGGGTTGCTGTTTCTTAAAATGCCTCTAAAAGTATGTTTACACTGCAAGTTGGAAGTTGCTCTCCAGGTCAAACCAGCTCACTCTAATGCTTGTACAGGAGCATACACCCAGGTACAGACTGAGGAACAGTGTCAGGAACTCCTTGAGGTGGAGCCTGAAAACTGATAGCAGGTTGACCTTTCTGCTCCTGGTGATGTGGGTAAATCATCCGTATCCAGGACCACACCAGCTCATCCTATCCTATCCTATCCTATCCTATCCTATCCTATCCTATCCTATCCTATCCTATCCTATCCTATCCTATCCTATCCTATCCTATCCTATCCTATCCTATCCTATCCTATCCTATCCTATCCTATCCTAAGCTCTTCCCAAGCACAGTCTTGGCATTCCAAGCCCAAGCTACAGCCAGTCCACAGGGCTGAAATCAGAGCCAGCAGTGCGGAATCACACAGGCCACGGAAGTCACCATGATTAACCTCCTCTAAGTATGCTCTTAATCTCCCAACTCACTTGAAACTAAACAACTTAAAGGGAACAATAAATCAAGGCAAAAGGCCTTCAACGTTCTCACCAGAGTTTTAAAGTTATACAGAACAAAATTCAGACGGAAGAGATCATGCTTAGACAGGAGGAGCTTGACACAGAAAATCACCTTGCTAAAACTAAATCCATGGCATGTTCTACTTTGAGGTAATCTGGTTTAACTCCTCTGTGCACACACACACGCTGAGGAGAGAGCAGAACTTGCCCTTTCTCCTGTTTTAAAATGGGCCCTTTAAATTTGATTTGCAAATGACCTTTGATTCAGCCCTTGTTAGCTGTTGGGAACAAAGATAAAATACAAGGAGAGAGTGGTCAGTGTTCTCCAGGAATACCTGTTTCCACTTACCCAGACATGTGAATGTGCAGCAGCAGTATTGGGCATTCCAGCTGCTGCCAGCTGTGTGAGAGGTACCAAGTAGCTCAGGGAAGAGCACACAGAGACAAACAAGAATGAGTGTATTTACCCCCTCTCACTCATCCTACTATGAAATTCAATAAACAGAGCTTGAGGCACGGTGCTGTAAACGTAACATCTTTAAAGGCAAAAGGAAAAATCCGAGAGCATTTAAGCAACGTCAGGCATGTGCCCCTCTGTGGGCCTAGCCAGATGCCTAATGGTGATTACTGCAGATTCTTTCGTCTAAACACACTGCAGGAAAGGAAAAGATCAAAACAATTTTACTTCACCTCTCTTATTTCAAAAACATATGAGCAAGTGGCATGGGATGAAATACAAAATATTAATAACAAAGTCCCCACTCAGACTGTTCACAGGATGTTAAAAAAATGCACAAAATACAACAAATCAACCAAATGAGACACCCCAGTTTCTTCACCTGCCCTTTTGATGAATATCTTTTGCACTGTTTTCTAGGCAAGGATCAATTCCTTGACAATTCCCAAGGCATTTATTTAGGGATTTAAGGCTTCAAATTGAGCCCTGCCTGGTAAGTGCTACCTCACCCCTAAAAAAAAAGACAAACACAAACAGGAAGACAGGGAAAAGAAATGAACTATCTTATTCTGATTTCAGCCTCCACTCTGTCTCTCATCTATCACATTTTTTTCATCTCATAGGTTTCCGCTTACAAATTCTCTCCTTATTACAGTGCTTCAGATCAGAGCTGTCTACCACAGTTGGGTTATAAACACCATCGCCCCAGCAAGGTTAAGCACATTTTAGGAAGACATCCATTTTAGACAAGATGGGTTAATTATGAGGCTGTTTACAGCATTATTCATTCATTTCAAGAACATCCAGTACAGAGTTTCTCCTGGAGGGAGAAAGTCTTCAAGAGAAAATCCGGATAATGCAGCACTTTTTGGCTGTTGAGAAAGGCTTAAGGCCAAGTACTGCTGAATTACTTCCATACAGCTACTGTTTTCAATAGGAGCAAACACATAAACAACAACACAAATTTAACTCTTCAGTCTTCTGTTGACAGATTCTCTCCAGACTCGTGTGACTGATGTTAGACAGACAGAATCCTAGAGGTAATGTTCCTGATGCTGAATTTATTAAACCTTTAAATGGTTATGTTAACCGAATCCACAAAGTTGCAGAAAAAGAAATGAGTGCTTTCTGAAACTCATAAAAAATGCTGATCTGTTAGTCGACATGAATCATTACTGCAGCAGGGTTTCCCAAAAAACATTGTAGGAGTGGGGAAAAAAGAAAGTACACCTCTCCTAATCTCATTGGGTTTTAAGCAGGAAAATGAGGGAAGTAGCACCAGATTTTATAAGAGTACATAAGACAAAAACATGTCTAGGTCCTTGTCTCTTGGGCATAATCCCATTATCACAACTTGACAAGCACAGTAACAATTTTGTGTTACACTTCTACACAGCTGTTCACGCGGTTTGTAGATTACCTGTAACTGCAGCAGACTGAACTTCAGAGAGGCTGAAAAAAGCAGGGAAATTGCTAGACTGGCAATATCCCTAGGTACTAGAACAAAGGCAAAAGATGCTAGAAGATATGGTAATTGGAAATAGGACAGAATTTACACACAATATCACAGTGTTGTATGACCTGCACAGGCTGAAAACAACTGTTGGACAAGACTAAATAGAGAGTGGGTACCCATGGTGTTCTTTGGATTAATATTACTCTTACCTCTTTTCCTATGACTTAAGTACCCTGATAATTTGGCTGCATAGTACCCAATAGAATTAAAAAGTCAGAAAGAATTTTTTTAAAATTTGCAAATTCTGTCATAGGAACTGCTCATTGGAGAGAAATCCACGTGGCACAAACCTAGCCCTGGAATTTAAGACTGGTTCCTTCACTGACCCATGAATTAAGACAGATAAAAGCTGCCAACTTTACTGTCTGATCATTGAAATGAGATGGAAAGTAAATACAACTGGAAATTGTTATGCCTTTGGACTTTATTTTTAACTTCTTTTTGTTTGCTGAGTGTATTTGGCATAAATGTCACCATTTAGAAATGGAACAAGTCTTAATAAACATTCTAATACATCCTTCTACAGTTTCCTAATTGACCCCTGTGGAGCATTCGCTGGCACACCGGCCTGTCTGTCTACGTTTCATGCAGTTTCTGCCATTTTTTTTGAAAATCATCCTACATCTAATACACAGATTATACAAGCTGGAGCAGGCTGGGTTGCAACCTGTCTGCCCTTCTTATTTAGCCTGTTTTCTTTTTCCAGAATGTTCCTCCCAGGAGAGAAGACTGAGATGCTAGAAATTCCTGGTATGAAAAAGGTTGGTGCTTGCTGACCACCTAGATCTTTCTCCTCATAACTCTGGCAGCTATTCAGCCAAAATGCTTCCTACCTCCAGGTTTGTCTCATTTCACATATCCATGCTCATTCCTCTCATTTGTCTTCATCTGGCACTTGAGCCAGCTGCTGCTTAGCCAAGTTAGGTGCATTACACATTTTCATCTCTCCTTGTAAGCAATCATGTCAGCCCCTCTAATCGTCTGTGTTGCTGTGTGCTGAATTTCCTCCGATTTGCCTCTACCTGAGCATCAGGAGCTTCCAGAAACAGAATCTGAAACTGCATCGTAATCTTAATGCAGGCTTTTGAAGGGCACTTGGCAAAGTATGGAACAGGGGAAGACGCAGTTTAAATTTCAAGCAGCCAATTACCTCAGCGGCTGCATTCAAGGTGCTCACAATTCCACACCACAACATGTGCATCTGAACCCAAACCACCCTTTGAGAGAGGAGCTGGGGATGGAATTGATCAGTGCAGTGGAGCGCCTTAGGCTCAGGGAATACTGGGGGTAAGAGCTCCTGTTAAAGATCAATAAAGGAATATCTGTAAGCTCTGACACACCAACAGATCTCAGCTGTTGCAGCACCATCAGCCTTTGAGCTGGGCTTCTAAATGAACCAGAACTTATTTCAGATATGAGGCATTCCAGCATCTTCACTCTGTAATAGACACAATGCAGCAAATAGGCTTCCTTCTCTCCTTTACGTGATGTTTCCAGCAAGTCTCAGGTAGAAGGCAGTTTGGGGGATGTCTCCAAGTCCAGCAAGGCAGCGTAAAAGGCAGGACGCAGTAAAAGCGTGGCTCATGCTGTAAAGTCCACAACTCAGAAAAAAAATAACTGAATTTTCTCCCAGCAAACCCTATTTCCAGCCTCTTTTTAAGATTTCATTCAAAGACAAATTTCTTTAGTTAATGACAGTGAAATTATGTCACTGAATTACTGAGAATAAAATACCATCCTAGCTGGTATATGATGAAAAGCACATACATGCACTGAGATTATTTTCCCTGTCACAAGACTAAAAATAATTTTTTAAAAATCTGCTCAAATCGAACATAAAAGAAAAGGAATCTTGTATTTGTGAACATTTACATGCTGTCCTCAGGAAATTCTCAGCTCAAATAATGTCACTGTGACTCCAAGATGCCAATAAAAAAAAGAATTGGTATATAAATCATGTTGGTTTATTGTAATAGCAGCTTTCTTGCCAAAAGGTGACTCTTAATTTGCTGTTCCATTCCACTTGTGAATGTGTTCACTTCTCTCAATAAGAAAACACTGAACCAACATGGGTGTCAGAGTGTTCCCTGTGAGGAACCACACCCCACATCCTTGGTGATTTCCAGCTGGCTCATGCTAGTGTAAATATGGGATAACAGTGCCAAAGCAGGTCCCACAGCCAGATCCTCAGTGAATATAAACCTGCACTCCAACCAACTGCTGTGCCTGAGAACAGGTCTCTGTCAGTAAATTACTTTCTATTATGCCTTACAGGGTTCTGCCACAGAGCCCCACTAAGTCCTGGTTAAAATGGGACTTTATTTTCCCTACCTGTGGAAAAAGCTAATCAGCATGGAGCACGGTAAGCACATGTGCAGATGTCAGGCACTCAGTGCTTGTTATTCAACAGCGTGGCAAGGAGGACCAGGTTTATACAGCACTGGCTGGAATTGTTAGATAAGCTAGACTGCAACCAATCTGACAATACTGTTCTAATAACATGTTGTGTTAATTGGTTGCATGAGCACATGAATTTCACAGTCAGCACCAATTCTGGTCTATTTTGAATTAGCCTTATCCCAGATCTGCATTGTTCCAATATCTTCTGATACTACAGCATTTTTTATAGGACTATAATTCCGTTTATTGCATTTTTTCTTGCAAAAGAGAAAAGGGACGTGAACTTCAATGCAGGAGCTGCTAAAGTGTCGCAGTAGTTCCGGGACACTGCCCAGCAGAAACACCTCCCATCAGTGGAAAGAGCGGGGGAAAGCTGACCCACCTCCCCAATTCCTTGAGAGAACTATGATGTCTGCAGCATACACATCCACAAGACCTTTAACACAGCCTTCTTAATGGGATCTTTGTCAGCCCCTGACCTCGTCCTTTGTTCTCTCTCCATGGTTCCCCCCACAAGAAGATTGCTCTGTATTCTCCACACTCCTTTAAGGCAGAATGACACTCGCAGGCCCAGGAAGGAGGTGAGGATATTGCAGATACCCCAAGAGAGAAGGCACCTCTTCCAGCCCTGCTCTCCAGGGGCTTGCAAGGGGAAGATAACAATCAAGGACTCCAACACTTTCTCCGCTGATTGCTTTTTCCTGCCTCGTTGTCCCTCCATACTGGAGATAAGCTTCCCTAGGACTCACAGCAGTTGTGTTAAGGGACCCAGGCTACATGGCTCTGCAAATGCTCCCAGGGACATCCCAGGCCTGGGAAGGTGGAAGGGGAATCTCCTCTGTCATTCCATGGGTAAGCAGGCACAAACTCCTTTGGCTGTGATTTATACAGACACACCTCCCACTCCTGGGGGAACCACAAAGTGCCCCGCACAGCCTGGCTGATTCCCTGTGCCCCCCCTTCTCTTTCCACATCAGATGGCAACAAGCTTTGATCAAGAACTTGGGTGCCTGGGATGAAAAAGCAGTGCTCTGTGATTCATTGTTTTTCATTCCTCTCTGTTTCCCCAACATTATTTTGATCTGCACTCATCTAGGTACTTACCTTTCACTCTTCTCCCTATTTACAGGGCAGCCTGATTAGAGTAAATTACCAGCTTTTCACAGATTTTATTATTTGAGTCTCATAAACGCTGGAAGAATGATTTTAGTAGCAGCAAAGATGTTTTATGTTGTCTTTCCTATAAGTTTTCTAGAGTTTTTGAGCAGGAGGAGATAGGGGTAAACAACAAGCAATTCCAAATTACTGATGATTCTTAAAATCTGTCTTTTATTATTCACTGAGACCTGTCTGACATCTAATGAGGAGACTTGAGGAAGTGGAAAAATAGTCTGAGGAACTTCAGCATCCTACTGTGGCCTCTGAGGGCAGGCCAGATCCAGAGACCTAATGTGTGATGGGGATGGTCAGTGTTCAGGGATCAGGCACCTGGAAACTCTCTTCAGCCCTGTAAACCACAGGGGTTTATTTACGAATTTTCACCCCTGCTCCCAAGGTTTCCCTCTATTTCCCTTCACTGCATCCTGTTGCTGAACAATATCTAAGATCCTCTGTCTTTAACCAGAGGTCCACGTGAGCAGCTTTCTCCCAAAGTTTTCTCTTCTCCTTTTTCTCCTGAGTGTCTTCTCAGTTCAGCATTGCTTTGAAGCCTCTTCCCCCTTCAAAAAAGGCTAAATATTTTTGTTTGCCAAAGGCTCTGTGAGTCACGGAGAACATGACTCCTGTGGTATAAACAAAGTTCAAGGCTGAGGTTACTTGGTCTATAAGAGGAAAGCTCTCAGGCTGTGGAAACAATAGTACGTCCAGATGCCAGACCTCCCTCAGCAGACACTGTCCCAAAACCCCTGCATACAAAAAAAGGTCACATTTCAGCCTCCTAAACTGA
This sequence comes from Origma solitaria, assembly GCA_013397895.1. Lineage (NCBI taxonomy): Eukaryota > Metazoa > Chordata > Aves > Passeriformes > Acanthizidae > Origma > Origma solitaria. Next base: position 461,041 of record VZRL01002032.1, read on the forward strand.
AGACAGCACAGTTCAATTTATTGGCAATATTTCTGGCTAAACAGTTCTTCTTTCAGAAGTAAATGTAAACTAACCCGTTTGCATTTTGTTAGCCGAGAAGTTAATCATGAGTGTGATTTTCTGCTTTACCGCATATTACCGTAAGTTCAAGGCACATCAGGGCTGCATGAGTTGTTCTTGGGAGGCAATGGAAGTCAAGGAGAATATCGATATGAATATCAAGAGAGGCATTGTTTTTTGTTACACAAATATATGTGATAAGATCACACCAGCTGTTTATTGTCAGGATCGCTTACAGCATGGGGCCCTGGCTGTGGCAGTCATGAGACATGGCTGCTCCTAACAGAAATTTCAAGAGAAAAAAATGCAGTAGTATATTTTGCCACCAGAAATACCAAAATACTTTTTTTTTTTTTCTTCCCATTTTCCCCGTGCAGTTTCCTCAACATCAACAGAAAAATATTAACTCAATTACTGGGTAGGGCATTCAGTTGGTTATGATGTTTTGTATGCATTTTAGTGAAGATAGTTTTCTATGGACGTACTTTAATCTTGCAACCAACAGATTGTGCTTACTTAGGCATACACCAAAATTAAAGGAGAGAGATCAGCTCTTTTCCAGTAAGCTTTAAACTGGTTTCCTCTATGATATAATTTTAACATCTTTTTGGGATAAATGCCAACGAGACTTGCAGAGAAAGCTTGAAAGGCAAATGAGCAAAAGGTCACTGCTGAATACTCTATATTTAAAAGCATGTGTTTCAGGAAAGTGTATTAAAAGAAATCATTGAGAATTTTTCAGAGGGGGGAGATCCCACTAATGCAAAAGGTCCCCAAATAGCCCACATCGTATTGCAGGATATCACATGGGCAATGTGGATCAATAAAGCTAAATGGCTTTATTCTGAACGCTCCCTTGTATTCTCATGGACATGGCTGTAGCAGCAACATGGCAATTCTAGCTCCATAAAGCCCATTCTGTAAACTGTAGCAGCTATGGAAAGTTTGGTCCCCAGACCACTCTGTGGCTCTGCCAGAGCAGATGGGATCTGAAAGGCACTCGTGAAATCTTTCTCTAGATTAACACATGATTAGAAATTAAGGAATCTCCTGTGGACACAATGTACCTGTTTCCCTCTGGCCGGTTTGTGACAAGGCAAAGTTCCTCCATTTCCTTTTGTTCTGTCTCTGCCATGGAATAGAAGTGGAAGCTTGGTCAATTGTTTGGGTTTGTGGTGCTGGTGGTGTGTTTCCCTGCGATAATTTAAGGGGAAAGCCAGACAAGATGCAACTTTTCTTTAAATTGGAGCCATGTGTTAAGTACATTACAGACTCCATTCTCTCCCCCTCCAATATGCCTCTCTGCTCCTCTCCTCTCCCTGTTCCATTAACATATTTGTGCTTGGTTTAACTATTTATTAAATAGCATTAATTAGATTAAAATAGTATCTCTCACAGTATTTTTTTTTGTTGAAAAATTGCTGTTACAGTCCTTTAATGTCACAAAAAAAGTTCATTTTTATCCCCTTCTTGCTGTGCCAAGCAACAAGCCATTGAAAAAGGGCTGAAAGTGATTTAAAGACAACTAATGCAGCTTAACTTCACTTTTTTCCTGATGCTTACCTGACCTGTTCTTAAAAACTTCTGACAGACTCCATAACCTTTGCAACTGATCTGTTCTAGTGATTCACTTGTTAGAAGTTCTTTCTCAACGCCTAAATTAATTAGTTAATTTCTCATACTGCAATTGAAGCCCATTTTTTCCTGTTCTACCTAGGCCAGACTGTGTGAGAAAAATATTTCTTTTCACTTCACAGCAGCATACATGAAAAATTACTTTGCCCACATCCTTCCTGACACAGTAGACTGAGTTACTCCACTCTTTCAAACCCTCTGCACAGGTCAATTCTCCAAGAAGAAAAGATGTTGGAGAGTATCAATTGTTGGGCATCTGGCAGTTGGAAATGTTTTAGCTAAACACCTCTCCAGCTTGCAAGCATAATTGTTTTCAACAAAATTAGAAAATGACTGGAACAATCAGCACGACTCTCCCACATGGGGATATAAAACCTCTATTGACAAGAACACGGTTGAATTAGTTACTCTATGTCTTTTTTTCAGTAAAAACAGCTTCAGAGCACACTCTTATCCACAGATTTCTTGCACTTATCAGTAATTCAGTTTTTAAAATAAAATCAAAACAAAGACACAGCTTTTAGACTTGCTCAGCCTGTTAGATTTGGCATCTTTCTATCCCAGTGACTACGCACAGCTATGTTTCTGCTTGACTTGGATTACATATCAGATAGCAGAAGCTCTACAATATGAATAAAGCAAGAGTTTTTAGAGCCCCACAGCATGAACACAGCAACACTAGATAAGTCTCCAGCTTAGAAGTAGTCCTGGATTCTTCAGAAAACAATCAGTTTGATCTTGGCAATATCCACGAATAAAGCTTTCTACGATCTCTAGCTGGCAAGAGACTCAATCCCATCTGGACAAATGCTGATCTGGCTTTGTCTCTTCTTATCAAAACTCCAGCAGTGACCTGGCATGAGGCCACAGTCCTTGAGAAACTCCAGCTTCGAGGAGAACACCCTGTGTCTCCCCAGCAAGGCGGCTGCCAGGAATGCGTTAAACCTTCAACGCACCGCCCTGGGGAGCTGCGCCACCTTCGAAGTTTCCTTCATTATTTTTGAAGTGGTTCACAGCCTGGAGTGGCACTGACAACTGCATTGAGGATTTTAGGTGAAAAGGCAGAGAAGGACGATAGGTACAGGATAACTGGACATTCTTGCATGTTTGTGCATACAGGTGCACTGTGTCTTCAATAGGCTGGAATGACCCTGAGGAGAAAAAAACCACCACTCTTCAGCTTATATCAGTCAGTGACTTTTGCAGTGAATAATTTTCTCTGCATGTGTTTTTATCAATCTCCTAGGAAGTGCATTTCTGACCTCCACTGCTCCACGATGTCTCCATACATAATTTCAATCCTTTAGAGTAGCGCTGGGGGTAATTGTGCACCCTGTCCTTCCCATGGCAATCATCATAAACATTCCTTTACTCCTCCTCCCCAGGAGAGTCATACCAGGTGACTGCTGCATGCTTATTCCATTTGGAAACTAACATACCATAATATTTTCATTCACAAATTACACAACTGAGGGCCTAGCTAGGAAGTTTTAAAATAGCATGGTTTTTGATAAGGTGCAGATACTGGTTGTTTCTGTTTTGTCTTGAACTTGTTCTTCTGAATTGCTCCCTCTGTTATAGAAGGACACAGGCAAATAATAAAAAACATTTATTTCACTTATTTTCTTTCTGCAGGAAGCTCTCACTTTGCTGCTGAAATCCTTCAGGGGCAAGCGCTTATGACAAAACAACCTGCCTAATGAAGCAATCTGGGTGAAGAATACTGGAAAATAATCTAAAAGAAATTAAAAGAAAAATATGTTCTGGCTTATCTTAATTTTTGGACAAATACCTCAATAAAACTGCAATCTCATGATTAAGAACATTGCAAAGGGTTCTGCTAAGCTTGAGTATGCCTCAAAAGACACTGATGCCTCTTGGAAAATATTCTGGTTTAGAACAATTACAGTTCTGTTATATTTTTCTTGAGTTTCTCTTCTTTTTCTTCTCTGCCATGAAAAACCCCAAGGTTTTTCTTGAATTAAATCATCTGCTCCTGTGGCTTAAAGAATACCTGAAGTTATAATGCTTGTATTATTAAAAAGCTATCAGTCCTATAGTTGTTGCAACTAAAAACTCAATTTGGGCTCTTTAACAGTCAGCAGGATCCAGAAGTGGAAGAGGTTCATGGTCAATGAAGTGACTTTCAGCCTGATATAAATACTTATACTTCCCAGGCACCGTATGGAATTTGTGGTTGGCAGTGTTCGCATGACAAGAAAAAGCCCTGCAAAACCAAACAGTTAATACACTTACCAATGCATCTCCTATAGCTCCATTGGGAACAGGAAAGGAAATGCTCCTAGTGCCTCCTCTTCTTCCCTGGCAAGTCTCTTGTGGATCACAGGGCTACTGGCAAAGTTTGGCAGGACAGCTTCACATTTTACCCTTTGGGGTCATTAGTCCCACCCAATGTCAACCAGCCTCTGGCTCTGTGCTCTCTCTGGAGGCCCATGTAGAAAAAAGCTTGTCATCTCCTGTGATGGAAGGCTACAGAAGAAAGAAGGTTTTGTTTATTAAAGGGTTGCTTTTGCAATTTGTCTTTTTCATGGAAAGAAACAAAATTAGAGTTTGGCAATCAATTAGAACAGCTCATCAGCATGCAAAGCACGTCACAACAGACCAAGATTCCCATTCCTAGGATTACCAGCACGGCTTTGATAATGGAAAAACATAGTTACACACATAGTTAACACAAGTAAACATCTGATGCATACGAACATTTTAAATTATATATATTGTTGAATCTTTTCTATTAATAAAACTTATTTAAATGCTTATAAATTATACTTCATATGATAAAATGTCCCTTTTCTTTATAAGCTTGAGAGCTTAAAAAGGAGCAAAGCAGGGCACAACAGATGATCATGTTTCTGCCTTCACAGGATCATGTTGTCTTGGAACAGTAAGACCCCAGATCTCCCACTTACTTATATCCTAAATGAAATCAGCTTATAATGAGCCTTGTTTCTTCACATCACAGCTATTAGAGTTTGTAACCAGATGGACAAAAACTTGCTTAGTAATTTCTTTATTACATATTGTCTTGATTTAGGAGACAAAGTTTCAGGAGGACGCATTCTGGGATGAGCTTCCTAATGTCACCCCAGGACACATATCCTCTGGCCAAGCTTTTCTCAAGGTGAGCCTGCATTTTATGCTGCAATAGCATCACGTTGCTAACTTTAATTAGCTCAGGCTCTGACCAGTGCAGCCACAGCAGACTGAGCCACAGGTCTAAAATCCAAGTTCAATTAACCCATGCAGTGTTCCATGCTGCTGCATTAAGCAGGTGGTGTGGCAACAGAAAGCTGTTGGGAGTAGGTCTACATGACTTCCAAACTCATGAGGAGAGTTTTGACATATTCTGGACCAGCCTTAATTGTTCCCAAACACATAGTCCTTAAAGAATACAAGAGAGCACACCATTTATAATTTAATTACACATCCACAGAGGTCATGCAGAACCCAAGCACTCTTTTTGGTAGCATTAATGGGAAATCTCAGTTGATAATTTATTGGTGGGGGGTTTTCAGGCTTTTCTCTGTATGTAAATACCTTCCTTGATCTTGTGTAGGAGGATGGAACTACAAGATGTGACCCGTGTGTCTCTCCACATGTCTCCTCTAACAGCTTTCAAGTGCTGGCAAGGAAATGTAAGCTCATCTTCTCTCTCCCTTGGACAATGTTATGTTGTCACAGCAGGAAGCAGATGGGATCTCTAGTGAATTTTTTAGGGGTCAGTGCATGGAAATGCAGCTCCTGAGCTAACTCTTTAGCATAACAACATGTGGCATTCATGCCTGAGTCTGCTGTTAGCAAGGTTGGGATCTAACTGTAAAGTTAAGCTAGGCTCTGATTGTTTCTGTAGGTTCTTAAAATTACTTTGGCAGCTAACACTCAACTCAACCTGGGAAAGTTCTGATGGAAAGGTTCTCTCCCCTTGTTTGCTCTTGTTCTCTCTGGGCAAGCCCTTCCAAAGCTGTGGTCCTAAATGAAAGTGATTTGCAAGGCTATGGGACTCTACAGACTCATTTGAAACAATTCACAATGAAAAAATGGTTCCGACAAATGCTAATTGAAACATTCAGAAACATGATTAAGGCAGGGGGAACCAATTGCCTGAGTCCTGAGCTTTTGCAGCCACTAGTAAACAGTGTAATTCAAAAGACCTTGGGAAAAGACACTTTATGCAGAGCCAAAGGACCACGCCAGCCATCAAGCAAGTTCTCAAAGCACAGTCATTACCTGGTTTGATTTTCATTCTGTTTATTGAAAAAAGAAATCTATGAAGTTAAAATAATCAAATGAAGAACATACTAAACTTTAGGAAGAAGGCCAGAAGTCTGTATTTACATACAACCATCACTGATTTCAACGTAGCCATAAAGATTGAGCCACCTGCTTGGCAAACTACAGCTTATAACCATACCTGAAGGGTCAGACCTATCCCCGCACTCCTTCCCCTCTGTACTACTGCTGTGTCCTAGCACAATGGAAGGGTTTTCCTACCCCAAAAGGATCCTCAAGCAGCATAAAAATAATAAACTTCGCAACTAAGAACAGGTGCACTGTCTGTGGTAGGAGGTGGAGAACAGTTTGAACATGGAGTATTTGAGAACAGAGCACAGGGTACTGTTCCAGCTGACGTGAGATAAACAATACCTTTTGGATGCTCTAAAATATGCTAAGAACTGATGCAATCTCTATGCTGTCCCAGGAAGAGGAGAACAAAAGGATAACCCCTCCTCTGTACAGCACTGACTCCTGTACTGTGCTTCATAAAACATGGGTTTTGGCTTCGAGTCTGTGTGGGAAATTGCAGACAAAAGTGCAGATGTGTCCCGATGTATCTGACTCTGCTAAAATTGGGAAATTATCAATTTAACAGGTACTGTCACTGAAGGTGGGCTGGTGATTTGCAGCCATAGGGATCCCAAAGCTTTTGTAAGGTATGTAGCCTTGAACAATGCTCCCTGTGGCGATGCTTTCTTCAAGGGCCAAAGTCTCAGAAGCTCAATTGATCCTTAAAATAGAAATTTTAATCTGATAAAATGAAGAACCTTTTGCCATGACTGAGCCAATTCAAATGAAATGACGGTATCTTTAAACATTTCTTCCAGACTTTTAACTTTTTGTATCATAGGGCCTAAAAAATCTCCTTTGTGGGAAAATGAGAAAATGCTTTTGTCTGTGATGCCTCTGATGGTAGCATTCAAAGCCATGTTCTAAAGATGAATAGCAAGGATGATTAAGGAGATGGAAGTCCATGTTTGATTTTTTTTCTGAGGAAAGGGAAATCTTATAAACCAGAATGGGTATTTCTGCCACTATTTAACAAAGAAACCTTGTTGAAGTTGGCTTCTGTGCACCTCAAGCACAGATGGCAGTCCTACCTTATGGCTGAGGGCAGAATTCAATCCCATAAAAATAACTACTCCAATAACATTGTGCATGTCCCAGGTTTTTCTCCTCCCAGTGCAGTCTCAGGTTGGTGTGTCAAGTTCTTCAAAACACAGTGCTTTTAAAAAACACTGATGTCTTGTTTCCAGGTTTAACCTGGCTGAAGGCTCTTGTCCATGGTGAGCAGTAGTGCCTTCTGCCACAAAAGGGCACCTTTCCTTCTGTCCACACACATACATGTAAGAAACACAAACACTGAGGAAAAAAGGCAAACTTTACTGAGGGTAAAGTTGCCCAGAGGGTGAAAGGCCACTCGGCCTTCCTTGCAGCTTGTCAGGCTCACCACCAAAGGAACAGAAGAGATTCTGGGAAAGAGAATTGATGAGAATGAGGATTTCACCCAAATTTCAGTAAGGAAATTGTGTAGGTAGTGGTGTTGTTCACCTGCATTTGCTCCTAGAATTTCATCACAGGAAAAAGCAAAACACCAATATACAAGACATCAGTATCCAAACATCAAGTTGCTGCACAGTGCAACATATCTAGAAGGGATGAATTTTATATTAGTTGGACACACTTGCAATCAGAAAACTGAGATAGTGCCAGCAATTGGTGATGGAAATGTATGTCTTTGAAACAAAAGCATCTGTTTGCAATAATAGCAGGACAGATAGATCCACTGTGCCCTTGGGAAGGTGAGTATAGGTTGAAGGACAGCAAAATACAACTTCGCAGGCCCCTGAAGCCTTAGCTGACACCAGTACCTCTTCAAACCATACAGACACATATTCACCCACACAGTTAACCTGGGAAAATCACCCTCTCATTTGGTTATGTGATCAGACAGGTTTCCCCATATCTTTTTTTTTTCCCTTCTGTTTTTTTGTCGCATCTGCTTTCTCTGGGTGAACTGATCTTGTTGGGGCTGCTGTCCCACAGAACTAAGTGCCTGCTTTTGTAGGGTTGTAACAAAGCTCCCAAAGAGCCTCACCTCCCATTTAAGACTGCTCTCGCTGTGTTCGTGTGGCCATAACACAATCTATAAGGTCTAACGCTGCCTGAGACAAAGCTGCACATGAGTTATAAAGGAGGGCAGAAAGTGAAACAGGAAATCACCAAAGGAGCAGAGAACAAAGCAGTAGAAAGCTGTAGAGTGTTACATGATTTACATGACGAAGTAAGAAAGATGCAGCTCCTGCACTCATTTCTCAACCCTCACCATCACTTCACTGCAGCAGCAGCACAGCCTGATCCAAGCCATGACTCTTGCTGGTCCTCAGGAAGATAGCCAGAACACTCTCAGAAAATCCTATGGAGACAACACCTAAATGCTCTCTGATAAGGGCTGGCTAGAAAAAAAGATTTAATTATGAACAAAGCCACCATGAATATTCATTGTAAGTAAGCAGGGTTACATGAAAGGAAATGCCTGATTCTAACATAAGTATTTCATCTTACCCCAGATTGTTGTGGATTTTGACTAACTAGCTAGTAAAAACAGGTTAGATAATTTCTCTTTTTATTACAGGAATTCCCTATGCTTCTTGAACTGTATATCCACAGAGATCTACATTTTCACATGTTCAAACTTCCCAGAAAATAACCCTCTTCAACTAATTTGCATGCAATTGCTGTCTCACCAATATGCCACCCTGCACTCTTGCCTCACTGCAGAGCACACTCTTGATCATACTGATCCTTTCCCAAAAGCAAGCAGGAGCAGCAATTTATGGCACATGAGCTCTCGCACAGACCCATTCGTACCACTCTGCCTACCAACAGGGTGGTGACAAAAGCTAAACATTAGAAAGCAAGCAATGAGATAGCTGGCAAAAAAGCCATAGGCAACAGTTGAGAAATATCTTTTTCATTTGCATGCATCTGACCTCACTGCTATTCACAACTGATTAACATCAACTGCCATGGTCAACACTTAATTCACAGCAAAAGGCGCTGGTAGTTTCACTTCATTAATATTGACATCTGAACTCTGTAGCCACAGTGGATTACTATTAATAATTATTTATGACCAGTGATTTGCACAGAGCATGCCTGCCCAGTGCTGGGAGTCAGGTGGTGAATCTTCAATACCAATTCACAAGCTGTCCACCTCTGCAGCCATGCAATAAAGCCACTTTACCTCACCTCCCTCACACTTCCACTGCTGACACTTGTCCTACCATCAGTGCAGTGTGTTTTCACATGTAAAACTCACACTTCCTTCACACCTCTGGGTAGGGTACAAAGCTGCAGCAGACTAATATTCCTCCTTTGATGAAAAATGCTGGGGGAGGTGGGAAAAGCTAGATGGTAACAGTAAAGGTCAAGACTGTAAATATGCAGGTGCAATATATTTTATTAGTCTAGGCTTCTGGTTCAGAAAGACACCTAGAAGTCCAGCTCCTCTCAGGTGTTTAACTAGCAAAATTCCACTTTTCCTCTATATTTACAGGTGGAGCCACTGAAGTTTTATGTAGAGTACAAAGCCCTGAACCATCCCCTCCAGCAGTGAGAGGAGTTGAAAATTAAATTCGCACACGTACCAATGTGTTAGGCTGAATTAAGGCCACAGCACTCAGTCTCTTTCAGGATCAACTCAACATGCACCACAAAGCCTCTCCAATTTACCTCTGCACAAGGCTCCCATGAGCAATGCAGCCCCGGGTGACTAATTAAGTAATGAAGTGACAGCGGAGGCGAGCGTGGGGTTTGTACCAAATCAGATCTCACAGTTTCCAGCCATCGTCACTCAGGTCACACCAGACCGGAGGTGTCCCACGCAGCTCTGCACAGCTCACAGGTGGAAAAAGTGAAGCAGCTCCCTTCGTACCCACAGCACAGACTGGCTCTCCTGTGCCAGGGGCTGCTGCTGCACTGTGCCAGGCTACGCTCATGCAACTGGCGTGGTCATTTCTAAATAACCGCAGTTTAGTTTGTGGAATTACTGCCTTGTCTCAGGGTCTTCTTGCTTGCTTTTAGCTTGATTTCTCCCCCAAAACTGGGAAACCCAGAGGTGCTGACAAGAATGGCCTAGTAAAACAGAAAGGAAAAAAGTGGAGCCCCTGGCATTAAAGTGCTGCCTAGGAGAATGAAATCCCCAGGACACTTTACAGTTCCACAGGCTATTATTTTTTCCTCTCCATTCTCACACTATCTCCCAGATGGATAAAACCCTCAACCACAGGTTCATAAAATAATAAGCCTCCACTTGGTTTTAACATATTTTCTCACATAAACTTTAGGCAAATATAGGATTATTCTCCTTAACAGCACATTTTCTTCCTTCAACATTAAATACATTGAACTGAGCTTAAACCATTTTCCTGTGAAAAAGTATCCTTTTCTAGTAGAGAAGTTCAGCACATCTTTATTATTTCAGTTTTCACATGACACTACAAAAATTGAGCAAGTTGCTATCATTGCACCTGCTTTCTAAAGCTTCAAGAAAGTAATCACTGTATTTGAAAGTGCTTGATTTTTAGAAGATTGCAGGTGCTTGCAGTGCCACCATCACGATTTTGTGATATATACACAAACCCAAATCAAAGAAAACTTCAGCCTGTTCAAGATTTTGCAGTTTTAAAATGGCTTTTGATGTGGACTTAGTAACTGTTTTTTCTGCCATCAAATTTTTAAAAATTCAATTTAAAAAAAAGAAAAATAATAAAAAAATTCATGTCAATGTTTTTGCTCTCTTACTCTATTCATAAGAGGTCCTCATTCTTACAATTCTCTTAAGAAAATCTAAAGGAAGAAAACAATGGATTTGTACAGAAATATTCTTTGAATTGTACTGAGAAATAAAATCCTGGTAAAAGTGATATTACTATCAAAGCATATGTTTAATTCAGAAGAAAAAATAAGAATTTTTTTTTAAATTGACTAATCATCCTGTACTTGGGTCCATGGCTCCATTCCCAACATTTAGCAGTTGTACCTCTATACACATTTCTTTCCCCCGTAGCATATACATTTTGGCTATGGAAACAGCCTTTTCAACTCATGTCCAGTGGCAGGAGAAAACACAAAAACATAGAGGTAAAACCAATCAAGAAAGTCTTTATTTCAGAAATTTGCTAGACCTCCATCATTAAATTAATTAAATATAAGATATAATTTATTTAGAAAGAATTAGACATGTTTCTAGATAGAGTGCTGAGGAAGGAGCCTCCTTAGAGTCATAATGATTGATAGTGGTTGCTATTAGAAACTAAAATTGCAATCTACAGGAAATAAGAGTTTTCTGAAATTTATTTTTCTTCTGAATCTGAAAGATAAACTCATTTTGTCATTAAATCTAAATTGACCCCCTTTGGGCTTTTCAAAAAGTTCTGCTTTGATTAAATTTAGAGGTTTTTCCTATGTTTCTCTTATTATATAATATAATACAAAATTTATTGCAAACAAAAGAAAAACGTTGAAGCAAACAAGGCACAGACTTACTGAGATTTGCTTTACAATTTCTTTACATCCAATTGCACTGAAAATGGCATGTGTTTCAGTTAAATAGCATGTTCCAACAGGAAAATGTCTTTTCAGCTAATTTTTCCAGAGTCTCAGTTCCTTTTATGAACACATTTTGGATGGCAAGGAAAGTAATTTACTGCATGTTTGAAAAAGTGGAGGCTGAATTCTGTCTCCTTGCCTCTCTCTGCTTTTTCACAGGAGCAGACCTGCTTCAAAATCACTGTGTTTTTAAAAGCCAGAAGTAATTCTTACTCCACCACATCTCAAACATGAAATCTGGTTTCCTATCGCTCTTTGTCTTGGGACTGGATTCTCTCATGTGTAAGGAGGTGAAAATTGACTGAAGAGTTTCCTGATGTTTACCTGTCTGTAGCATATAAACTCTCTGGCATCCCATAGAAAGCAGGGAACACTGCAGACTTTCCCTCAGTGGAAATAATATTTCAGTCTCTTTCCTGAATTTAGTCTTTTGTTTCCCTAAAATATTTGGGAAATTTGAATATTTTGGACCTCTACTGCTCTGTCATATTCAGGTATACAGATAGAGATGTATGGTGTCATCACAAAAGGAAAATTAGGACAAAAAGCTTAAGGACACAAAAGGAAAATTGTAATAGCTGCCTGTATGTGACACTGTTGAAAGATCCTCGCACTCTCTTGCAGACACATTCAGGCTAGGAACTGTCTATGTTATGAGATAATTAGCAATTTGATGAGCAATTCACATATCAAAAGTGCTACACAAATCCCAACATCATTACAGTTAAGAGCAGAGTATATAATTACAACTAACATTGCCTGCATAGTTTCATTCGCAGTTTGGGAGGTTAATTTTTTTTTCCCCAAACGCTCAGAACTCTACCTAGTCTAATCCTACCCTCTTTCCTCTGGTGAAGTCCACTTTCTTGAGACTACTGATTTAATGTATTTTTTCCCTGCTGTCTGCCTGGAGCTGGTCTTGTGAAAGACTCAATTGAAAGAATCCAGCTGCTGTTGGAAGAGTTTGCTGTGGTGCCTGCAGCAGAGAGCTGGGGTTTAAGAAGAGCTTTCAGTTTCACTGACAATAAAAAATGAGAACAGGAAAAGCACAGCTATTGTAAAACGTTACCTGTAGCCTGCCCTCCCAAAAGAATATCTTCTAGCCTTTTTTCAGAGGGCAGAGTACTCTTCTGTATACAAAGGTAATTTGCATTGCAAGCATAACAGGAAATGAAATAACCTTAAAATACAAATCAGGAATATATCTAGTATGCAAATCAACATCTTTATGAGCTGCAATAATGAGGAAAAAGCAAATTAGTACCATTGCAAACTACCTTTTAATTCTTTCTGCATTCTCTTAGCACCAACAGATAAACAGGGCTAAAGACCTCACTAATTGCCACATATAGCACCTCAGTCAGTATAGACATATGACTCATATGACTTAAAATAGCAGATAGTTACTCCATACACCATTTAACTCACAGAGGCTACCTGGTTCTGACCTCACTCTTGTGTAAGTTAGGGAGTAACCTAGCCATGCAGAGGTAATTGGCCTCACAGAGATGTAAAGTTGGTGGAAACAACATCCTCACCAAACCCATGCCTTAATGCCCTTCACAATTTAAAAATGAAGCTATCAAAACTCAGCAATTTTCTTAAACCAAATACAGTGGTCATGAACCATCTTTTAAGTCATTCATCAGGCACTTGATCCTTTTGCATTGCCACAGACAAAATTCAGGCTACAGGTTCATTCAATTTCTGCCGTGTGCATGAGGTACCAGGCTCCAGCAGCTGGTTACCAACTGACCACAGGGAGCTTTCACTTGCAGCATGACAAGGGTCCCCCAAATTCTGCCCAGGTAGGGCCAGACTGCCCCAGCTTTCTTTCACTTGGTTGTTGAGAATCAGCACAGACTCTTTCTGTGGAGTAGATGATGCATGGCAAGGTCTTACCCACCGAGTCGTGTGTCACAGTACTTAATGTCAATGCCAGCTGTTGGTATGAAGGGTGTCCTTGCTGGGAAAACTTAGGAAAAGCTGCTGTTTTGCTGCTCACCTATATTATGCAAAGAAAGCTTTACACAGAAACTCTGGACCTTGGAGGTGAAGCCGTGCAAGCTGCTTGAGAATTAGGTTGCTCTCGAAATTCAGTTTAGAGTCAGTTCTCAAACCAGACTCGCTCCCTATGAACAATTTGGAGCTCATGTTACTGAGGAAGTGCTTGCATTTTTTTGTGATCATTCCTTTTCCAGGAACACTTCCTTAGTATACACACAAAAAATACATTACTAGCACTCAGACTCTCTCTTACTGAGTTTGTAAGAGCCAACTGAGGGTTCTGGCATTGCTCAGCAAACAGACAAAGAGCTGTAAGAAAGGAAAGCAGTGTCACATTTAGGAAACTTCAGTATAATAGGTCTTGTAAGAGGGGCACTGGGCATCCCTCAGGCAGACAGTCTGTCAGATCTATTCTTGGTCCTTGTGAAGTCCCTGGCTGGAAGATGAGATTCAGCTGCAAAATAAGGCTGGCCAACAGATTGGTTTTCCATCAGCACAGAAAGAAAATCATACTTTGTAACATCCCACCTACAAAGGTGCAAGTTTAGAGGTCAGCAATATAAATATAGTGCATTTATATTTACAAATAGACTAAATAGGACACAATGTGTTTAGGAAGGGTGGTGTTTGATACTCAGTTTTAAATCCAGTTTTAGAGACCTTGAAGAAACCATGTATTTGATTAACTCATTCTTACAATCTAAATAGAGGTAGATTAAGAAGGACTTAAAACTGTATTTCTTTTTTTATGAAAAGGCAAAGCACGCACAGAACTGGTATTCCATCCTTCCACCTACTGTAATTATGGTAATGCATGGAAAAAAAGAAAAAAAACAAACAAAAGAAAAGAAGCTTACTCAGCCCTGCTCCTGCAAACATCTGACCAGAAGCAGAATGTGCCAACTGGCTTCCCCAAAAGCAGAACAGAAGTGCTACTTCTGTTAAGTACTGACACAGAGGCCAGGGACCTCATGTGCTCTGCAAACCTGTAACACACCAATAGAAAAACTTACTCAAATCAACGACTCTCAAAAAAAAGGTACAAAAATTATTTTCATACCGTCATGCAGTGTTTGATGTCTGCATGTGGGTATTTCAGATTCACAACACATTATTTGGCCAAAGGCCCAAGAGGATGAGCTAGGTATCCCCTTGCCTAAAAAGCCATACTTTCCCTATTATGAGAAAAGCAAACGAGGAGATAATTTTCAGACAATGGTAAACTTTAATTAGGAGTCTCCAAGGTTATAATTATTACTATTCTTATGCTCATTTTTAATTATTTTGAGCAAACCTATTAATTTTTATCTTTTTCATATCAGAACTTTTCAATCCAGGTTATAATGTGAAGTAATATGTGTCAACCTGAAGCTTAACATCTAACACCAAGGACAGATAAATTGACACTGGCACTGTTAATTTTAACTGTCTTAAGTGGTTTACAAGGTTTAATATAGAGAAGATTGTGAAAATACTAGGGTTAAACACCCAAGGGACCTTGGGGAAGAATGAAGAACTGTGACCTTTCGGGTGTCTGACTTTGCAGACACAATCGTTTCAGTGGTTTTCTTTCTCTTTCACGCCTTTGGGTTTTGGTTCTTTGGGGTTTTGGGGGTTTTTTGTCTGCTTCTGTCTGAAATTTTAATTAACAAAAGCTTCCCAGACACTACTGCTTGGAGTTAGCAGAGACTCCCGAGAACTCCTCTGATACCTTGCAGAAATAATTTTATGTGTAGGTTGAAAACTTGTTTCTACAATGTCTTGCAGTCAACTGCAGTTACTCAAGACTTGTTTATAGATACGATGACCATAAGTAACCTTATATTCTATTGCTTTGTGTCAATGCTTTTCTCAGAGATGACAGGAAGTATTGTTCAACAGTTCTGGGCAAGTCAGTTTTACTTCTCTATTTTAATATTTTATAATGAGTTTTGCCCATATATCTAAGTTCAACCCCCGAGTTGTGCTGCCTGACTCCCCCACAGATTTTGCTGCCTCCTTCCACAATTCACATGTTTTAAAAAGTTCCCCATTTTACCTCCTTAACTAGAAAACACATCTGAAAGCATCATAGTTAGCCTAGAGGAGCTAAAGAAAAAAGAGCAGTGAAGTTACGGATTAAATATTGACATAAATTGCATTCTTGCCCTGTTTCCCTGGGTGCCAACCTCTTTTTAAGGCACTGAAAACCACCAGCCCCTTGGGAAGTGCAGCCACCTACTACAGTAGCCACAGAGCAAGCAAAGCTCCTGAGGTTGGGCTCTCTACTCCATGGTCAACATGCCAGCCTTGTCCTAAATGTTCTCTTACTTGGCCCAGACACTTGAAACTCAGGGTGGCAGGTATGCTCTGACTACCTCCAGAGATGACACCCCCAATGGACTGAGCTTGAAATATTCTTGTTAAAGCAAGAATGAAACTCGTAGCAGGTTTGGGGGATATAAATACACAAACACAGGCCATTTGGAGCAAATCTCATAGGTATCACCTCATAAACTTAAGCTTTTGCTACTTGTCCGAGGAAATTAAAATGCCAGTGAGGATGTGAGACAATACAAAATAGATGCCATGGCAACTCTCAATACATTTATTTCTCACTGATAAATATAATGGGCATGATGTAATTTTGGTGCATTCTGTTGAAAACTGGATTCCATGGGGTGCTAAGCAATTATGCCTATTGCTTTTCTGTAGCTAAGCTTCACTGAAATCCACTGAGCTCAAGCAAAATTCTAAGTGCTTTACTACCCAGGACAGGAATGTTTAGCACTCCTTTCATTTATAGATGCAAATTTATACTTGTCTGCTATTTATGGATCATCACTCTCGGCTTGGCAATGACTGACAAGAAAGTGATAAAATGAGGAGAGGTAACTTGACATTTATTCAGTGTAAATACTTTGCAAAGCTACAGATTCACTATTTCCTTTCTTTGGGTAAATAATTTGAAATAGTGTAAGCAATGATAGTGGATGACTGGAAACAGAATCTCTCAAAGTCCAGTAAGACTGAAAGATACCACAAGTAATGACGTATTTTCTTTTCAATCCCCTCCATCTATTTTCAGACAGTTCTGTTTGTGCTGGCCTAATGGCAGCTTACTAAAGAGCAATGAAATATATACAGCATCTGTGCAAGTAATACAACTTCCACACAGGCTAAAATACTGGTACTACTGTACACCTATACATAAACCACTTTTTTTCTTTTGCGCATTAAACTAAGCCATGTTTTTGTGCAGATGTGCCTCTGATCTGTGGATGTCTGTGAGGCTTAAATTTTAATTGCACTTGCTCAGTCACACTTAAGACTTGAAGAACAAGAGATTTAAAATTTCTAGAGCAGTAGATTACAATGAAACAAGAGCTGCCTTTCTCAAAGTATAATTCTCCGTAGAAAGGTTTGGATTCATGAGGAAAGAATTGCGTCTTAGTAGTTCCTGATATACCTAAGGATTTTCCCCAAAAGGCTGGATATTGAGGAATGTCAGACCATGTTCAAAGAGCCTTGATTTCTGTTCTATTTCGGATCTTTGTAAAATGCTGTATCCCTTTTGCTGAACTCCTGTAGGTGGTAGTGTTGGTATAATGCGTGACAAAAAATTATTGAGGCCTCTTGGGACACTGCCCAACACTCCAGAAGACTTCATTCTAAGGCATGTTGGCTTACTGCCAGGTTATACTTCCTCTAAGGATGGTACTCCTTGTTCTTAGGATCTATAAACAAATAATTAAATTACTTTAATATCTATATTTTTTCAAGAAATAGTGACACCTGCGGTGCCAGAGGAGGTAAGGAGGGGAATACAAACAGAGTCTATAACCAGGGCAATCCCCACCGATGCTGTTATTCTTGAACTTTAGCTTACATTTCTTGAAATAGTGAACAAATAATGTTGCTTCTTTTTCTATCTCAATCCTCTACCTTTGGCTAAACAAAGAAGTAGTTCCATCTAGATTTGCTACAGCTTTTTGATAAAAAGTAAATTAAATCCCAAGACTTTTATCTTAAGAAAAAAAAATTCTTGAAGGACAGAAAAACAAAAGTTAAGACTTTACTTAAAAGCAGACACAATGCATTTTGATGGAAAAGATAATTAGCGAATTGATAGTTTCGTTCTTTGCTCATGTAATTCCAGTTACTGGATGTTGAATCAAACACACAGGAAATGCCTTCCTGTAGAAATGCAAAGTTTCTGTTTCTTATTCCACCATAAAACTGCTTGGTAATAATTGTAAGTATGTCAAATAGAACTAAGCTTCAAATCTGGGTCATGGAAACAATAAAAGAGGTTCTTCCAAAGGATAGGTAACAATTGGTGATCAAACAACTGCCGTCCAGATGGAAAAGGGCTTTAAGAATTCCTTATCCCCTTACCAAGGGAAAGCTAACAAGAAAACCTCTCTGATAATAAACCAACCTCAAAAAGCCCTCTTGAAACTTTAACAGGGTTGGTCAGAGACATTTGCATGTGAACAAATGAAAACATGGCTGAGGAAGTGCTTGGAAAGCAGCAGTCCAACAGAGCAAGTAGAAGTAGCTGCTGCATCTTGGCAATGACTTGTTTCTGCTAAAATTGTTTTTGAATGTAGCAGGAAAATCGATTTCAGTTGCCTTTCCCCCTCCCCCTCCTCTTTTGGGCAAATTCAACTGAACTGTTAAATGTCAAACACAGTAAAGATAAGGCAGTTCCACTGAGCAGCAGAATTAATCAAATGTCTTAGTTTCACAGGATTAGGCTGGCAAGTCTCTGTTAAAAAGCCCACGCTTCTTCTTTTTTTTTTTTCTTTTTTTCTTTCTTTTTTTTTTTTAAAATTTATTTAAAGCCTCTCTTTTTTTCCTTCTACCAATGAAATCAGTTGTTTGACAACATAGTGTCTGTCCCAGAATAATCTAAGAACGAAGAACTGCCCTCAGATACTGCCTTCAGATCTCTCCTTGAGATCTGAAAATTCACAGTACAAAAATGAAGACAAAGATTAATAACTACAGGAAGCTACAAATCATTATTCTATAAATCATTATTTTATAAACCATTATTTTAGGAAGTATTAAACAACTGCTAGACTTCCAAACCTCTGCACCACACAGAAAAGGATAGCAGAGTCCATCCCTTGCAGCTCACCTATGGTTTTGAAAAATCTAGTCCTTGCATGTAACCTGACAGAGTAAAGCACGATGACTACAAATCTGGAAGTAAACTGAGCTTAAATGTTAGAATTAGGCACATATCTCTGCTTGTCTACATCTCCAAATAAGAATCAGTATTGAGGTTTTTTTGCAACTTTTGCATACCTTATCAGAAGCATGGCTAGCACTATCCCTTCTTCCTCCTTTTAATATGAGGTTATGGCATACAAATCCTTACCCTCTTTAATCAATAGCTCAGCCCTGATTGGTAGTAATTCAAAATTATCTTTTTCTGACAGAGGGTTTCATAGTGAGTATAAAATAACCTGGTCTAGTGCTCAGAGACCTGACACAGATGTCACAAATGGTATTCATTAGCTGAGCAATCTGAGCCATGGGGTCCTAACTACCCTCCTGCATTATCGGCAGAGCTTCCCCACCAGAAGCAGAAGAGAGCAGTAAGAGAAATGTTGTTCTGTGTTCACCCTGAAGGTTATTGATATAGCAAGCCCTAAGTTCAAATCTACAAAATGGAGTCTCCTGAGGTGAATTGCTGTTAAGTAAATGCTACCAAGCCTCTGCTGGAAAAGCAAGACTTGGATGGCAATTCCTTGAGATACTTGTAATGAATTCCTTTCACCCTAGATTGACATACTTCCTAGGAAAGATTATAAAACACATGGTTGTAGCTATTAGAACTGAACTCCTGTGCTTCCAAGACTTTCTGGGAAGCTTTAGACTATCCATTACAAAGAAAACACTCAGCAATACCTCTTTCATAACCTCAGTCTTCAAAAGAAACAAATTAAATGATGGTTCAAATATAAGCCAAACAAATCACTTGAAATCTGAATGAAAGAATATCATGTTTCCATCACCAAAGCTGCTAGGTATTTACCATTGCCCTTCTCTCTCTTTGAGTTTTTCCCTGTCTTAAAAAGCATAAGACTGTATGAAACACAAAGAATGGCACAACAGCAGCAAAATAATATCCACAGATACAGTCATACATTCCCAATCGTAATTTATTCTGGCCTCCTTTATTCCCCTCTTGCTATTTTTCCAGGAATTGAAGATGAGTGGTTACTACTCATGGAAACACTGAGCTTCCGCTATTTGCAGTAATGCTCACAGACTGTGTGTGGAAAGAAGTTGTGCCTAAGAAAGGCAATCTGCTAACAATCTCAAAAAACACACATCCAGGTGAGGAAGAGGCTCAGCCTGGTGCTATGCAAACTACTAGCAGTGTTTGTTAGGTTAAACTACAGAGTGGATGACTACAAGATTTATTGAACAAACAATCCATCCTTATTGATTTGCAGGTACAATAAACAAATTGCTTTTACAAATTGAGTGCAACCTATTAGTAGGATCACTTACTCAGAATTAAATTGGGGAGGGGATGCAAGTTAAAAACAACAAAACAGTATAAACAGAGCCACCTAGGCAGAATATGTTTCCATCAGGCAATTTTCATAACCGATTGCTCAGTTGCTAAACGAGTGGTGCACACTTCATGCGAAGCCATTCAGCCACCAGTGTGTTGCATGACAAATATAATCAAGTCTAGGAAAGAGAGAATGCAAAAGGTGAAAGAATTAAGGGAACTAGTAAAGGAGAGCAAATCACTTTTTTCTCTGGTCTGCTGGTTTGAAACCAATCCATATTAGTAGACATGAAGTTGTAAACTTCCAGCTGTGAACTGGTCCATGTGAAATGAGCTGGCAGATTTCTTCCCGTCCTACTAAATGCCAAAGCCTGTGAATGCCTGTACATAACTGACTTCTGAGCTCCTAGACACCATGAATGCAAGAATTAGAACAGAAAAGTATAAGCATCCACAACTACTGTCTATTTTCCTCAAGGATGTAATCTGTTCCTTTCTACAGAGTTTACTTGCCTGGTCTAACCATCATTTTCCCGTTATTACAGAAATACTGTCGTGCTTTGAGTGCTAATGTCTAGCCAGTTTCTGATTAAGGATCAAAAATAATATCTCTGTTTCAGAAACATTAAGTCTAAAAAGCTGAACTAGAGAAAGATGTCATGCTCTCTTCCTCATACAAGAAGAAAAAATGTTATGTCTGACATTAGAAATTCTTAGAACTTGTCCAACAAAAAGAATGCTTAAATTTTGCACTAAAAGGTTGACGTTTTTCTTTCATGCAAGTAAAGTGTTAACTAGATACAGTTCCCATAAACTTTGGGAACATATTTGTGGGGCTTGGATCCAGTTTTGAAACAGCTATAAATGAGTATAATTTGGCACCAATCTTTAATAAAGACAGAGAATGTGTAGAGATTTTGTTTCCTGCAATAATCACACACGATTATTTTATTTAAATGGCAATTATAATCTAAATCTTGCAGGTTCAATGTTGAAGACACTTGCCAGGTTGCTTCTGAATTTGACTTCAGGCGCTGAGAGCCAGGGCAGCTCTACATGAGCACCAGTCATGACCCAGTTTTGATGACCTTCAAGCACTAAAGAGCAGAGCACACTCAGTGCTACCAATTCTTATCATTTCAGCCTTGACTAATACTTTGTCAGACAAAGCAAACCACAGCTTCACTATAACTCAGTATTTCATGACTCTTTGGAACAAATTTCCAAGGCCTGCTTTCAAAGAGAAAAGATGGGGATCTAGAATTAGCAACAGCCCCTTGCAAAACCAAGTTTCCCCATTTCCTAATACAATAAAACAGCAGGAATGGTAAATTGCACTTACATTTTGCCTAGTCCTCACTCCAAAGGCCTTCTTGGCATGTTGAGAGGAAAAACAGAAAAACCTCACTCTTCCAGTACCAGCTGAACTGAATTCATTGAGCTCAACATAAAGCTATTTTTTCTTGCTCTGTCTTCTGGCAACTCCCTCCTTTCTGTGAAGGAAAAGACCCAAACAAACCAGTGCTGTATCTACAGAATATACACTTGTAAACTTGCCAAAAAGCTGAAATAGAATGTCTTGGTAATTTGGAAAACAATTCAGCCCCAAAGCATTTGGATTAAATTCCATCAAATGTTGTTTAGTATTGAGACTTACCTGGCTGAAGAGCAGTGGTTCATGTAGCAGAGGCACAGGTACTCTGCAGTGGCTATGAGTTCTGTGGGTTTATTATTATATTTTGGGGTTTTCCATGGAAATTATGAGACTGTTTTGAGATTCACCCAGCTCCTTCAGATGCCTAAGCCCCAGGGAGGTTTTGAGCTGCCAGAAAGGTAAAAGCTCGAAGTTATTCTGACCTCAGAATCCTGCTCAATCTGAGCACAAATCCCAGCACCAATAGCTTCCTGTCCTCTCACCTATTTTCCTGAGGAGAGAATGCAGACACACGCTGCAAACTGAAGAGTTGATTGCAAAATGATTTAGTCTACAACAGCAATGTCTGACCAGCTCATGGAGACCAAGTCAGTACAGGCCCCTTCTGTGGAGCTCTCAGAATCAATTTTTAGTGTGTCACATAATTGATGGTGGCTGAAGCTAAGATGCCAGCAGAACTTATCATTAAAAACAGTATTGCAAGTGCTCTCATGTACCAGTAGTCTCTAAACTAATTTAGCCACATCAGTAGCACTTTCATATTGGTAGTGGCTGGCCTTATTTACAGAGAGTTATCATTTCCAAGGTAACAGCTGAATTCAACAGCTTGGAGACCTCCTTTCCACAAACATCTCATGGTGTAGGTGTGGAGGAGTCAGAGGTCAGAATCAGGAAGGAGCTGCTTTCTGCCTTTAATGCTCTCACAGCATGGTGGCTGTTTGGAGAATTAAAGCTTTACACCCAAATACACACAGCGCCTCGGTGCTCCTTTACTCATGTCAGCATGTCTCTGTAAGAGAAGTACATAGTATCAAGATATAAATATGTTTAAATGATTGCTCCATCACCCAACATCACAGGAAGTATTCTGCCTAATTGTATAGATTCAAGTGCTTTGAAATGAGCCACCAGGGGCTGTGAGCCTAGAGAGAATCCGTGTGCCAAGTCATTTGAGTTTGTGTTTGTTTCTTTGTTTTCCACTCCTTTTATCTTCTTTAATGTACTTACATTTAGCTCCTTGAGTCTGTGCCTTGCAGAAAGTGTCTGAAGCGGGGAAAGGTCTCATCAGCTGAGTAAGACTGAAAGCCTGTGTGTAGAAGGGGAAGATGAGCTGTAAAGGCATAAAATTTGTGCCTGGAGTGGAATGTTCTAATCTGAAGATGGCAGGCTTGGTGGGGAGCACCAAAAAGCCTGACTGTCACATTACCATCACAGTGAGAGAGGAGACATTTTTCTATTAACTGAGGTGCAGGAGATCTTGAAAATAGTCTCAGCTTTTGATATATATGGGACAATGCTGATATATCCTGAGTTTAGTGCTGTACTAAAAATTATTTTAGCACATCTTCCAAAAAATGCATCAAGTGCAGTTGGAGGATTACCAGGCTGCTGCCAGTACAGCTCTGCTGGAAGAGCTGAGGAACTTCCTGAGTACTTTTGTCTAAAACAAACAAGAGGCTTTCCAGGAAGTTCTGAGTAATCAACTGACCTTGTGCGTAACTTTACAGTTACAGAGATGAAAAAAATACACTGAGATGGAGAGACAAAGATTTAAGTAAACAAGAAAATGCACCAGCCTGCTTGAGGAAATTAAGAAAAAACAAACTGAAACGTGCCACAGGAATTTTAGCAGAAAGCAACCAATCCAGAGAGACTCATGAGAGCTCCAAAGAATGAAATGCCACAGAGAGCCTACTGACTCCACACGGGGGATTTCCTCTGGTGCGTAACACCAGAAGAGCCTTCCCTCCCCTCCAGAGCTTAAAGTTCTCTCTGTCTTTGTGCAAGCCTCTTATTGCTTTCCCCAACTAAAGCAGCTTCTGTCTTTAGAGATGATCAATATTTTCAATATTTAGATCAATTTTGATCAATTTTTTAGAGGCATCAATATTTCCTACAAGACACGACAGTGTCATCGTAACACAGAAGAATGAAGAGCCCCTGCAACCTGCATGCTTTGTTCAGGGATCCCATCCCCACCCACACAAATCAAATAAAATACTGATAGCAAACCTACTCTGCGAGCAGCTTTCCTACCCAAACCAAATTAACCACAACAATGCTATGATTTTTCCAGTTAGGCAATCCTGCTTTTTAGGCTTTGATTCTCCTGCACCAGGAAGCTTCAAACAGATGAAAGTAAAGAGCAAGTCAAGAGAAAAAAAGGAGATGAGCATGTTGCAGAGAAAATGAACTTTTTCATGCCGATGAACAGACGCTGTGGGAATCTTAACACTGAATATCTCTCCAATTTAATTACAAGTACAATGTCAATTTTTGTTTGTTTTATGTATTTGCATGCATATAAATACGTTCCAACAAGTGTCTATTCACGTGCTACAGCTCCCTCCTAACCTCTTAACATTGCCTGTCTTTGCAGTTGTGCAAATATGTCTACACACCGGAGAAAATAGAATTAACTCCCTGGAAATTTAAGGAGGGCCACAGACACACACACACAAACACACATAAGCACCCCATTACAGGTGTCTGCTGTTGCTCTATCATTACATAACTCAAGTACCAACGTTGTAGGTTAGCAATAGTTTTAGGGCCATAGATAGCACAGCAACAAGCCTTTCCTGAAGCCATCTCTACCACTGCCCCTTAGCCATCAATATTTCATTGTAGACTCCATGGAAGAAGCCTTAACTTATGCAATATATCTACCACAGCTCATGGGGTTGCCCTGCAAAAGATTTGTCATGCTTTAAGCTAATACTGCCTTGTGTGCAAAAAATCTAAGCACACACCCTGTCTCCGAGATAACCTTCTTCAACCTTTCATATCAGCACAGCAGTATTTCAGTGGCTCCTCGTATCCAGCACAATCCACTGAAGGATCAGAACAAGAGATGAAAGAAAGAGTGGATTGCAAAGAAGAATTTAAATAGTACTGTTCTGGCCTTGTTAGAAGTAAGTATTTGTGTTTGTGCAGATGTCTGAAAGTATACTTTTTTACTTTAAAGTGGTAAACACCACCACTGATTTTTTTCCAGTCTGAACAATTTTTAAGACAAACTGATTCCCAGTTATACATTGTCCCTGGTTCTAGACTGCCAAGGAACACAGTTTTTTTGGTGGGTTGTGGAGTCTGTTTACTTTCACACTTTTGAAATTAAGATTGCAAACAGATGCATGGATGACTACCCCATCTCCCTCCTTTCCTGCAGAAGAAAAAATAAACAATGAGGGTTGATGATTTCTTTAGAGCAAACACCAAAACTCTTGAGAAATTAGAACTTTTATTTGAGACTCCTCACCAGGGCCAAGCTTATAATGTGCAAAACATTCAGTCTTGATGTGCTGAGGAGGAGGAAAGGACAGCTGTGTGTCAGTACCACTCTCCTCTGTGAAAACACAAACCTAATTCTGTGCCCTTTGATCTGGATGGTGACAAACAGTAGAATGACTCAAGACACCACTTTTTCCACAACAGCTTAAAAAAAAATAGCAGCAGAAAATAGTTTCAACTTGTACGAATACTAACACCTCAGCAGACACAAGCACCAGTAATGCTGGCCTTTCCGTTCCTTCCATTTCTGCAGTTGTATTTGGGTTTATGCTCACACAAACATCCTCCTTTTGCACAAGTCAGATTCTAGTCACAGCCGTTATCCCAGGGAAAATAAACTTCAGGGTAGGCTTGATTTTGATCTTACAAATACTGGTATAAGAGAGTAATCGAACACTGTGATGTTGCTCCAGTGCAAAACAAGTGAAAGGTGTCCAGTGAGACTCTGGACCTCTGGCTTATGCCACTGATTCCACAAACTAACAGCTAGATGGGCACTCAAGACTATGCCTAAGGTTACAAGCAAAGAAAAGGAATTTTTTTAAATGGAATCTAAACTAATATAATACATTTTTATTGTTAATATATTTCTATAAAATACATTTATCATTGATAGGTCAACTTGGAAAAATTCCATTGAAACAGAATGAAAAACAATGCCAAGACAATTACGTTTCTCCTTTTCATCTCTGGAGTTGGAATACCAGCATGTGTGATGTCACAATAGGAGCAGGTTATGATTCACCAACAGCAAATAGCTTCATCCACCAGGAGCAATTACCTTCCGTGAAGTACACAGTGAACAGGAGCTCATGGCACTGACCCAGCATTGGGGGGACTTAAAGCTACACTCAGTGTCAGGGAACGACAAGGAACTACTGATCACAATATGACCCTGTGACCCCCCAGCTTCCAGTGCATCCCCATGTGACAGTGAGTGTGAGCCAGGGGTACTGACCTGGTATAAGCACCACTGTACACCTTCCTCAAGAAAAAGCTGTGGCGTGTTTATTCTTGAGAATGGAGATGGAAGCAATCTGTGAAGAACAAGTGCAAAGCTATTGATAATGTAAAAGACGCCTTGAATTTTATTGGGAATTTTCATCATCCAAGAATCATAAAGCCTTCCTGTACACTAATCGTATATTGAAATACCTGCATAAAGTATAAGGCATGACTATGTCCATAGTACAGGATGAAAGCTGATCCACAGAAGATAAAGGCAACATTCTCAAAAATGTCTATTAATTTTGGAAACTCTGGGGATTAGGAGTATTTTAACTGCAAATCTCTCCTAAGTAAAGAACAAGCTGCTGCTTTGATACTCTTTGTTTCAACAGCAGTTTTAAAAGTTCACAGTACTTACAACAAAAAAAGAAAAAAACATTTTTCAGATGTTGAGACCTTCAAAACAAATGGACATTATTTGAAGTGTTAACCTTATGACTGCACTAAGAACATGTGTTGAGTCACTGACAGAGCTAGAAATGAAATTTCTGGGTACTCACTGCTTAGGAAACAAAATAGTTGTGCTTTCCCCTCTTGCCCCTTTTGGTAGGCGTATGGATTTTATCTGTCGTCTAAGCTGACCAACCCTATAACCCAGCAGCTGACCTCCACCCACCAGGCAAACTTTGAGGCCGCATTAGAAATTGGGTGCATAGTTTTGTCACTCTGATTTAGTGTGCTAGTACAGAATGTATAAAACAGATACTGCATTGTTTTTCTTCTCAAAAGGTAATGGCTCTCAAATAGACTTTTAAAAGTCCATGCATAGGCAAGTACATGGCTGCAGCACAGGCCATTCCCAATGTCTGCCTTGGCCTTTTCACTCCTATTGCTTTAGACATCCATTTCTGTCCCTATGAACAGGCTATGAACAGGGTAGAAATGCACAGTTTGGTAGACAATCCTCCACAGCCCAAGGAAAAATCTGGCATTAAGTAAAACGCTGTTAAAGACAGCACAAGACAAAGTTGACTATTAATTCCTGAAAAATGAGCTTGTAGGTCTCACTTTTAATGGACATTTTTACCAGAGCATGAACAGCAAACACAGCCTACAGCAATAACAAATATGTTCACAGTCCATTAGGAAGGAATGGCCAAGGTTTAATTTTTTCACCTTATGTTCAGATTCTTTTTAACTAATCTCACTGTTAGGGCCAAATTTATTAGGACAGTGTGAGAATTTTGTATAATGAGTAAGTGCCCCACAGATTATTCCTTCACACAAATGAGTTCAACCCTGATGAAAATGAACCTTGACAACTTCGCTGTATCCTCTGAAAAAAGGGTCTGAGACAAAGCTGTATGAAGAAAAACAGGACACCTGATAACACAAGCACAAGCACTGACATTGCCTTGGCACAATCTGAGTACCTCCTGGAAGAGCAGGAGCATGCAAACTAATGCTACCTAAGGGATCACTCCATCACATGTTGGCTGTTTGCACATGGTCAGCTCCTGAAAAATGTTTTCCAGTTTATATTTACCCTGAAAATCAGAATAGCGTACAGCTTCACACTGTGTTTCAATGAAAAACAGTGAGCAAAGGGCCTCCCGGTCTACCCTAACTGTTTGAAAAGCAGAAAATGCTGCTTCTGTCCATCATCCTTTGCCTCTTCTTAATTTCCACTTGAGCCTCAGGCCTCAATGCTTCAAAGGCACAGAGTGGTTTCTCCAGGGGCAGTCAGTGTCATTCTATTAGGGTGAAGCTTTCAGCTAATGGTAGGGAAGGTTTACCTAATGGGAAACACCATGTGCAGAACTTCTTTCATCACCTGGAGTTCTGGTGGAGGCAAATGCTTCCGGGAGAAGAGTCTGGCCTTCTGGCATAAGCAGCAGATGGAAAATTCCTTTATAGGGGTGGGAGGAAAGACAACAGTGAAGTTAGGTGAAAGTCATCCCTGTGGCAGGTAGGGCACATTGTCTCTACCTTAATGCTCCTGGGTGCAGTGGAAGGCGCATGGAATGAGAAGGGATTTGGTTTCCTCCAGTGTGCCCTGCAGGCCATTGGGAATAGAAGCAGCCGAGCTGAGAGTCCTACCTGCTCTCTTCATCCACACAGCTGCCACCTCTGCAGTCAGGGCACTGCAGAGTCACACACAGCTCACCTGCCACAGCAGGTGCCACGGCTTGTGTTAAACAGCCTTGTGTCACCAGTGTCACCAAGTTGTGTCAGTCCTGAAAGAGGCAAACATTTCCTACCAGCAGCTCATTACTGTCTTCACTAGAAGTTTCCCTGGGTGACCCCTCATCCAAAACAGGCGAAGTTAAATTCAGTTTAACAGCTGACAAAAATCACAGCCTGCCGTAGGAAGGCTGCAGTGGCACTATGTAACTGAAGAGCAGGAGAACATGGTCAGATCACATGCTCACATTTCTTGTTTTTCCTGCACTGCAAAACTAAAATATCACCCTATACTTCAAATATGAAACATTGCTCCCAATGCCCTGCATGTCCTTCTTATTTTCATGAAGCTGGGAAAAAAAAAAACCTCACTAAAATATCAGAATTTGCTAATGAATTGAAATCTGTTAACATTTTCTATCTTCGTGTATACATCAGCAACTACACAAGACTGCAGAAAATGAAGATAATCCTACCTCCTACAAGTCATTTACACCACTATCTTTCAGAGATAGCACAGCTTTTGTGCAAAGTGCAGCACCCAGCTCGCCAGGGTTCAGACCCAGACATAGACCTCCTGCAAGTGTAAATAAAACTTCATATAGAATTAGACAAAAGCTGTAAAGAAGAAAAGGAGCAGGCAATATTTAATCTTCATAATAAGCAAAATCCCAACATAAAAGTGCTGCCATTTAACCAAGTATATCCTGTTGCACCAAGACAGGCACTTAAAAGCCATCAATTTTCAAAAATTTCAAGACAACTGGGCTTCCCTAATTCTGAGGTTGATTTTATAGATTTTGTTTCTTTGATCCTGGCTGTTTTGCTGCTGGCTTACAATCCACCATCTGATTCTAAAGTGGTAAATGGAATTTGAAAAGCAAAACAGACCAAGAGACGGTAAAGTTTGGAGTCTGTACCTGTAGTGGATCACTGACCAAGCTTTTTTTCCCTTCCTGTAGCGCTATCCACCTTTAGGACATGCTTCATCTCACTAAAAACATAAATTCAACTCTTTAACCAAAACATGCTTCTTCTCACTAAAAGCATAAATTCAACTCTTTAACCAAAACATGCTTGGGGAAGGCAGTTGAGGGGTGAGAAAGATTTAATCATCCATCATTTTGCATCTCACATTATGCAAAAGAAGGTGAGATACATCTTATACATGTTTTCCATTCTCAGTAGTGTGAATAAACTCATTGTAGGTCATTATACACAAAACTGCAAAACTCAATTTTGCTGTTTAAAGTATGGATTTGCAAACAAGTATTCAATCAGTTCTAAGAGTGGGAGATTTAAAAATTCTATCAATCTTGAATGAAATTTCCTATTTTGCATCAGATCAGGGTGACCATCTTACTAAGCATGCTCCCTTTCCTCGAACTAGATGTGCAGTGTAAATCCGACAGACCACCTCAAAAAGTCAGAAGCGTTTAGAGCTATCTACAGAGCTAGAGCTAGCTACATTTAAATGATGGATCATATCCAGAAACTTGAACAGCAGTTTTGGAGATGTGTGTAGCAATCTTCATGTCCCATCACTGGAAACAGAGGTGCAATGACATTAAGCCACCCAGTGAAGGTCACCCAGCACATTATCTGCATCCCCTCCCACTCATCTTTTTGATCACTCTGAAGCACAGATAAACATTGGTCTAGGTCACGGTGCCTGGCCCATTTGAAAATTTGCCTACTACAAAACACACTTCAGCTGAAGTATTTGGGATCTGAGCCCTTGAAAAGAAGCAAACCCTCCAAACAGGAAGCTCCAGGGAGGGGGAGTGAGGTGACCTAGGCTCGAGTCCAAACTTCTCAGCCGATTGCTCACTGATTCATTTAACATCCTGTCACTGTCAGCGTCCTTCAGAGCTCACCATTGCCTTCCAGGGGCCAGGCCTGTGCCCTTCATCTGTCACACACAGGCATTGGTTCTTTTTGGTCACCACACACCACCTTCAAACTGGAGCATTGAGTGCAAACTACTTCTAACTTGGCACAAACAAATGCAGTTATTTTAGAGAGGTAAAAGAGAAAATCATCCATACTGACATGGGTGGCATAAGCCCATTTCCCTGACAGATCTCACCTAGAATATTTAGCAATAGCTAAGTTAGCCTTTTTTCACAGCTGTGTGCTATTCACTTTGAGCTTCTGTGACAACAATATTATAAATTCCCAGCCAGGTAGACTATAATAGAGTGGTAACTTGCTGGAATTGTTTATTTTTACACTTTTAGATAGTTATAGCAATACTACCTTCCACTGCTTCCTTAGTGATGCTTAGATTGGAATCTAAGGCAGTAACTATTCTTTCGTACGTGGTTTTGTACCCAGAATGGGCCATACTTGATTGTTATCTAGTCAAGCATGGTTGGAAATTGTAACATCAGCTGTCCAAAGAGGCAAAGTGAAAGCAGGAAAGTGCACAAATCAGTAATTTAGATTGAAGGAATACACAAATGACTGTCCAACTAGCTTTGATTTCTTTTTCTGACTTAAGAAATTCATAACAAGGGATAGATGCTCTGCAAAGGATACAATTTTTTTCCAGCATCTGAGGATCTGACTCAGGAGAATAAACTTAATAAAGCAGGTTTAAAGCAAATACATCACAGTTGCCATTAGTTCACAGAAACACAGTCATGCAATGACCCTGCTATTATCTGTACACTAGTACCATGAAAGTCTGACAGAAGAATGTAATAGGAATAATGTACCCATCTGCTGGATTTTGTCAATACTAAAATTATTTTCTGGCTATTTTCTCATCCTACTTACGTGCAAAAACCTTTGAAATATGAACATTTTGGCTTTTGAATTCTGCGTGTGTGTTTTTTGAAGCTGAAAAACTAACTTCTCAGGGCATTATGCCTCTAGATCCTTGTAAAGCCAGTATTTCTTTTACAGATTGAGTGTCAGAGTGATGCTGAGAAAATACAGATGGGAACATTAAGCACTTCTTCCTGTCATAACTGCCCAACTGAATGAGTTTTGCTACAGATGAGGGAGACAAAACCTGCAAAATACAACTCATAAGAGGCTACTTCAAGATATTTTCTGAAGGTCTTTTATGCAATTAGAACCATACACAAGCCACTTCCCTCATTGTGTTCTCCTTTCCAAGGAAAGCCATCAGGAAGTCCTTGCATTCATTAGGAATCCCCTAGCACTTCACAGTATTTGTTTGTTAACCCGTCAGGATGTTTCAGGAAGAGATTATCATTTTTTATGGTCTGGTCATGGTTTTTCAAAATCCTGCAAATGAATAAAAAATGAAAAAGGGTAGCTGGCCGCTGGCTACCATTGAGAATATTTTTGCTTTGGTCAAAAGGTAGGAAACAGATGAACCAGCAAAAGAGGGAAGAGGAAGAACGTTTCTGATAAATTCAACTACTGACCCTGCAATTAGGGAAGCTCAGTTTCACATCTATCCTCATTTCTACACACCAATTCATTTCTGATGCAAACTTTGATACAAATTCTCTGTTTCCCCCAAAGCACCCTCCAACTGTTCCCGCTGCAGTATGGTCTTTGATTAAAACAGGCTTATGTGGCCACTGGGGCTTTTCTGATCCAGTAGGATCTTCTTCATACCTGCTGTGCTGACCTCCACCTGTATTTGCCTTTTGCAAATTCATAATTCCCAAGATACTTTCTTCTAGTTAAACACACACAAGACATTTTTAAGAATGTTTCTTTTTGTTTTGGTAAGGATGTGGTTTTCTTGTTTTGATTTTGATTCTTTTTGAAGACTAAGGCTGAAATAAAGGAGGGGAAGTCTCTCCAGGGCAACACTCGGTGCTCTGGGATAACAGTGTCCCATAAGGGGGACACGAGTCTGAATCTTGACTCTTGTTCTGGGCTGTGGGGCTTTCTGGCTTCCATCAGGCAGAGCTCCTCTCCAGGTGTTCAGCCTCCTTGGTTTTGTCATTCGTGTTCCCTGTTTAAGGTTAACACCTGTGCCCACAGGCTAAGGCCCACAGGGTTCAGGAAAATTGCCAGCATTCCTGGAAGGCAAGTTTTACTGCCTGACATTTCAGGAGATGCTTTGAAGGGCAAACCTCGACAAATTACTGGAAGAGAATCCTCAATTCTTCTGTGTCCCTGTAATTCATCACCGAGCACAAGAAGCCTGAGAGATGCACTCTTTTATGAAGGGCTTCCCTTTTTCTTACTGATGATCCCGACTTTGCAATGTGTCTGCAGCAAGTTTGTGCCTGGAAATTGCACAGACATGACATAAATCACCTCAAATTTCCTAGCAATAATGCGACCCCAAGGCAACATATTCAGTAAATTAAAAATAAATTACGAGATGGCCTCATGTGACTCCAGCAACCCTCATGTCAGACCCAGCCTGAGGGAGGAATGTGCCTTCTAGCTTTTTCATAACAACTGTCCTTTAACAATGAGTTAATTATCTACAGACACTGTGTGTTTAGAAGACATAAAACAAGACCAGCTGATTTCAAAAACTTTACAACGGGCTTGAAAATGCGCCTCTAGGGCTTCTCACCAGTGCACAGTACACAGGTCTAGGTGACATCACTGTTACAGCAGCTGTGAGGGGACACAAAGGAAGGTACTGTAAAATCAGGAGTTTGGGGATGGCCATATTACCTGGGTGAGAGCTCACAAATGAACAGTGACACTCCAAAACACTTGCAGTCATGCTCACAGGCTGTGTACACCCCATGTGCCTTCATTTCCAAGAGTGCAGTGGGGCTTTCTGAGTCTCTGTGCTTTGCCAGACAGAGCTCCCACCTTCCAGAGCATGTGCCAGGGTTTGTGTTTGCATCTTTATGCCACCGAGACAGATGATGAACTTAATCAATCAGTCATTAAAGATGACTTTCTGATGAGCTGCCTGCTACTCAATTATCCCATCAGAACAGAAATTATGAATCTGGACAGAGGATTTAAAATCATAGTCAGTGTCTGTGTTTCTATAGCACCCGAAATCAGACTCCCATAACCACAGCTAATTTAAGTTAGAATTATAGTTTTGAACATGAACATTTCAAAATAGTGTTTGTTTTTTATAAGTGTTCATCCAGCAACCCTTCAAGAATACAAGCTTCTTGTTGAGTAAAATCATGGGAAAAGTAGTTTTGGACTTACAAGCTCTCAAATGTGGGTGTTCAGTTCATTTGCATATCTGGTTTCTCAAACCAAGTGAGAGCTTCCTAAAAAGTAGAGGACAGCTGTAGTACAGATGTGATGACTGAGTTCTGGAACTGAGATTTGCATGCAAAGTCTGCCCATAGCACTATTCCTCTTCTCATGCTTGCATCTGGGCAGGAAAAAAAAAGACTCCACAAATCTGCATCATACACCTACTCATCTTTAATATGCACATATAAACATACGGCTCTATTTTGATTTCACAGAAAACCCAGAAAACAAAGGATTATAAATTCATATGCTTACTTAATTCTTTTTTCCAAGATAGCTGAAAGAGCCCCCAAACAATATGTCTGCATCTTCTAATGACTTTTGGCTGGTGTGGTAGTTTATACAAAGCTTAAAATAAATAATGTTCAGCTTTCTCTGAACATAGATAGACGTCAGCTCCAATTCTCATTTATTTACCAAACCTCTTAAAAATTATTATGGAAAAATTTTCAAATGTGCTGCTTCTCCCTGTTTTTAAGTTTTTAAAGAGGTAGCTAAGTTTATAGGGATTAGAATCAAAGTACATACTTTATTTTCTAAAAGTGTCTAACCAATGCCCACAAGAAAGTGTATTTTCATTATCCAAATGAGAGGTATTACATATCTTCATAAATATGGCAAACGAAATACTCTTATTTTAAAAATGTAGCACACTTTTACTCTGAAAATGCTCTATTAATTCTTCCCATTATCTCTGTACTCAAGTTGCCACCATAGGTGTCAGTTAGTAACTTATACTGTTTCCCTTTTTTAATTTTTTTATGTCAATATTTTTTTAACTCATTAAACCTTAGAGAACAATGGGGATGAAGCCTTTCCTCGGTCATACTCTTGGAACATTCTCCTCTAGCTGAACTAGAACTCTCCTTTTAGCCCAAGCTCCATGGCATCTGAGATTTCTTTTCAGAAAATGGAAACAAAAAATGAATGTACAAAATTTGATATGGTCTCTTCAATACAGTGAAAAGTGGCAAAAATAACCTTTATTCCCTGGAAGGAGTTGCTTTGTATCTCTAGCTTATAATACAGTCAGTATTCAATATTATTGAACTGAAAATTCATTCAGTTTAAATAGTCGTTGTCCTCTTTCTTTTCTTTCAGGCTAGTCTCCAGAGATGCCTCTGATCTGCTTGTATTTTGTGTTTGTACCTTCATCACAGTATCTAATTTAATTCTGTCCTGTGTTCTCTGTATCCTGGCTCTTCAACCTCTTTAATCCTTCCAGAGAACTTTCTTTGCAGGCCAACATCTCACACTAAACCCACTGACCCAAAAGGATCAAATATTCTCATTTTATCCTGTGTCCTGTGGCTACATTGTCAAGGCACTAGTGAAATTCAGCCCCCCTTCTGGTGAGCAGCAGGAATTTAACCCCTCAAAGAAACATTACAACTCAGTAGAAAAAATGATGAGAGTCAGTACCTTGGAATGAGATGGCATAAGAACTCTAAGCAGTCAGCAAGAGGGATGCACACACCAAGTTAAATCACAAGGTTTGGTCAGTACCTCATGATGAGAAAATTATTGCAAATGGTTACGAGCCGAGATTTAAATTTCCCTGTGAAAACTAGGGAGAAAATTGGCAAATTATTTCGCCTCAGATTTGAAGAACCCCTCTCGCTTCTGCCCTGTGTTTTAAGTGCAATGGTATTAACACTACCTAAAAGTAGGCCTTACACAAGTAATGCACAGGAAGACCACAAGAGAGTCCTGTAAGAGGACACGGAAAATTCCTGTCCACAGGACACACACAAAAACCTTACATTGTCAATCAAGTCTATGAGTCAATTCAATAAATTGCTTCTGAGTGGAGGAATCCTTCAAGCCCATATGTATAAAGCTCTGAAGTAAAGCCTACAAGTAAAAGTTGCAGCAACCAAATAGATAACATCTCTATGGTCCCTCCAATAAGCATGAACTCATACTATTTTTCTTCCCCAAAATGGTGTAGTTCTTAGTCTTTGCTAGGAGCAAAAAGCAATTTTCCACAAGTTGGCCAAAGCAGGAGAAAAATCAAGATGGATAAATTTAACTTTCTACACCAGTGGGCTCAAATCAATTCTTACCTTCCCCATCAAGAGTTTTCAAAGGTGTTTGGAGGAGGTGAGGGAACAGAGGGCATGAAACCGATATGAAGGAGGAAACGGTTTCACAACTTGCAGACTTTAGGGAGAACTTAAACTGCTAAGCAAGTTTTCCTCATTTTCAGGTTGATAAATTGAGCTTACAGTTAGTAAATTTTTAAAAAAAAAAAAAAAGCTATCCTTGTTTAAGGGAATAAGGCAGGGTTTTGTTGCCTTATGTGTTTGGAAGTTTATTAAACCAAGCAGGCATCAAACTCATCAGAACAATACCCAGCCCTGGTCTTCCTCTCAAGAATGGGCTAGTGAAACACCAACACTCCAGAGTGACTTCAGCTTTCTCCTGAATGCAACAATGCCTGACACTAGATTTTAGTGGAAGGCAGTTTTGCAGTGAACAATTTAAAGTGAATCTGGTTTTGATCAATTTTTTTAAAATTTGTTTCAAAATCCCTTCCTCACAAGCCATTAGCCTTTCTTTTCTGTGCTACATGCCCCAGCATCTACCTATCTCATTCCCTCTCTCCACAGCCCCTCAAAAAAAAAAAAAAGAAAAAGAAAAAAGAATTTTTTCTTCTCTATTACTATGTCAACATCTTGGTACTGGAATTAGAATCTGTTGCTTTAAGTGCTGGGCAAACAAGTATTTCCCCAGAGTCGCTCAGGAGAGCCAGTCCACAGAAAGTTGATACAGCTTGAAAGTTTTGCCAGCAACTGGACTTTATGTCTAACTTTCTGCTTTATCAGGCCCCTCTCCAACCAACCACAAGGATGCAAGCTTCCCATTTGTAAAGCTCTCTCCCTGAAAACCCAGAAACATGGATTGCAGTGAGGCACAATAAAGCATAGCAGAACAAAGGAAGAAAACAGTGAAATGTCTGGAGAAGTGGAAAGTTCTCAGCCACACCAAAGTCCCTCTGAAATCTGGGCAAGCTGTGAAGACATAAGGAGCTGATTAGTTTGCCTGCTGTTTCTGCAATTTAGTGAACTTAAAGGCCAAGGCTAATTTAGCTCGCTAGGGCAAGTGTCCTCATTGGGTCTGATGCCTCTGAGAAGTTGCCTGTACAGGGTTGTTCTGCCTGAAGAGACAGGTAGGAAAGGTTAAAAGTGAGCCAGCTGGCCTGGACCCCTCCCTCAGCCACACCCCAACAGGAATTTTCCATCTGTAAGAGGACCAGCTCTCTGCCTGAAGCTTTTCTGTCCAAGTGGACAGAAGTGGCAGCAGACTGCATCTGCGAGAGAAAGAAAAGAGAAGGAGAAGGAAGAGGAAAGGAACGGAGGAGAAAAGGCTGGGACAGCAACAAGTACTACTCTTTCTATGGTTCTGCACTGGCAGAATGTAGTGTTGACATGTCTGCACCCTACCACAGCTGAACCAGTCACACACACCTGCAGCTGCCATGATGCTGATGGATTTTTGCCTGTTGGCACTGGTTAGATCAGTGCCTCCCTTGTGCCAATTAAGATCACTGTGATATTAATTTATGCAAAGATGAACTCAGCTTGCCTGTACTTATAGCTCTGTGCTAACACCTGTTGCATCTTTATGAACAGGGGCTCTGCAAGGCAGAGATTAACTTAACAGTGTCTAGCTCAGGGAAGCCCTTATCCCTAGCCATTATCACCACAAAACATCAGAAAAATAGATTATACTTTCTTTCCTGCACAGACTTATTACCTATTGCCTGAGGCAAAAGAGAGGCTGGTCTCTCTGTTCAGCTGTAACAGGAGACCTCAGTAATTCTCATTTTAGCAGGAACCTCTTGTAGGAAACCTTGATCCCACTAAATTCACATGACTGTCAGAGGACTATCATCTCATGCAAAGGACAGTGAAGTCAGCTGTAAATCATGATATTAAGGAGGCAGCAGATCCATTCTTTCCCTTCTCCTCAAGCAAACTACTGTTCTCAGAGCAATCAACCTCTGGAAATGGTTATTTTCTACCTGGGCTGATCTTCAGGCAAAAAAAAAGGAAAAAAAAAAAAAAAGAATCCACAGCGACAATATGCAAACTGTGCAAGACTAAGAGCTCTTTCCACTCCCTGAGATTTCTCTCAAGGATCTTCCAGTCAGTCGAGATTAAAATCAGTTTGACTGCTCATAATGCACGAAGTCAAACGGGACACACCCTCCAAATTCCAGCTGCATGCAAGCATATTGTTCATTGCACCAAAAGCCTTGCAGAGAAGGCACAGCCCAGCCTTGCAGCACACGAAATGAATAGATGTTCTTTAATACAACCCGCAACAAGTCTTACAGAAGGTAGAAGGAATTCCCTGCATTCAGATGCAGTCATCTTGCTGTAAATTTGTTTCAGTGTTGTCAAAACGCAAACACTCAAGTTAGGCTGATGGAGTTCTAAATCATGACTTTCACATTCTTATTTTCCTTTTAACTTCTGAAGGCTGGAGGATGGCAGAAA
Organism: Origma solitaria; assembly: GCA_013397895.1. Classification (NCBI taxonomy): domain Eukaryota; kingdom Metazoa; phylum Chordata; class Aves; order Passeriformes; family Acanthizidae; genus Origma; species Origma solitaria. The sequence goes on from VZRL01002032.1 coordinate 498,932, forward strand.
CCTCTGTTTCTAGTTCACCTGCGGACTGGAGTATCAGTTTCTCAAAAGTGCAACAGATTATCAGACTATAAGAACAATTCTGAGACCTGAGGCTTCATTCAAGCCATCACAAAAATCTGAAGACCTGGCAATATTGCTGCTTCACATGCCTAATGGTGCTTAGCAATGCCTATGTTAGCATTCTGCAGAGGCATTGGTAACTTCCGCAAGGACACATTCATGAAGAGTGCAAAGGCCTTACTCTTTTATGCCCAAGACAGAGTTAATTTCTGGGTGGGTGATTTGCCTACAGCCTGCCACAGGACATTGGATAGCCTCTCTTTTGTGGAGTGAGCTCTTTGGAGATTCACCAGACTCAAGACCACACTGCACAGCCAACATAACATGGAGAAGCTGGGTTTCACTACAGAAACAATAGGACTATATTTTAACAACTATATATTGTTGTTAATCACGTTATTTTTTCAGTGGGATAATAAAATTCTGAATACACAAATACTTATTATAGTAAAGGTTAATCAGAGATATATCAATAATTGGAACTGTTTGAAAACAAGTTGTCTGCTTCTCTACTTCCAACAGTAATATAAGGATTAAAAGGAGGAGAAAATTTAGGGAATTTCTGTAGCTGCCTGTCCACAGTTCTCCATATCACTTCTACAGATTCCTCAAAGTGACTTGTAAATACTATTGAGAATGCAAGTATACTATATTTCCAATTCCTATAAAAACTTCCTAAATTTCCAAATCTTAAAAGTTAAGAGTTACATCCATTACCTGGGTCTCTTCCCATAATTTTGTCTATCTTTAAATTCTTCATGGCAAGAATTCCATCTTGCCTAGGTCATTTAGAGAAGGGAGAACACTAGGGAAGCAGCTATTTCTTCTCTTGGCAAAGCCACAGATGAGTTCAAGGGTTTCACCAGAGACAGTGTGATACACTCCAAGGTGAAATCAAGACACTTGGGTTCAGTTCTCTGCTCTGGTATTGACTGGCTAGGATGGGGCATGCAATATCTCATCTACGTGTTCCTGCTTTCCCCCATCTCTAAGATTACTTCATTTATTCATATTCACCTTTATACGGTGCTTTCAAAGCCGTAGACGTAAAAAATACTCTGGAAACCACAGAGGAAAAAAGTCAGGTCCCTCTATTATTTCAGTGAAAGTCAAAGCTCTTTTCAATCCCAAGAAAAAAGATTTGCTTCTTTTTGACTTAAATTTACTTCTGTTCTCTTCATGCCAATAAAGGTAAGTATTCAGTGTGTGCCTCACCTTTTTGTCAGATCCAGGCCTTTGTTTATAAAGATTGGCCAGTAAAAACTACAGATAAATGTATGCATAAAATTAGGTTACTTTTTTGTTCTGTGCTAGAAAGCTAACTTCATGTGGAGAGCTTTTTCCTTTTCTCCTTAAACAGTTATTTCACTTATTTCGCCAAATTACAGCATATCCTTCTGCTGAACTTCTTGTTTGTTATGCAAGTGCATACAGAGTGTAGGAAAGCCTCATCTCAGTCTGGGTAACCAAGCAAGGGAAAAAACATGTAGGAAAGCAATAATAATTGTTGCCTTCAGTAATGATTAACTCTCCCCACTGGTCTTCTCCCTAGTCATGATCAAAGAGAAACTTTCTGCTTCATTCAAGATATTAAAATACAGGATCTGCAATTATTTGATTGAATTCAATATGGATATAAAACTACTTTGCTTACCCCAGAAAAGCATTTATCATTCTATTTACTTTAAACAGGAAAAACCTTAAAAGAGGGTATCATGATTAATCACATGCACCATCTACAAATCCTTTGAGTAGTTTTGCTGTGTGTTCACTAAGTAAGTCTTGGGATCCAGTCCAGTTGCTTTGTGGCTCTCTGAATTGCTTAGCAATCGCTCCTCAGACATTGCCTTGCTGCTCTTCCATGGGGAATACGGAGCGGCTCCAGAAGGCACACGGCGTTATCAGCTTGCCTTGTCCGCAAGGGGAGCACATCCATGCTCACTGAGACCTGCAGCACAGAGGGAACAGCTGGCAGAGATGGGCCCTGTACATTTCTGACAGAGAAATGTAAATGGTAAATCTCCAAAGTTCTGACACAGGCCTTTGTCCCCATTAAAGCACATCCCGGGGTGCCATGGACCCAAACCCACGGGAGTCAGTGAAGAGAGGTCACTGTCCACAGGGCTGAACTCAGCTTAGATAACAGCAGCATCTTTTGGAAAACTAGGGGAAAACCAAACCAAACCAAACCAAACCAAACCAAACCAAACCAAACCAAACCAAACCAAACCAACAATATAACAAACCCAAAACAACCCCCTCCCTCACAAAATCCAAATCCAATGCACATAGAGAAAGAAAAAGGCTGTCACTTTTAGTTACTGCCTGGGTCCCAATGCTCCTAGTGATAGAGGCATTCACCAAATTTACAAGCAAGATCAGCCCTCAAACTAATGAAATAGGCTGTGGTCCAGGTTCAAAAACAGTTGTGGACAGAGGTCATGGTCACACTTCCATGGCCTTTGCTTGTATAAAACACCAAACTTGTGGGTGCTATCCCACCAAGAGCAGTCTATGCATGAGGCAATGGAAACTGCTGGGGTAATGAGCTTTCCTCCCTCCAGCACCATTTAATAGCTTCCCCATGCCACCCTCAAGGGGAGAGAGGCAAGTCTTGCTCTCTATTCCAACCTCTTCTATTTCTTGCTTGCAATGTCCTCTGTTGCAAGAGGAGCTTTATCTTTGTGGCAGTAAAATTAGGCATTGCCTGTATGGCTGAAAGCTTTAATCTGTTAATATGTTTGTGAATTACAGAAAATTATGGAATTCTGTTTTCAACGTGGTTGAAAGTAAAACATGCTATAGAGGTGGAACAAGCCAGGGAAATTTTCTAACTCTTTGAAGACCAAAATAGGTAACCTTTTAAAAGGAATCAAGCACATGGAGAATCTGATTATATGTTGTCTCTTTCACATGAAAAAAGAGTACAAGCTTGCAAATGTTTTGTTGCTGTAGGACAATATGGACCATATTGTCATTTTGCTTCTACAGTGAAAAGACCACAAAAAAGCTAAAGATCTGACTCCCTGAAACTAGCCAAATAATCTGTCAGGAATAAGATGAAGAACATTCAGTCAATCCATCTAGAGTTCATAGAACAATAGTAAGAAAGATCTCTCTTAAAGTAGGAAGCTGAGATTTGCTGATTTATGAGAAAAATGACAGAATGGCAACCCTGATTCAATCACAGATTCATGAATTTAAATTCAAAAGCCTGCAATATTTTTCAGCAGCTGTACAGTGAGCTGTCAGTTAGCAGTCATCAAGAGAACAGCAATTTGCAGCCACATCACAGGTCTGTATTCTTCACTCCTGCAAAAGCATCACTAACATGATCTGCTACTTATACAAATAAAAAGACATGGCAGAGGAGGACTTGAAACAGGATGTGCTCTTATTTTCTACTACCTTTGATCTTATACTTCACTTATACTTTACTTTTCTTCTGGCCATCTGGACACAATGAAGAAAACTGAACAGAAATATGAGCATTAATGACAGAAGAAATGTTGGTGATGCCAGTTTGTCCAAGTCCATTAAAAAGCTTCTCTAGCTCATTACAAGTTATTAAAATGTTATACTTTTGCCACCAGGAGTGAGTCAAAGCAGTAAATTTCTTCACCAGTACTCAGCACATACATCATTCATTAGAAACATAACATCAAAAGCTGCCACTACTTCATAGAAAAGAATACTGCATTAGGAAGCCTATTTAAAAAAAAATAATCCTTACCACTAGTATTTGTCAATCACTACATCTTAGGCAATTCAGTACATTTATCCAGGACAAAATCTCAGGAACACAAGCTTTCCCCAAAAGCACATATGGATATCTGTCATGGAAGTAGGCCAGTGCACCAGACAGCCTTCTTCTGCCACCTTTCAAAATGAACTATTGTGAATCTGTTGACAATGAATCTCTGTATTCATTCAGAATAGTATGCTTATTTCTATTTTGCTTTGGAAAAGACAGTTCTCTCCAGTTTTGGTTTCATTCCAAATTCAAAGTCTCTCTTGAAACAGAACCTCAAACCTTCAGACATTTCTGACAGCAAACACTATAGAACAGCATTTGCACACTGCAGTTTCATTTTTCCTGTGGCTGCTGTCTTTATGCTACTGAGTGCCTGTAGTCCTTTTCTTCTCTGACAACTGAAGGTTTTAAACCACGTGTTTAAATGACTTGCTGAAATAAGGCCAGGGAGAATGAGTAATTATGATTCTCTTCTTCCCTCCCATTTTGCCACTGTACCATTAACATGTAATTAGGAATCTAATTTTTAGTTAGGTGTTAAAAAAACCCTAAAGCAAGGGGTTTTAAATTATTAATGAGCCATTTTTTAAAAGGCAAACTGAAATAAGTGTACCCTCCTCTTCATATATTTAATGATCATAATGGTTTAACACGTTATTCTTCAATTACTAAGGACAGGCTTGCAGAGAAAGGCAGTATTTTCTCTAATTAGAGGTACTAAATTTCCCTTATAGCCATGGTGGTCTACAACTATAAAAACTACCTTCACTAAGTGCCAGTCTTAAACTGCACGCAGGAGGACATTTTTCAAACATAGGAATTTATCATTATGCCTGTACTGGTGCTTTTCCACTGTTGTGCCAGAGATGCTTCTTGTTAGAAAGACCTTGTTATGAAATATGTATATATTAAGGCATTTATTAAATATGAATGTGATAGAGACACAGGTCAATCACCAAAAAAAAAAAAAAAAACCCCAAAAAACAAACAAAAAAACCCCACCCCCAAAAAAACCCAAAAAACCATGCAATCATAAGAGGCTATTGCTTGTTTGATATCCTGTAACGATTTTGGCAGCTAAATCCTCTTTAGATTCTAGTGGCAACAGGGAATTTCATCATCAAGAGAGGGCCTGCAAAGTCAACTGACTCCTGCTCAGCAGGACTTAGGGCCCACTTAGGACAGTGATCCATGAAGTGAAAAATACTTCAGCCTGTGAGCACAGCACATGGCTATAGGTTGCGGGACTTCATATGCTCAGAAGCTTTGCTATTTGTTCAAAGCACATGACAATTCTTTCTCTCAATCCATCCAAACCTGTGCAAGGCTTCTTGAAAAATCCTACCATCTTAGACGAGGTTACTGGAACTTCTTCATAAGGACACCACTTGCAGATGGATAGCAGAGATCAGTTTTCATTAATAGAGGTGGCAGGACTTTTAATAAAATGCAGAGTGTATTCTTTTGCATGTTTTGAGGCCGAGACTGGAACTTGGCTGAATCCACACACAGAGCTTGTTCTGCACCCTGATGCCATACTTGAAAATAAAGATAGTGTGGACTGCTCTGGAAAACCTGGAAACAGAAATATGAATAAAGCACAGTGTACACCCCCAAACTGGTTGGAAACAATGAGCCTAGGTCCAGATATTGACACCCTTATGGCACCAAGCCCAGCTTAATAGATAAAATTTGCAGCGCTTCTTTCAGGCCCCAACCAGTTACTCTGTATGGCATCGTACTGGGTGAACTCACTACATTACATCAGATGTCCTCTACTCTTAAGAATATGCTATGCCTCCTTTTACAGCATCTGCATGACTTCTGGAGGTCGATAACTTGGCCCCTTGCATGAGTTCTACAAGGTGACTATTTCCATATCACTGAGGCTCCTGACAACACATTCCCTTGGAGCTTCTCTAAGCACAGCAACAAAAAAATACGAAATAGAATCTATTCCTATCTGTAACAACTACTGGAACTTACTGAAGGAAAGCTATTATCATTAAACCCCTGCTAAGGTAAGAGGAAGATCCCTCTGTATATCAGCTATTTCAAGTTCAGACCACATACAAGCCATCCAAGAAGGGTCATGAAGATTTTTATCAACCTATGGGACCAGGTGAGCATAAACCAGCCTAATCTTCTTACCATCTGGAATGCAGCATGTGTAATTGCAGATATTTGGGGATTTCCTGATTTCACTGTCACTCTCGCAGCTATCAGCATGCTTCTCCAAGCCTTCCCTTCACTTACAGTGCCCTGTGACCAAAATGGCCTTGCTATCGATCTTAAACTGGTTGTTTTCTTAGAAGAAATAAAAACCCAGGTAAACTTCTTCACTCAAGCAAACTGAAGAACTAATTGTTAAGGTAGTACACTGTGCTACAAAATTTATGTGGAAACCGCACATTGGAGCTCCCAAAGCAATATAAAAAGTAATTTTAAAGGGTTTATTAGCCAATATGTATCGTTCATGAAACCATCTTTGGCATACATGCCACAAGATTCCACAGAGGCCTATCCTAAGTACAGCACTATTTGATGCTTTTCTTAATAAACTGGCTGATTAAAAAGACAGTAAGATTATTAATTTTGCAGGTACATCAAGCTGGGAGTGATTGCCAGTATGGTGTAGGATACAAATAGAATTCAAAATGATCCTGAAAAAAAAGCAAAAGAGAAGTCAGAAGAAAAAGGAGGATGAAATTCCACTGGTAAAATGAGGTTAGCATGCTGAGGCAAAGAAAAACAACAAGACAAATGCTCAGTGTAATCAATGGGGTAAAAGGGCACTGCTCAAAGTTTCTGAGCAAAAGTATCTCAAGCTCCAGATGGCTCAGAACACCTGACACCCTCCTCCATAATGCCAGAAACTGGCAGAAACAAACTAAACCTCAAGCAAATAATGCAAGGTAGATCAGTAGTCATTCCTACCTGCTCAGTTACGCTTGAAAACATTAGGTTGTCAACAAGATCAGGCAAGTGAATGCTTCCAGTTAGAGTCCTTGGTGGTGAAAGACTCAGGGGTAAAAATACAGTTATTCTTGTTTTCCTTAGACATACACTGCAAAGCCTGCCATTTTAAAAAACATCCACCTAAAGACCAAGACTTCAAAGAGCAATTAATAGGTGATCCCCACAGATCCACCATAAGAGAAAATTCTAAGTCATGTAGCAGGAATAAAGAAACAATGGCCAGCCTAGACAAATTCTCTTCTGGATCTGAATCTACTAAGAGAGCTAAGCATGTGATAAAAATATGAGGACAGTGGACAGTGGACTCAAGGACAGTGAGTTTTAACTTTTTTTTTTTCTTCCACCTATGTTTGAAATAAATTAAAAATACTATGTTTTTTGCTTCTTCACTTTCTGTATTAAAGGACTGTACCATAAGTAAAGCAACCTGGCTTGCATACTGATTTATTCTGCATGGTGACACAATTCCAGGGAAGAACTGGGATTCCTCGTAAACAGGAATTAAGGATGGAGTGATGATCTATTCATCTCGGTGCGTGGGTGTTCGAGATCAGCACCAGATGTCATCTCTCTTCCCTTCTCCCATACCTCAGCACCACATAACACACAAAGGACTGACTTAACCCCTCCCTCTCCCCACCTTGCTCCTGGAAAAGCAGCTCATACCACATGCACGTCCTAAATCTTGTTCTTGGAAAGAAGGGCTGGTAAAATATTAAGTATTAACCAGTAGACATTTTCATTCTCTCTCTCCTTTTATTTACAGCTACCACGGATTTGCAAGGAGACTCTATGGCACTCCCCTGCAGCAGAGCACAATCTGGCTCATGTAATGATAGGATGTCTCCCCCCGCCCCATATCCAGACCCATCCTCCTCCCCCATTATCTCTGTTGTGGTACCCTGCTCTCTTTATTTTCAATTCATTCTACTGTAAAATATCTTCAGTAATGCTATTTTTCTCCTTAAGCAAATGACAGGAAATAAAGTCACTATTTTGTCAGAAGTCTGGATTTCAAAATCACACTTGTCACCTTCTCACAAGGAATCTTTTTTCCTGTAACCAGTGCCAAGTAATTCCTAGGCACATTAGTACAGAAGCTCATTGGGATTCATATGTGAAAGTAATGTGATGTTTAATAATTTAGTTAGAGAATACTGTCATCTCTGTAAATTTTTCCTGAAGTCCTTGATTATCAACATTTATGTTGTTGCAATTAAGGATAAACATTCTTGAGGGTTTTGCTGACATAAATATGAGCTGTTTAAGCAAATTACTCCCCAAAAGCACAGATTTCAGTGGTGGGTTTTTATCCTACAGATGTTTTATCTTGGCACCAGTCAATCACTCACCATTTTCTGCCAGCTTCAGTGATCCGGAGTGCCTGCTCTCAGTTTTTGGCACAGCAAAAAAATGTGTAACACTAAAATTCACTTGAAATCACAAAACTGTGTTATCAGCTTTGAAAGTTTACTGTAGTACTAACAGCTGAAGGTATTCCACTCTTTTGGGATGTTCCTTTGGCCTTACACCTTCTCAGCTGAACAAAATTTTAATTCCAAGCAACAGCTGCTGCTTCATTTCCTTGAATGAAGAGCACGTCTTTCTAAAGAAATTCATAAAAAACATAAAAGTAAAAGTGAGCAAACACATAAATCTTTTCAGGACCACAGCAACCATAAATATTGATCCAAGCTCATGTTCCTGGCCAAGGGACAGGAAGTCTAACCTATATATGTATACCTGTGGGCACAAAAAGTGTGAGGCTTATTACAGTGGTTACTAAAGTTCATTGTTCTTCTACAAACTATGACTCATGCTTGAAGCTGAATTTTATTACAGACTAGTCTAGTCAAATAGTAAAAGGTAGGATGCAAGCCAGCTATTTGACTTCTACCAATTCTAATTTTACAAAGTAGAGGGGGAAAAACCTGATTTCTCCAAAACAGTGGCACTCAATGACATGACAGACATCACTAAAAATTCTTTAAGTAATGGTCCTACCCCTTCTCTGCTTTCAATTCCCTGCACAATTTTAATGAAGGATGCAGCAGGCACAACATTTGGACCCAAATAGATCTGCAGGGAAATGGACACTCTGCTTACTCTGCTGACTGGCACATGCAAATAAGATATCAGTTGGACCTTCAGCTCTCAAAAAATGATAACATTTATCTCTAATCAGATACATTCTGGTAGTTTACACCAGTCCAGAAATGCGCATCTACAGTAAATTCATAGCAATGCATCTCTTAGGCACCCAAACATGAGACTGAGGTCACTAAATACCCTAAATGTTTTCTAAATGCTATGCTAACAAGTCAGCCATCCTTTTTACATTTTATAACAAACAACCAAAACAAAAATTCAACTTTGTTTGTATAAACAAAAAAAGTGTAACTACAAATATAACCTAGAATACTTCAAGAAACCATCTTATTCAAGCTGTACCCCAGTTTGTCATCTCAGAGACTCAGCATCTCAGTTCTTCAGACTGTGTAATGAAGAAAGCCAGGGAATTGTAACTAAAATGAAACTAAGGATGGATTTAAGAGATGAGCTTTAGAAAATCATGCTGTTGCAATTGATAACATTATTCTACCCAGTAGTCATCCTTGGAGAACAATAGGAAGAAATACATGAATGCATCTCAATGGTGTCACTTCATGCTTTGGCATCTGAGATTGACCTCCTCATTTTTAAGTAGTCTGAATCATGCATGAACATACTGTGGGGTTGACAGTCTCTAGGAGAGGGTAGTGTAAGCATGTGAAGTTAAAGCCTCCAAGCGACCTCTTCCAGAACCCTACATCAAAACCTACTCCAGAGATCTGAGGCAAATTCTTCAGCTGCAGCAACAGTTCACACCATAATGCTTCAAATGGTAAGTATTGCTTTAGGATTTTATGTCTCACAGCAGAGTTTAACTGCTATAGTCACTGAAATTTCCAAGAAAGTTCCTAACGTTTCTCTGAATATTTAAATAAGTGAGTTCCATTGCAGGCGAACACAGTGGACAATAAGAGTTCAGCATTTCAACACTATTTGGGGTTCAGTTTTGTCAGAAATCAATTTGGAATTGCACACACTGCAGTTCAATAACTATGTTATTTAAACATCATTGGTCACTATGCAGTTACAGGAAAGTGCAATTCCTAGGTGGCTGCTGCAGAGCTTGGTGCTTGGATCCCAGGAATTATGATGCAGTTTAATAATGCTATATATCCTGCTGCATATGCGCTCAGCTTGATGTTCAAAATACATGCAAATGTGTAGAGGAAAAATGGGCAAATTACTTAGGTAAAAGACAGAAAAAATTCAGGGTTCTGTGTTTTGCCTTAGGTAGGAGCCAAACTGTGGAGGTTCAAGCACAATTTTTTTGCTCATTTCTGTCCCACCAGTCATGGTTTACTTTCATGGATCTCTGTACCTGCTGAATCAAGTGGGGGAAGGAAGTTAAACCTCCAAATGAGAGGATACACAGGGGATTATATCCTGGCTACCAATCTGCCAGCTTTGTTTCTTTCCAGTGGTTCTGTGCTCTTTATCAAAGCCACTATCTTTGTTACCACAGAAGCTGCAAAATCTACCTTAATATTCCAAGAGATCACAACTAAGTCTTTTACTACAATGCTTTACTTTAAAAGGAGAGCCTAAACACAAAGGCCTAGTCATCAAAAGGAGAGTTACTAACACAGGCACTATGTTTCTACGACAGAGGAAGCAAGTTCACATAAAATGAGTGTGTATCTCATGGTGACGCACTGTACAAACAGCATTACACTCACTTGTTAGTCACATTTGTGAGATTCCTTGTGTTAGTAGGAAATTTTGTGGCTTGCCAACAGCAGATACTTCCAAAAGGTCTCTCCTTCCAAGTCCTACACGCACACAGACACACACACTCAGAACTGAGAAATTCATCCAGTGATGTTTTTCATTAATTTCATCTTAAAAAAGGCTCATGACAAAGAGCACTGGAGCAGAGTGTAACAGTTGCAGCTGTGAGGAACATTCTGGAACTCATGATAAATTCATAGGCAGTATTCATAACCTGATGATGGGAAGTAAACAAACCCTTCTAAGGAAAGGGAAGGAAGACAAGACAGTCACATGCACTGTGTCCATATTTATTTCTAGAACTGTTAAAAATAAAAAGTGAGAAATTAACAGAAATCCTTAAGCAATTACATAACACCATTAAAGTGCTTGCTTATGTAAAGGGTGAATGAGAAGGAAACATCACTGAAAATAACAAAGAATTAGTGTCAATGGTAGTAGGCTCCAGTCAGCAATGGTTTACACTAGCTGAGAATCCAATATGTTGTCCTTTTAGATTTAGAATTAAAAAAAACCTGCTGTAGGTACTGATGAAGGCCTTTGGGAGTTACCATATAGGCACTTCAGCTGTAACTCAATGTGTGAATTCAAAGCCTTGTGCCTACTCAAACATTTGTGAAACAGCTGGAGGTGAAACTTGCTGTCAATCTTGTCCTCTAAGAAATTCTGAGATTTTTTTAAGAATTGGAATATAAATTTGAAAGACAAAAGGTGTTACACTTAAGAGAAAAGGTGAAAATACAGACTATGCCTGGAAACACACAAAATTGACTAAAACAGTTTTTCAAATCAAACAGAAAAGAGATGTTTTGAGCTAACTGGTCACAAAATTCTCTACACCAAATCTACTGCACTAGGTCTGAAAATTACAGGTTGATGCTATTTGCCCATTCCTTCTGCCTGACTCAGTCAGTATATAGGGCTTCGACACATATGTGAAAGGACAGATAAGTGCAAGGCCAAGGTAGGAAACAATGCATCATGAATATTGCTGTTCAGAGAGAAAGCCCAAACCACGAGGTTGCCAGGACTTCCAAGGTAACAGAACCCTTTCTGTGTGCTAACACACAGCTAACATCTTAAGCTGGAGTCCAGTTTGGTACCAAACTCCCCTTTCCTGTGATTTGTGGAAAAACAGGTTCAGATTTCAGTCAGACCAAAATATACTTGTTTTCAGCTTTCACAGCACAGAGTGAGTTTCTCAAACACAGAGTTTCAGAAAACGATTGCGAAGTATTTTCTCCAACAGCAAATTTTCGTTATACAATAACTCTCAGAAATTTTCCATCCAGCTATATATTGAAGTTACAGTATCTAATCACACAATAACTTAAAAATATGGTAGTGTAAATGAAGCACAATCCATAAAAAACTAATGTTTTGTCATTTTAAATTGCCCTTTTATTCTACGAGTAACAGTTGCAAGCATATTAATGTTGAATCATAATTAATGTTCCAAGAAATTGTCACAGTGTAGCACAATACAGTCAATTGTGTAGCTCATCTAAACTTTATCAGATCTTTTACAGTGAGTTAATGGGCTGCTAGTGAATCTCTTCAACACGAATTTGATCATAAAAATGATGCTCTTTACAAGATCTAAAGCTACTCAAGCTTATTCTAATTAACGTAAGATCTGGTTAAAGTTTCTGCCATGCAAAACCCTCTACAGTTTATTGTGGTTCATATTGTTTGCAATGCAGTGACTGAAGCTTAGAAAAGGAGAACAGGAGCAAAGTTTTATTCACGAATCTGTGAACATCCACTTATCGCAGGACTGAGATATTCGTGTTTCATTCTCACTCTCTTTGGCCTTGTCCCAATCACTGTGTTTCTGTGGACTTCGAGAATTCTTCTCCATCCACATCCATTTATCTTATCCACTGAAACTCCACAGGTCAGGGATATGACCAATAGTCACGATGTGATTGTATGACAGCTCCTGCAAGGTTATATACCCCTGACCCTTTCCATTTGGCTTTACTCCGTGAAAATCTTGCTTGATCTAGTCCCACCTTCATTGTGCTATAAATTCTCAATGAGCTGTTTACTAACTGGGGTGTCTCTTCCAACAGTCAAGGATTTAACCACTGACTAAAAGGGTCATAGCCCCCATTCTCTCTCTCGTGGCATGCTGCATCTCCATTTATAGCCCAGTGAGGTCTGCCCCTAAGTTTAATGTGAAAGTGATCCGAGTTATTCATATCCACGAACTGCTCCTTTTTCTCCTTGACAGTTGCCTTGCAAAATGAGGGACAGACTAAGCCAGGGCCTCAAGGTACTGCTGCAATGCTGCAAAAATCCAGTGCTGTAAACCCTCACTCACCCCCCTCTTCCTGACAGTATTCCTAGAGAAATTAGTAAGCTTGAGTTGTGGTTCCTGCATATGTTTGTTGTGACTCTAATCACAACTCATTTAGTAGCTGTTTGTTGAGGCTGTATGAAGATTAAACCATTAAACAGCAAACAAAACCAGATGACCAACAGCAAGCATTTCAATAATGATCTGAATTCCCACTATGAATAGCTCAATCAGACACTGTTTGTGTAAAGTACTGCTTGTAGGCTTCCAAATTACTAATATTTTTGAAGCTATCCCAGAAATGGGCTCAAATCTGGTGTATCATTTTCAGTTAAAAGTTTCTCTCTTTTTTTTTTTTTAAACACAAAGCTCAGAATTTTTGTTCTTTGTTAAAGAATTCCACTGGTGAAAGAAATATGCTGGGGAATACAGACTTCAGTTAAAATTGCGTGAAGGTCCTCAACAGAGGAATAGTATGAAGAGGAAAAAAAAAGAAGATTAAATACTATGAATATATTTTAGATATAATCCAATGCTGATTAAAAACCGCAGAAAGATCCACCTTACGGGCACCTTTTCCTTTTGATCTCAGATGGAACAAATTTATTTGATTTAATTATGCAACCGAAAGTTTACCATCTCAAAGTACTTGGTTTATAGCCCAAATTCCCAAGCCGCTAACAGATTTGTGAAGTATTATCAACCCTTGGCTACCCAGTTTCTACCCATTCATTAGTTTGTTTGCTGTGGTAATTTGTATGCAGCTTCAAGAAAAAGCACTAGATGCTCTTGAAGTGGCATCCGGACATAAACAGAGGTCAGAAATTATTGATAAATGTGAAGGCTGTGCAGAAAACATCACTATGAGAGAAGGTGTGAAGTGATAGAAAATCATCCATACACAACATTCATCAAGGCAGTACCCTAAAAAGAACAAAGAAAGTAATTCATCTTGGTAAGAACATGAAGCGAGAAAAATGTAGAGTAAATATCAATAAGCTAAACTGTGATTACAAAATTTGGACCTTGGAAAATAGCCTGTTTGAGAATTAATGCATATCAGAGCATGACTTCTGCTAAAATCTAGAATAAAGATTTACAAATCAGTCCCATAAATCAGTCCATTTTTATTAATAAAATAGATATTTACATCCAAGGTATAAAATATTGAGTTTCAAACCATCTGTATGACAGTAATGCTACTTATAAATCAGGTACATGAACCATCCATTATTTTCTACAATTATAAATCAGTCTTACTCGCAAAGCACTTGCCTGACTGGAAAATCACTCTCTTGATTAATAGATTAGGTGCCACCAGACAAATATATTACTGAAACGAATCATATATCTTTTGACCACTGGGCCCATTTCATAAATCAAAAGCTCTGTATATACCAAGTGTTTGTAAATGCTCAATTATGAACAATTTAGCAATCCAATACCAGCACAGAATCCCCTAACACACACACACACACATTAAAAAAAACTTTAAAGCCTCAGAGATAAGGTTTGCTTGGTTGGGTCTTTTTTTAAAGCTAAAGCTTCACTGTATTCCCTGTTGTACTTGCCACTGTGTAATACATAAAGATTTTGTTTACCTAAAATTAGAAAGCAATTTAATGCTTTGAGGTTTGCAAAGTGGGGGGAGGCAGAGAAGGGAGGAAGATACTAAGAGAATTTCTTGTTCCTGTTTTTTTAATACTTCACACAAAATTGAAAGTCAAAATCTCTGCTACCTCATTCTAAAACCTGTTATGGATTTATTTTGCCTTTGCCCTCACCTTTCTCTGAATTTTTGTATGAAATATATTTATAATTATTTTTAATTGCCATTATGAATGTGCTATGTCATTAAAACCATTCATTTAGTAACTTCCGCATTATGAAACAATTTAATAAGCATCAAATATAAGGTGCATAAGTTTCTCTAAAATCAAGAGAGGATGCGGTATAACAAACTCTGCTTCTGTGAGATTCCCAGCAGAAAGGTGAAAAGCAGTTCTTAAATTGAGAGGGTTCTCATTTACAGTGTATCCATTTAGTAGAATGCAGCTACTGTTGGGTCCAAGTAATTTCTAACTACTTCATAAATACAGCTGGGATGATGATTGTATAAATACTTGCAATAAGACAGGATAATAAAACTAAATAAATGCTTTTTTAATATATTATGGAAATAAGTAAAAGTGTCATTACAAGCTGTCTGTTGGAAGTTAAGCATGCAATTCCCACAGAAAATTCCAACAGAAAAAAAAGTTAAAAATCAAACCACCGTGTTTTAAAAACAGAAATGAAAATCCTAATTAGGAAGAAACAGAACTTATGTAATCCAGAAGAAACAACAAAACATTTTTGTTTGAGGTAAATAGTACACTTTGGCATCCTTTGAAATTATTTTTTCCTACCCAACTTGGCCACTAACCTGGATAACTTCTTACTCATATAGGCTCTTTATCACACTGATATCCTTCAGATGGAAGGCACAGATGTCATTATGGTTAATGAAATAGGTAAACCAGAGCTCCTATGTGATAGAGGTATAGCTAAGAATCAGGGTTGGCATTTTCAGCAGTTACTGCTGCAAGAATGAATGAATGTGTTGGGGACTGTGAAATGGGGACGTTCCTACAGGGATCACCTCTGCGAGAGTGTGAAGCAACTCCTGCTGCCTTTGTTATGCTGTCTGTAGGTATTGGAATGCAGGCATGGAATGGAGCACACAGCTCACCAGCAGTGGGAGAATGGGTAGGGAACAGGACAGATGGGAAATACAGCTGAGAAATAAAGGTTCACAAAAGAACTTCCCATTAAAAACAATCGATGTGTTTACCTCTACAGAGAGTTTCTCAGATTTAAGGAAAACGTCTGCATACCATGGAACAGAAGAATTATTCCACAGCAGGTGCAGTAAAATAAACTGCCGACTTAAGCAGGTACCAGCTGGCAGTAATAATAGTTAGTAATTAACTAATGCATTTCTCTGAAGTGCTCAAGAGTAACAGTTGAGGTTATGCATTCCGTTTTTGCTGTTATTACAGCTTGGGAAGAAGTCTTTTCCAGACTAATAGTTAAGATTAGGACTAGTGCAAGCTTTTGACCACATCATAGACAAAATCTTATTTTACTTCTCAAAGATACGAAAAGCCATGGCCCTACTCTGCATTTGGCTCTGCCAGCCAGGAGGGAGGGGATCATAACCAGAGGGTAGAAAACAGTCCTGCTTTTCCTCAGATTTCTTTCTTGTGGAATATCACTAAATCATTTCAGTAGAGTCATGAAAAGGGTGCAGTGTGGAGGAACAGCAAGGACAGAATCACAGGGAATATGTAGCATCTGTCTATGATGGCATAAAAAAAAAAATAGGCTTAGCTAATCCTACTCAAGCAGTGGGTTGGAAGACTTTTATTTTAAAAAACTCTGGCTGACAAATTTGAGGGAAATCCTCATTAGTATGTAAATATTTTTGAGGCAGATTCAATATTGACTAAATTTTGCTTTTTCCTATTACACTTATTTACTTATAATCCAACATAAGTAATATTCCCTTAACAATTTTGTATGAGTTTGTGCAGCTGTGGTACTTAAGAGTATATACTAAATTATTCATATTTTTTGAAAAATACATAAGAACCACAAAGTGGTGGACTGCTGTGGGTTCAGATTCAGCTAGAATATTTTATTACAATAGATTTGGCATTAGATAATAAGCTTTTATCTAATAAAGGTGCATGTTCAGGAAAGATTAGGAGTTTGATGCTTGCCACTAGTTCTAGACAGATATTTAAGACTATATGACAGTTTTGGAGGGCAATATATTCTGGTCCGGAACTAAATATTTCTGTGTTTTATAACACCTTCAACTTGTTCTAGACAGGATGCAAGTGTTTGCCAAATGTATAATTCAAGCTACATTTGCTTAAATAGGTGCTGCAGTTCTAATTCATTATTGCACACCTTGAATACAAAAGGCATTTCAAAGAAGCGACTTTTTCCCAGTTAAGTACATCACAGGAATTCTACCTGTGAGCAGGTACATTTCCATTGCCTCTTGTGAGTTAGTCTAGTCCTATCCAGGCACAAATCCAATTTCTTTCTATCTCTGACACTTTGAAGTTTTTGTTCATACTCTGCTGATAAGAGGAGTCAGGATTCCGAGACCTTAGGAAGATTGATCTATAATGATTTTCTATACAGACATTTGAATAGGACAAAGTACTGGAGATGGTCTATGACCCTCCCAAAGTCCCCTTGGAAAGCAAGTTGAATTTACTGACTCTTCAGCATTGCAGACCACAACACAAAGCAGCTCTCACCATTGCTCTCCAACAGGTAACAAACAGCACCCTAGTACAGCTTGCGTGAGAAGCTGCCCACAAATTCAACAATTGCACTCTACCCTGGCAGCAGGAGACCTTGACCTAAAGGCCACAGGTAAACAGATCTCAAAAGTGAAAAGCATAACCACCTATTGCCATGGTGTTTCCTGCTAGTGTCATTCAAAACCAGTCCATGGTGTGTCTATAGGCCAAACTTTACTCAGTGCCTACCACGGATTAGAGTCTCATTTACAGCTGTAAGTGTAGAAAGTGCAAGAGAAACATTTACTTAGAAAGAAAAAATATTTTCTTTTCCCCTTAGAGCCATTACACAGCTACTACCTGTCTTAAAATGTGCCCCCCCACCCCTAAGTTAATGAAATATAATGGTTCACCAGAGGACTGCATGGTTTGCCTTCACAGAAATTATTTTCACCTTTATGAAAAATTCTACAAATATTGACAGATGAAAAGTATGAAACAAAGTGATATTTTACTATTATTAGCCTGAAATTTGATTATACATGCCAGTTATTGTAGCAAGAACCATCCTCAAAGACAGTCTCTGTCAAAATAAGGGAACAAATGTTAAAGATCTGAAAGTTTTGAAAGGTTGGAAATTTACTTGGGGAAGTATGGAGAAAAAGTAAAACAGAGAGAATACATAATGTGAAAATTCAGACTGGGATTTCAGTCTGGGTGGTCTATAAAGACATTTCAATCTGGGCTGCCCAGAGGTGGTGGAGTCACCGTAACTGGAAGTGTTTAAGAACAGACTGAATGTGGCACTCAGTTCCATGGTGTAGCTGACAAGGTGGTGTTTGGTCATAGGCTGGACTCGATGAGCTCAGAGATCTTTTCCAGCCTCACTGATTATGTGATTCTGTGATGTCCAATTGCAGAGTAAATAAGAAGGGGGTTTCAGATTGTTCAAGTGCTGACCTGATCAAATTTTGTATTAAAAATGCCCAAAGCATAACTGAGTGTATTTATCAAACTGTTCACTAAGATGACACCATAAAACAGAAAAAATAATTAGAAATTGCATCTGATTTCCCAGAGAATAAGGGTGAGACATTAGTGTATATCTGTATGATCCCAGAGTTTTCCTTACAAGTGAAAGATGGCAGTGGCAGCAACCACCATCAGCTTTCTGTATCAATGCTGTGAAAGAGCCAATTAGGCCCTCTGTAATTGGAATACAGCTTCTAAAGATGCACCATTATGTCTGTGATGCTTTAGGACCAGATACCAACCTCCTCTTTGACTGCGAAAAGCATCTGAGTTCACAAACATTTAACTCTCTTGATCCGAACAGGTTGCTAACAAAGCAAGAAACAGATTATATCCAAAAGTTTGTGCAGAAATTCAGTGTTGTATCATCTCATGCACAGAAAAGAAGACAGCGATGAGAGCTAATGCCTCCAAAGCTCTTAGTACAGCATTTCATGCTGCGCAACAGAGTTTGTAGCTACGACGATATCACTCTGTTTTCAGCCAACAAAAGATAATAGTGATTAATATGAACAACAAAATTCAATGAGAGACTTTGTTTCAAGATTCAACCACACGGTACCATTTCTGTGGCCGTGCTATTCTCTATCAGTACAGTGACAAACCAGGCTATGCCTACACAATATTACTTCTACAAATGTAAAACTAGACAGTGAAAAGCACAGGTTAGTCCTGGGACATGTAAATTCCAGAGGGCTTTAAAGAGCAAATGATACAAATTTGCTAAGCAGGTATACTTTGAAGAGATTGAGAAATAGCTGAAAGAGACTGCAAGTTCTAACTTGTGCTGGTCTTCCCTCTTGTGTTTTGGGCAAAAGACCACCTATTCTCCAAAACCAACAGTTCCTTAACAGAAAACACTACAGGTATCTATCCCTAAAGAGACACAAGCAAACAACTCTAGTAACATTAACATTAGTCTGTCAGGCATCCGCCCACTACTGTGAGGAATGGACTTTCTGACCAAGATAGCGTAGGAGCTGGAATGATTAAAGCTTGATTTTTCTCCAACAAAGTCATTAAGAGATTTGCTGTCGAATTCAAGAGGAGAGGAACCAAGGCTTTAGATTTCCAAAGCCACTAATGACAGCAAGACATTCATACCACCTGTGGCTTTTGGGAGCATCATATATACTTGTTTCTTTTGATCTGCGTCTCTTCCAACTGAACTGTGCCCAAATCCACTTTATATTCCTTTATCCACATCCCTTGTCCCCTAAAGCAATTGTAAAATTCTGTTGCCTTTCACCACTTTTCCTTGGGACTGTAAATTTTCCTCCCTAAACATGTATCAGTTAAAGCAAAGGCCTTTAAGCTAAAGTAGGTTTAAACAAATTAGGTGCTGTTAAAGCTCAGGCTGATACTTCTGAATTTTAAAATCAATGCAGGATGACCAAGCATATTGAATTATTTGCACAAGTCTGTAGCAGCTGTATGAAATTTTTAAAAGCCAAAATTAATGGTCTGATAAAACTCATTTGTTAATTTAAGTAAGATTGGAGTTTCACGGTGATTTACTGAACATGTGGGTTTTTAAAGAGTATAAAACATTATGCAGAATGATTCAGCAATTTCAGCAAGAATTACTCATGGCCGCTGTTGGAAATCCTGTCAAACAATCTGTGCTTCTTTTTTATGATATAGAAGTGGTGGATGTTTCTTGCAACGAATAATGGGGGATATATTTTCACCTCTTACTCACTAGCTCAAACTTCTCTTAGATCATTAATAAGAGGGGGAAAAGAAATAATCTGAAGTATCTTTTGATGAGCTAGAGGGCTTTAAAATTATTAGTCCGTTAATTCTCACAATAAACCTAAGAGATTCAGTAACCATTATCATCCTTTACAGACTGAAAGCGGAGAACAGAGAAGTGGAAGGACTTATCAAGGGTCACACACACTAACTGAGCAAGAGAATGAGAGACTTCTCTAACTACATCTTTGGCAGACCATAAATCCAACAGTCAATTTTAGATATTAACCCATTCACTCCTGAATTCATCAGGAATCTTGACATTAAATCCAAACCAAAGTGTTCAATCTCATCTAGAGGGCTAGAAAAAGACTCAGGCCTATCTATTCCAATTTCCCAAAATAAAGAAATGCTTGAGGACCTGTAATATTAAGTGATATGAACTGTCACAGCTATGAAGACTGGCAATGAAACTACAGTCTGAATCTGAGTTTTCTGAAACTGTGTTTTACTTAAAAACCAAAAAATTTTAAAACTCTGAGGTTTTAGACAATGTAAAGGGAATTATATTGGATTCCATTAAAAATTGCATTGAGAACATGGGAAGGAGTAGGAGAGTAGGTTCATTAGGCAAAGAATACCTAATGTTAATAGAATTTTGGACTGAATTTTCTGGCAAACATTGTTATTGCAAAAATAGTGTGGGAATTTTGCTAACCACAGCTGGTCAGAGGGATTCTGGTTCACACTTCATACAAAGACAATTTGTCATCAGCAGGAATTTCTTTATCAGTCAGAAAGAAAAAATCCACTAAGGCAATAAAACTTTTAGAAAGGCAGGATCTTCTCATTAATTGAGACAATGGTGACATTCCATGGAAAAATGGTACTTCCCGTAAGTTCACAATCATTTACTTGTTTGTGGAAATTTAATCTAGGCTACAGATGAAGTTCCACAAGAGTTTTAGTCTGAAAGTATTCAGATTTCAAATATAGAATTTCGTATCTCTGCTTCAAGTAAGAGGAAAATCAATTCTAAATCAAACAAAAATCCCCACAAAACTTAAAAATTATGTTTTCCTTGCAAAGGAATTTTTGCAAACCTACTTCAAAACTACTGTCATCAGTGAGAATTCTTTAGTGAATATTCCTGAACCTCTCCTGCAAATTGAACTCATCAAAATACACCAGAACAGATTTGAAACATGGAGACTAGGCTTTAATAGAACAACACATTCAAAATACGATATAGATATATGTAAAAAAATCTCAATACAGACATACTGTAACCAAGATCCCTGCCTGCTGGTAGGAAGGATGCCTTGTTTTCAGGTCTGTTTTCTTTCTAGACATCAGCTTTTTGTGCTGTAGCAAACTGTAAAGTCCTTTTGGGGACCCTCTGAAAAATATCTTTTTTTTTTGTTTCATCTCTGAGGTCTGGTTTTTACTCCCCTTGCTTTTCTTCCACCAGCCTCACTGCTCCTGACACCTGCTCTGATCTGGGTACACTTCTGCATGACACACGAACATCTTTCCTTCCTTGGTTTTCTTCTCATGCCTGAAAGATGCATTTCTGTGCCAAAGAGGCTTGCTGAACACTAGGGAAGGAGACATCTCCTTTCCTCACAGCCCTTTGAAACTGAGTAATCTGAAAATGTGTTTTTGTGTGATCTTAAAAATACATTCTATTCTCCTACCACTGTAATTTGAAGCAAAACAGTCCTAGCATTTATGCACTCATATTTTATCCACAGGTTTTTCAGTACGTTATGGAAAAGTGGGTATGTGTCATTACCAGACTATTGCCACATTATGAATCAAGCTTAAATATAACAGAAGCCTGGCTGCCAAAACCACATTTGGTTTATCCAGGATATTTGGATAAAGCTGAGGTCAAATGATCAGCAGTCAAGAGAAGATGGAATTACAGAGATTGTTTATAACTGGAGGTTTGGATAACTGGGAATTTCCTATATGTAACCATGCATTAGTCACACAAACAGTGTCACTAAATATATAAGTTCACTGCTATGTAGGAGTTCCCTAAAACCAGATGTGGAGAGGATATGTGCACCTCTCAGACTTGAAGATGTGTCTGGTCCTTCCAGCTGATCAGACTTGCCAGAACAAAAAAATAGGAAGAATCAAACAAATCAATAGCCAGATGAGCCAGTAACAAGCAAAACTAATTTTACATTAATATAAAATTTGATGTAGGGAGGAAATTTCTTAGAGCCAAAGCACTGGGGACAGTGTCAGGGGCATAAAAGAAAAGTGGAGAACTTATCCCACAACATGAGGTGTCCACTATCCAGTTTCCCCTTTTTATCTTACACCTATAGGAGGTTTCAAATTAAGAAAATGTACAGGAAGGGAATGTAAGAGAGATCATATTTGTGAGAGGAGGAAAATGCAAAGCTGAGAGTCTGCAGCAGAAGAAGGAACAAAGTACAAGTGCTCTAAATTTATTAGAGCATACTCTCATCTATCCAAAGCCTATTCCAAAACACAGATATTACCATTACTATTTCCAGATGTTAAAAAATAAAACAAAAGCCTGTGAGCCCTGCTTGGACACACAGAAGGGTCCCACATTAAAAGGAACCAGACAATAAAAGAGTCACATTTTGATACTTCTCTTTGCAGTCAATGTTTTCATGGAGTCATACAGAAGAATTTGGCCCCAACACCACTTCCTTTTCCCCTTTCAGCCCCCATAAATGCAGAAATATCTCTGTCTACATGTGGCCAAGGATTTAAAACCCCTCAATATGGGCTAGCTGCCCAGGTAACCATTTCCCACCTCCTACAAGAGAAACTATACACACAAGAAAGAGTCCCAGGGACTAGACCCAAAACAAGTATCACCAGCTTGACCATGCAGACTGAAATGTTAGCATATCAGTTGATATTAGAATGTTGTGTGCATATCAAACTGTTCTTGGTCCATGACATGCAAAAAACTCCAAAAAAAATCAAGTGTTTCACATTTTAAAAGTTGTTTTATTGCCTGCTATGCTATACATTTTAAACCCTTTTTTAAAAACTTATTTTACTATCTTGAAAGAGCCCTTGATAAGAATTTCTATCTTGTAGGTACAAGCTAGATTAGAAAAAATCCCTGATGTATGTAGGATGTCTCTTATGGGGTGGGATTTTTTAACTCTTGTCCTCAGAGTGGTAGCAATGCTGCTAACTCTGCAAACTATTCAGTCCATCCACAGGCACACACTGGGACTCAGTTATTGACAGAAAAATCAGGACACTGGTTCTGGTGTTCCTAACCCTGTCCCTGCATATTTGGTTATACTCCTCCTAGGTCACTTGACCTTTTGAACCTTGTGTACACTTCTTTTATGTGTCTAATTTCATCAGAAGATCGTTGTTCATCCACAGAAGTCTCCTTCCACCTTTGCTTCAGTTTCCTGCGTGTTGGGATGAACTATTCTTGAACTCAGAGGACGCAACCCTTAAGAGAAAAACAACAACAAACCACCCAAGCAGCTCTCCTGGACTGCATCCCACAGCATTCTTCCAAGGAGATTCCTAAAGAGGCCAGAATCTGCTCTTCTAAGGTCCAGGGGTTGTAATCCTGCTTTATGCCTTGTTTCATTCTCTCAAGAGCTTGAATTCCAGCATCCTGTGCTCAGTGCAGCCAAGGCTGACCCTACCTTCATATCTCTCCCAAGTCCATCCTCATTTTTAAGTCCTCAGCGGCTGCCTCAGGAGGTTATCAGGAATGCACCCTAGAAACCTTCTCAACTGCTTGGGCCTTTCTGCATTCACCTCTCAGCAGATACCAAGCTGCCTAAAGCTCCCATGAAGATTAAGACCTGGAACATGAGGCTTGTTTCAGTGGTCTGAAGAAGACCTCCTCTTCCTCCTACTTCCTCCTCCTCCTCTTCTTCCTACTTTTAGACTGCTTGCCCAGATAAAAAATGCAAATGTTTTAATTGACAGGCAAACAGGGTATTATTCAGTATTGAAAAGGTTCTTTGCTTTACGTCTTCAGCACCTTTTATCCATAGTTCACAGAACACTCTCCATGCCTTACACAAAACAGACATTTCCAAGTGCTAGTACTCACACTTCAGACAAAGCACAGAGTGCAACTTGTTACCTCCAAGTATATGTACAAAATATGGTGGATACCTAATGGGATGCAGCTATTGAAATAGCCTAGCTGAGTAATTGCCTTTCAAAGAATACAGCACTCAAAACCTGTACGTGACTTTCAGATGTGAAAAATTAACTCGGTGTCAGGTGCATAAAATGTTTCTTCCATCTCACCTGCCACTCTCACTTTCGCTTTCTAAGCAGCAGAAGTGGTCACACTGAGGGTGGGGAAAATAGCTGAATAAAGAATATACCAGATCTATCATAACAAATCTTTTACTTGTGTAATGGGCACAGACATACTTACGGGTTTTTGGAAAGTTTATATTAGTCAGCCTTTATGAGCACCCCAAGACACCCATTGCTTTGGAGCAGCTGAGAGACTGGCTGTCACACCCTCTGCCAGGTGAAAAGATGTGAGTGTGTCACTACCAGACTTGCTTCCCCTGCTTTAGCAGTATTTCACTCCGGAAGCAGTTGGGTAACTGTCGTTTAATCATTTTGGCTAAAAAGACGTGACAGGACAAGGAAGTGTGGAGGTCATGAGGAATGAGGATTGATGCATTGTCTACAAAAAACAGCAAGTACTCCACCTCCACCCACCCTCAGTTCTCCCTAGCCTTCAAAGGTTTTAGTCTTAAAAACAAATACCTGTAGCAGAGGTTGCATCTACACCTCCCCAAACTTCTGTATTAATGTCTATCACTTCTCTTTCTACTTCCCCCTGCTCTAAGCTGCAAAGCATTCACTTTCTGTCTCTATTTCGGTCCTGTTTTGACAGGACAGACTGAAGAACAACCTTTGAACACCTTGAAGCCTCCCTGTTCAGACATTTTCCTGGGGGAAGGACCCTTAATTCAAGACCTCTTCAGAACCAAACGTAGTTAGATGTGATATCAAGCCTTGTACAGCACAGAAGACTAAATACAATCTGAAAATCATTACTTCAATCAAGAGATTCAAATTAGGTTTCATTCACTTCGGTGTCTCAGAGGAAAGGTTTTTCACACATTTGCTGCCTACTTTTTACCTTTGATCTGAACGTCAAAGTGATTCTCTGATTCATACAGTAAGGTTCTACCCTTTGTTGCACTTTTTAAGCTCACAAGTTCTCCTCTGTGTCCTACCAAGAGACACTGAAGATTTCAGAAGTATTATCTAATTGCTCTGCCATGAAGAACTTCACTGGTGCATGAAGCAGGTAAGTGAAGATTACTTTTGCCTAGCAGTGCCAATATCAAAAGTATTATAGCAAAGAGAAAAAAGGTTTTCATTTTCCAAAGTTATAACTCTGAAAGAGCAAAGGCAGCAGAATGTTCCCCCCAACCACTCCCCACCACTTACAAATCTGTTGCACCAAAACTGATTATTAAGCCCCTGGGCTGTTTTATAATTTATATATTCTCTCTTCTTACTGCTCAGAGCAAAGATGTATTCTAAAAGAAATGTGTGCTTTCTTCCCAAAAGTTATGTTTGCTCTAAGATACCAGGGAAGCACCCATAGTTTTATTCTAGAATAGAACTTTTCAGAATGAATTACCTTGCGCTAGCTCTTCTGTCATACCCTGTGCCACATATCTACACACTGACAGCAATAAATAATAGCATGAATTTTAGTGCCCTGATATTTGAAGTTTGGCTATTACATGCATTTAGGGTACCTGATGACTCAGGGACTAGCTATAGGAATTCCATTTTTTATAGTCTCAGCAGCTTGTAATTGTCAGGATTTTGGCAGAAGAGCCCACAGATCTTTTGGCAGACATCACCAAGACAATTGGTGAGAGGCCACACAACAGCAATCAACTGCAAGTTTGTGTCATCTTGATTTCTAGCATACTCACAAGCCCATACTCCTACATTGCAGAGGGGGAAAAAACCCCAGAAGTTCAAGATTCACCAAGATGTAGAGAAATCCAGAGCTATTTATTGCTACAGTACTGTAGGCCTGGATTTAAAGCCATAGATAGATCAGCCTAATGGACTACTTCCTTTAAGGCCAGAGGAGTGTTGCCATGTCTTTGTGCGGTGCATTAGGTCTACATTGAAACAGAACAACTTATCGAGCAGATATGGGCTGACCCCAAAACTGATGGTTATTTGGCAGTGGTGACTCGTGCTATTTCCATGTGTTTTGGTTAGATGATCATAGTGGCAGTGACCCCCTAAGCCAAGGCAAGTGCAGCAGGGCAGGCATGCTGTATGCACAGGCATAGGACATAGATGTGCAGTTCTAAAAGAGCTCTCAGTTTTGAGTAACTGAGCAAAGCATGTGCTGAGTACAGCCTTCCTTGGAGGGCAATTTGTCTCAAAAATCCCCAAAAGGCATATTCATCTTCCTTCTTCCCCCCTCCAGGTTTCTCCCTCTGCCTGTTCCGCTGTTTCATGAATGCCATTTTCTTTCCTCTCCCATCCTGTCATAAGCCTTGTAAAGAGGTCTGCCCAAGCTCTTATAGTGTAGGATTGCTGTCTGTGGTGTTTGGGTCGGTTTGTTTCAGATGGTTGGGATGGAGACGAGAGATCTCTGGAGTCAGGTCTTAGAGCATGAGGTTTATTGTGAAAGGACATGGGTGTAGGGGACCTGCTGGGAGCCGCCAGACGCAGCTCCAAGCAGGTCAGAGAGGTAAGAGAGAGAGAGAGAGAAGAGAAGTACAGAATAGAATAGAATAGAATAGAATAGAATAGAATACCGTGGTTGCCATTTACAATACAATAAATCATCTTCTGTGCTGGATATTCTAATTTTCACTAACCAATCTAGAACAAGCTACAAATCCTACAACATTTACATACAGCCTATGACAGTAATTGCGTTACCATATGGCGTTATATTTTAAACCTTAAAAATTGCTTTTTGGACCCTCTGCCAAGTTGGTAGAGTGTCCTCTGACCCTTGGACCTGTCTGCAAGCAGAGGGTATTGTTTAATCAAAAGGGGGATTACCTTCAGTCAGCCATACCATTGTTTTCCAGTGGGTCAGTAACTGGGGTTTGTTATCTGAAAGCTTATCTTCATTTCAATCTCGCTTATAGTTTCCATATTCTCAGTATCTTTTGCCAGGTAATAATATTTATAAGGCTTTCCTATTTCATCCTCCCGAACATCACAGCACTATGCAAATGAGACAACAGGGTCAAAAACAGGAGTAACTCCTCAGAAAGCTTTGGACATATCCAGTATTTCTTTCCTCAACATACAGAATAAGCAAATAAGAATGGTCTGGCACTGCAACCCTTTGTCAACCGTGTCAGCAATACCATCCACCAGCACAATGCTGCACGAGGATCTTTCCCATTCCAGTTGTCAAAACTACTGATATCCAAGTTTATGCTGCACGTGAGCAACATCCATACAGCCAGTAGTGCCACTGTTCCGCCTGGAGCCAGCTTGGTGCACCTCCTCATTTTCCCAGTCTCTTGAAGAATGCAGGGCTGACGGAAGAATAAAATAAAATCTTGCTCTTGTTTATTTAAAAACTCAAAGTCTAGGGGGCACATTTCTCTCCCATTTATGTATGGGATAACTTTCACATACATTAATTCCAATGAGATCCCAGAAAACTACAAAAAATTCACTTTCATCACCTTCACTTAGGAGGGCAACCCTCTATTAATAAGGAAAACAACAATTCCAGGCATAGATAGTTAATATGTGAGAAAGAACCAGCACTATTTTTGCTTATGATCAAATTCATGGCTACCATAACCACTTCCATCTGACATGACCCTTCCAAGTGTTTGTTTTGGGGGATTTTGCTCTTTGTTTTGTTTGCTTGTTTTTTTAAGGTGTGACTAGTTTTTTTGGGTGTGGGTTTTTTGTGGGGTTTTTTTTGTTTGTTTGTGGTTTTTTTTTGGTTGTTGTTTTTTGGTTTTTTGGTGATTTGTTTTTTGGTGGGTTTTTATTTGTTTGTTTGGGTTTTTTTTTTTATTGGGGGTTGGTTTGTTAGTGTGTTTTACAAGAAGGATTTCAGAAGGTACAGATCCTGAAGCTAATGATGCAAGAGGGATTTTTTTCCATTCTGGCTCCTCTGCACAAATCATGACTATCCACACACTTCCTACCTACTTTCAAAGAGAGGACATAGTCTGGCAGCTCTGATACACTTCCCACACTACCTTGCAACCAGAAAAAGAGCAGCTCCAATGGGACACATGGTGTCAAAAGCCAGAAAACATATCTGAAATAATTATACGTGCCTTTGGAAAAAAAACAAAAAACAACCAAAACACTCAGCAAGTATATTGATGTAGACAGGGATTATCACACTTCATTCTTTTTGCTGCATATATACCTTCTTCCTGCTTAATAGGAAGCTTGTTTCCCTGCTCTTCCTCGAGGCTTTCATGTCACCGCCTCTCTAGACTTGTGCTGCTTGAAGCTGAATCACCGCAGGGATGCAGCAGGAACCAAACTCAAAGCCCTGTAATGAGCTACTTGCAGCTGTTACTAAATCCACCATATTTGCTGCTCCTTGCTGCCCACTCCCCACCCCCCTGCTTTGCCTTAATAAAAACAATTTCAGATTCTGTAAGGTATTAAATGCTTTACTGCAGTATGTTGAGTTAGAAGAATCAAAGACAGAAATAGCCAGTGGCTCTACAAAGAAATAAAACTGTCAAGTCAAGCAAGGAAATACAGACTTATCAAAATGATTTCTGAGTGTTTTTGAAAAGATTCTTTTTCCATCTTCTACTCATGGTGCCTCAAGCACCTCACTGGAGTCTAAAGATGGAACCAAAAGCTCAACCCACTTTGGCTGTCAAAAACATACACAAAATCCTCCTCACCACCTAAAGTCCTTTCCTTTAAAAATTACAGGCAGACAAAAAAGATACAAATTTTAAAAAATTGGGGAGTTGTGTTGTTTTTTGTTTATTTTTCAAATTAAATATCTTTTATTTTGGCACTATGGAAATCAGGCACTATGGAAATCAGGAATAATTTACTCTTTAATCCAAATCTATAACTCAACATGAAAATCACTAATAAAGAGATGGTCATTACATTTCATCCTGTTAAGAGAAGTTAGGGGTTTTTTGACATTAATAGGGCCAAATTTTGTTTTCTGATACACCAGTGAAAATGCATGATATGTTATTCCATTTATAGATACACCTAATTTTCAGTTGAACAAAGGCTGAAATTTGACCATATATCTTTAAGAATCTCTGAAATATTAGAAAGATAAAATAAAAAAATTAAAATACGGTTTGCTTCATGAAAAAATTGCACCGTTGATGGTGTTGCTAAAATGGCATTAACAAATGATACATTTAATGCTATGCTTTTGATTTTGAGCAGTTAGAACATTATTATAGAATAGTATGGTGCCTTTGTTCCACTCCTACCTGTATCAGCTATTTATTACATGGCCTCAGGCAAGATGCTCACAATATCCAATTTGTTCTAAAAGCAGTACAGAACATCCCCATTTGCTTTAGCAGAGCTAGCTTGGGCTTTTTCCCTCTTTTATCTTCAGTTTATGGATCGATAAAATAGGTAGTTACCTATTTCATGTTCAAACTGCAAAATAAAGGGCGAGGTAAAATTACCACTGATCATTACAGCTACATAGAGTGTTTTTACAGTGCTCTGAAAATGGTAAAGGAGAGAGGTGTTTGTGCAGCACAGTGTTACTAACTCTCTCTAATTTCAGCTTGTGATTGCACATGTGTTCATAAAAGCAGTACCAATGCCTATGGATCCTGCAGATTTATTACATGTAATAGAAGTTCATGGTCTCCTCTTACTTCATTTCAGGTGGAGAGAAGGGGGTCATGAAAAAAATATGTATTGTTGTTCGATCCCATCAGTAATATTATCTTAGAAGGGTATCTGTTTTGATAATTTATTCTTTTAAAAGGTGAATGGTGTTTCCAAGTGTTAAGACATGCTAAGCAGCTTCAGCTCCTAGTGTCTCGTGTTGGTGCACAGAAACTCCAGGAGAGACCTTGAAACTAGATCCTCAGCTCTCTTGGTTTTACCAAGACTGTCAAAAATGGGCAAAATGGGAAAGGGTTGAAGGCAATTAAAGATGGCCCCAAATACCTGAAAAAAAACATGGACGCTTTTGCAAACAAAAAACAGTATTTGTGCCACCTGCAGCTATTCAGGGTCATTTCTCAGGAGCTTATCAGCCTTGCTACAACCTGGCTGTTTCAAACTTTATATCACCATCAGATATAACCAAGAAATGGATGGCTAAGGTGTCACTGCTCTCACCCATGGCTTTGTTGTAGGATCCATGCCACAGCAGGAAGTGCCAGCACCTCCTTAGGGGTGCATCTGAGTCTGATTCACTGTCCTTGTACACTGCCTATACTATCCCTCATGATAAATCTTTTTGGGGCGGGCTGTTTGTTTTTGGGGGTATTTTTATGCCAGGGATAAGCAAGCAATGCATAAATCCTTTGCCCTTGGTGGCAGCTGGGAGAGAGAGGAGAAGAAAACAATGACTGAGCTCCCCTGCAGCAGGTAAATCTACACTGTTATTAGCAGGTGGTTTTGGAGAGGGTGTTCTGCCACAGTACAAAGTCCTAATACAGTACTTGATTTCCTACAGGTGCTACCATAACGTGACTCATAAGAGCAAGCAGGATAAAAGTTCAAAAGATACTGAATGAATTTGTAATGGAAGGAATAAGTATCAGGGCAAAGTGGATTTTCTAACCTTTATTAGAAGTAACATAATATTCAGCGAAACTTCGCCAAACTAAACATTTTTGTATAGTTCTGAAGTAGAAGGAATTAGAGGTTCTCTGGAGGAAAGCTTGAAAGCACGAATGTAATAAAGAAAAAAGACAGTCAAACCCCATAGTTGATTGGATTGTTTATTTCTTAACCTAGGTTTTGTGAACTTGTTATAATTACTGCAGAGTTTAAAGCAGTGATATATTCTTTATAATTATTGGAGAGGAGGTTTTGTGGTTTTTTATTTAAATAAGTGAAATTGCGTGTGAATGTACTATTTGTAAGTAACTACTGCTCTCATAGTATATAAATCAAAAGCCTGTAAATTACTAGAAGTTACAGTTTCAAGAAGATGACTTTAAAGAAATTAGTTTCAGTTTTTAATTAATCAGCCAGCCAACTGTTTTTGGAAACAGTTTTCAACAGCATACACTGACCAAGAAAAAGTGACCAATATGGATGGAGATGTATTTGCTTATACAAGTAATATCAAATCTAAGGTTTGGATTTTAGTAAAAAATTACTAAGGTTAAATGCTGGCGTAGCCATGTTTTCCTTGAAGTTTAGGAGTTTTACCACTGGCTTTCCTAGTGGGAAGCTAAGAGGAATACCAAGAGATTTTTGCAAACCCCTCCTCTGCATTCAGAAAACTACACTATTCCTATTCAGATGTGAATCTGTCCAAAGTTCAAGGTGTTTTGATTCCTATCATTGTTCATCCCTATCTTTCATGAGGCTGACTACCAAAGGAAACAGTGGAAGACCTCTGCCAAGGAAATAAAGCAGATACTATACCTTGGGAACTACTTTGACATTTCATGAATAATTGTGTCATGAAATGTTCCCATCAGAACATATTTCCCTGAAGCACAGATGAGGCTGGAGAGAAAAAATGGGCACCTTAAACATTCATTAGTGGAACCAGCTGCTCTTTTGTCAAAGGCAGCAGAAACAATAGTAGTATGAATAACAACCCCTCAGTCCTTCTGCAACATGAACACACACACACATATATATAAACATCCAAAAATAATGTCCCCTTGAGTTTTATACCAAACCCACCCACATGTATTTAGTGCTAGGTAACAGTTCAATTTTAAAGAGGATGAGAGAATATCCTACGGGAGAATAATCTCCAGACAGACATTCACAAAATCCCTACAAATCAGTCATTAGCTCTAAAGAAAGTTCACCTCCCAGGTTTAAAACTAACTTGGGAATGAGAAGCCAAAAGAGAATGATTAGAAATGACACCTAATTAGTCTAGAAATTATGGTTTCACCTGGTATTTCACCATCAGCTCTGCACACTCTGAGCCCACTTGTCCATATACAGTTTATGACTGAGAATGAAAGCATGTGCTCAGCACCAAAGACAAAATGTAGTGAACAGTTTTACAGGCCTGGGAGTGGAAAAGCACCATGTCAGGAGCAAGTATGCAACTGTATTTTTGATACCCATTATTGTCTTAAAATAGGAAAGCTGTGCTGCTAAGTTCTGTATTCAGGTGTGGTTTTTTATTTTGTTGTTTGGGGGTTATTTTCTCCTCTTAACAAAAAAAACCCAACCCCCCCAAAAAAACCGCTTACTAGAGAGACATCTCGCTGACTGGTATTTAAAAGACTGAAAATGTGCTTTTACATCAATAATATAACTCTACAGACTATGACCACGACCAGTTTCAAAGGCCAAGACTGTTAAGCCTGAATTTTAAGAGGTTGGAACAAGATAATATGGAACTAGTACCCAACCAGAGAAGCATTTTGTGACAGAACAGCAACGGTAGGAAGCAGAAGCTGCTGAAAGTGTTTTTAAGATACAGTTGATGTACCTATCACAGTCTTAAGAAGCTGGTTCTATTCAGCTACCTCAGGCGCAGCCCTTGTAAGTGTCAGGCACAGATTCCAAATTCTGTTCCTGCCACTAGCTGTAATTATGCCAATAGATCACCTCATTATGCCTATTTAATGGTTTGAAACACGTGATATCCTGGGACTAATGCACCTATTTGCTCTAAGTACAGAATAGCAGAATACAGTATGTGCTATTGGCCTGCAATTCTGCTTGAATTCACTATTGTCAGTTCTCCCAGGCTTAACAAAAAGTGTTCTAAAGGATGCATATCCTGAATTATTCCCTCTGCTTAGGACCTAACATCTGCTTCTGCTGTGATCAATCACACCAAAGACAACAAATGAAAATAGGTTGCAGCTGATGTTCAGCATAACAAGCAGCTACTTATCATAAGATGTGCATTACCAATGGGGAGGATGACTATTCCCATATTACAGATATGGAAACTAGACTCCACGCTCATCACATTGTGTAGGTGGCAACAATGGAAGCAAATCCACACAGTCCCAGAATCTTCCTCAGCTATCCCAGTGCATGAGTTTGTACTCCTCTAGCAGCATCAGCCTTGGGCAACTGAGACAAGTTTCTGAGTATAGTTTTCTTTGCAATGTCGCTAGCAAGTCATTTATGAAACATTTCTTTGTACTGTTTGTACCAGGTCATTTTATTTTTATGCTAAATGGCGTCTTTCTAACAAGACTTCTTCCTCTCCTTCTGGGTGACATGACTCTTAGGGCAAGCAAGAGCTGTAAATCTTAGCTAAGGCCACACACACACAGACTCACAGGAACTTGTTACTGAAGTTTATCCCAGAGCTTATCCCAGGAAAACTAAACAAACTGCAACAACAAATTCATTTCCACTTGCAGGGATTTGCATGTACACATTAATTCCTAAGAACTAGTTTAGAAATTAACCACAAATTCTTTATGCATGAGCACTCCTTGAGGCAGAATACTCTACAAAGTAAAGGAATTCAGAAAAGAAGCAGTTCAATGTCTTGAATACACACTGACACAATAGATCAAGCTAAACACAAAAGGCTTAGATTATTACTCTTTAAATTATTTTAATTAAACAGTACTCCCCCTAACCAAGGCTCATTGTCACAGTCTGATATAGCAAAACCACAATATTTTTCCCCAAGTCTCAACTATTTCATACAAGAAAAAAAGAAAGGATTTGTCACCAGAACCCCTTGGAAATCAGTAATTTTTAGACCACTGCAGTTACTACCCTTATGCTAGTTTTTTAATGGCAACTTTTTGGGGTTTTTTAATGGCAACTTTTTTTTTTTTTAATGTTATACAAACTGAAAGCACTGTAAATAAAAACTCGATCTTCTATAAGAACTAAGCAGCTATGTAAAAGTCACCTAATGCTCCACAAGCATTGCCACTCACAGCTCAAAACACAGCTGGTGAGGTTCTTGCTTTCATTTAAGATATTTAAGCATGTTGTATCCCTATAAACCCAAATCTTTGAAAACAACTTACATAAAGACAATGAAACCAGTTTGGCAACTAGTGAAATAACTGTTGTGGTCCAAGAGGTTCATACTGATAAACATACAATTATCTGATACTTTGAAAATAAGGATAAATTCTAGCATGCTCTCTCTTCTAATTGCTATTTAAAAAAATTTTAAAATGCCCAAAGCACCGACAATAGTGATCGTTAATTTTTCTTTTCAGAAACAATTAATTTTTGTTCAAATTTTGAAAAAAACTTTTGAAAAAAATTCAAGATTTATCACTTCCAATTAGCATATTCCAAAATTAGCAAGGGACAAGAAATCTGATAGAACAGCATTTAAATCCTAGATACTTTAAGAATGAAGATGTTTTAAGATAAAATTCTTTAAAATGACACATCACTCATCATTTTTCCAGGTCTAACTGCAAATGGACACTTCTTTTCTTTTTTACCATGTGTTCTAAACTTTCTTTACCATTTCAAAAAAGAATATTTTGTAATTGACAAAACCAAAAAGAAAATATGATAATCCTACTTGGCACTGCTAAAAAAAAATCGGTACTTCATGAGTCTGAACTATTGAATATATAAAAAAGACAGAGAAAACAAAAATATACCCAAGATTTTTACCCAACAGGTAGATTATTTCAATGGCTACTTAATAATAAAATCCCTTAACCACTGAGTTCAGAAAACAAATTGCAAAGAACATGACCAAAATTCAGCATTTTGTAAACTGTTGAATTTGTTCTACATTTTTCCCACTTTAGCATGGGGAAACGGTAAACTACTTGAGTACTGAGTCCATTTCACCATGGAAGGAAACCCACAAAACAACCAACTTAAGCCTCAAATTCCACTTGAGTTAACAATCCCCACGTTCTCACATTTCCTGTGCAGCTTCCTGTGTGTCAAAGCTCCAGTGGATTTCATTGAACAAGAGGGGGCCCAGATACCTTGTGGAATAGGTTCTTCTGCTTGGCTTCAGTGCATTCAAGGCTGACTGATTGAGTTTTGCCACCAAAAGAATAACCCTGAAAAGGGTCTTCTTAATGGTTAAAGTCAGCATAATTAACTCGCTACAAAAAGGTATACAGGAGTCATATAGCATATCTCTGCTAGTCATTCTCATAATGAAAATTTGCATTGAACCTAAACTCTGTCTCTGGTAAGCAAGAGTCCTTAAAGGCAAAATTATCATCATGGATTTTTCTTTGTCTAATAATAACAGAAAAAAAATACCAGTATGAATTATTTTTCTTGACATTTCTCTTATTTAGATTTACTTTTCTGAGATCACTGCTCTGGGACTGGGAATATTCTTGGCACTCATATGCTGCAGAGCTAGAGAACTACTTAGAGAAAAATGAAACAGCAAGAAACAACATAAAGTTAGTAGGAAAAGTATTTCACTAAAGTTAATAACAAGAAAAAAATCTGAAAGATCAAATAGCCAGTCTGTAGAAATAGGATACCGACCTATTTATATAAATTTCTAAAGCCAAGCTTGGGGTAGAATCAACTGAGGAAAACAGGAGCAGGTGGTGGATTACTGCAAACGTGGTGCATTCTAGGCCAATTGTGAAAAAGAAATACTGACTCTTACCTAAATATAGTGCCCTGTTTCAGTGTTTTGCAGTTCTTCTGATGTGGGGAGTTTATCGCCAAACATACTAAAATTCACTTAGCTGCTGAAGCACCTAAAAAACTGTAGTTTGAATATGCCTTCATTAGAATAACATCAGCAAGAGGTGGAAACATGGGGTGATCTACAACACCTCTAAAACAAAATGTGCTTGCATGCTCTCCACCAATGAATTTTTGTTTGCATTTTCTCCAAGAGCATAATTAATATTTGCATTATTTTGACAAGCATTCATACTGCTTTTGGACTATTTCAATATAAGAAATAATAAGAATGCATGGCTAGGAGGAGGGACCTGAAGAAATTCTCTCGTTCTCCTCTCTCTGCAAGTCTTCCTCTCTACCTTCCGGCCAGAACTCACAGGATATAATTTTTGTTACTCTACTACACTATCTACAACTGTTCATACAGTGATCACTTTGCCTTTGTACCTTGTCTAGAATGTACCTTCCAGAACAGCCACGCAGAGCAAAAGGGGAAATATGACTGCATCTGACTCTGCCTTCCACAGTGGCCCCAGATGGAAGTCATCATTTAAGCTGCACTGGTGGCCTCTGCTGTTTTATGGCCTCTGGGCAACTTTCAGGGTTAGAAAAGCTGTGGTGCTTGTAATAAGCTGGGAGAGTATGTACAAAACTGTGCTGTAATATGGGAGATGCTGTCTGGTTTGAAAAGGAGAGGTCAGATCCTCAGCTGACACATTGATTGTAGAGGCTGCATTCACTGGTGTAGGACTTTGCATGGTTTTACAAATTTTTAAACAAGATGTAGGTCTTGGGAAATATTAGGATCAATATCAGGATCAATATTACCCAAAAAATCAAACCAAGAGGGATGATTTCTGTGATAAAAAACTTTATATATGTAATTTTATTTTGTTTCAGAGAAGAATCTCAAGGAAGTTAGAAATGGCATAAGGGTCTAAAGCTGAACCAAATTTGTAAATCTCTTGCATAATAATGAACAAAGGCACCTGCAGTTTCATTCTCCTTAGTGATATGGAGACTACTTGGAGAATGAACACAATTTTTAAACTTTCTTGGCTTTTGTCTTTAATGCAGTTAGCCAAAAAATGAAGAGCTCTGCAAACCAAAAGCAGGTAGCTTTGACTTTGTCAAGGGAGAGAACAATCTTTTTTTAGTGAGCCTTACATAAATCACAGACACACTAGCTCTGGTTTGGTACATTTAATAGTTCTCACTGTAAAGTATTCTACTTTACATTTCTAAATGTATGAATTAAAATATTTTCTAATTCTTTTCTGAAATCAGCATACATTTTTTTGTTACTATTTTGTGTTATTGACTGCCAGCGCAACTTTACCTAATATGCAACTGTTGGCCCTACATCAGCATTCCCAATCAAACTCCTCTACTTTATGTTACCCTAAATCTTTGTTCACTAGTGTTTAAAGGTGATGTTGAGCATCTTTGTCTACATTCTCGGTGGTATCTGTGCATTACTTTCCAAATTAGATGATTAAGTACAGCAGACATGGTATCAAGGACCTTTCAAAATCTGACTCTGGGACCTCCAGCTATAGTATTTATTTACGTTGTATATCAATTGTACATTTACAAACTTTCCCAGGTCCTGAACCACACCTCATTCAGGTCAAAAATCTGGATCGAAGTTACTGCTTTTATTTGATTATGTGCTTACATTTTTGATTTCTCAGGCCATGTGAAGTTTGGCTGGCTCATGTGCACCTGGCTCTTAGACTGCAGCTGAAATGCATATTGTTCATCTAGATCTAGAAGCTGAGGTGGTCTGAGTCTCCAAGTACAGATACAGTTTAAAATTCTCTGTCCCAACTGATTTTCATTTTCCTCAAATCAGCCATTCTTTTGCCTTCTCTTCAGATACAAGGACATGCATCTCTCGTGTTACTTTATTAGTAAGCCATCCAGGGTAAATGAAAGCCCCTTTCCTCAACTCAATGATTCTCCTACCTTTGATTTCAGTGAAAAGTACAGACCCTAAAAACTTGAGGTTTTCCTTCATACAGTATAATCTCATTTCCCTTTTAAAGCTTTACAAGGAACTAATCAGAAAAGGCATAAAACATAGTATCTGAGGTACAGGCAGCATACCATATTTATGAAATTTTCATTTTTAACAAGTATAATAACATAATATGTAATCATAGAATCATTAAGGATGGAGAAGATCTTCAAGACTGAACACCACCCTGTCAACTAAACCGTGGCATGGAGTTCTGTGTCTAGTTGTTTTTTGAACACGTCCAGGGATGGTGACTCCCCCACTGGGCAGTCTGTTCTAATGCCTGACAATCCTTTCAGTGCAGAAATTCTTCCTGATGTCCAATCTGAACCTGCCCTGGTGCCGCTTGAGCACATTTCCTCTTGTCCTGTCACTGGTTCCCTGGGAGAAGAGGCCAACCCCCACCTAAGCACAGCCTCCTCTCAGACAATTGTAGAGAGTGCTAAGGTCCCTCCTGAGCCTCCTTTTCTCCAGGCTAAACAGCTCCAGTTCCCACAGCTGCTCCTTGTAGGACTTGTGCTCCTGACCCCTCACCAGCTCTGCTGCCAAAAAGCTTTAAACTACTTTAAAAAGCTTTAACTTACTAAAAAGTTAGTTAATGTAAACTCAGGTTGCATCACTGAATTTGAAATGGCGACATGGACTTGCACCATTTCAGAGCATCAGTCACGGTTTATGTTGGCACCGTCTCCAACTTCACAAGCGTGAAAGAGAGAAGCACATCTCCCTGCTTTGTTTTTGGCTTAGGGCAATGAATGTTGCTGAAAGGAATTTTTCCTTTTGGCTGTTACTCCTGGATGGCACTATTCCAGCACAAAGCAAAACAGCTTTGTGTGCCTTTGTGGGTGTGGATGAGCTGTGCTAACACAAGCGACACACAGGGCAGCTGTAGGTATCGGGTTTTTTGCTGCATTCAGGGAGGAGTAGGAAGAGATTTTGTAACACAAGAATATATCTTGTGAGCTTTCTTAAAATATATATTTATCTTTTTGGTCTTTCCAATGATCACATTTTCTTGGATGCTAGGCCTCCACAGATACACAAGCACGAACATTCACCTTGAATTTAGTCAGCTACATGGAGGAGTTCTGCCCATTTCAAAAAGAGCTCTCTGAAAATCTGGCAGACATTGGAAGGGAAGGCATGTTATATTAATGAGAAATTACATCTAGCTTGCTTTTTTTATTTCTGCATTTGTTTTGTTGAGAATAGTAATGTCTTTTTTTAATCCTAATTTCAAGGACAGCTTCTGCATATGCAGGCATTTCTCTATGCGTAACACAGAGCTCAGAAAGACACTGCTCATTATGTTTTGCACCCTTCACCCCAGTTACAGTAAAATAGGGGGTTTCACAGTCCAGTCGTACTGAAAACAGGTTGAAGTCTTTCACTAGCTCTAATATGAACAATTTGGTTGCAAACTAACAGTAACTTCAACTGTTGAGTCCCTGAAACCAGTAAGGATGCACCCTAACCTTAGGGCACTTGATTACTGACGGAATGGGGGGGGGGGGAATGGGGGTGAAAGAAAAAGAGAAAAAGAAAAAGAAAAAAAAGCAAGTTCTTGTTTCTTCCTGCACCAGAATTGAGAGATTATTAGTGTCTTACTTCCTTA
The DNA here is from genome assembly GCA_013397895.1 of Origma solitaria. Classification (NCBI taxonomy): domain Eukaryota; kingdom Metazoa; phylum Chordata; class Aves; order Passeriformes; family Acanthizidae; genus Origma; species Origma solitaria. The sequence continues at coordinate 538,295 of VZRL01002032.1, forward strand.
CTTCATTCACCTACCTTTTTCTCTAAGGATATCTATGTCCCGGTTTATTTTGCCTCTTCTCTAGGCATGCAAAAATTCCCTTGTCTCTGACAAAAATAGCCCTAAAATCACAGCAGGGAAAAGCCAGAGCTTATGCTCTTTCCTGTAATTTCCCACCTCAGCTCCTTTTATTCTTTATGAGTCATCATCACTTATTACTTCAGTTACTCTACAGCTCCTGGAAGTCATGCAAAAACTTCCCAAAGTTACACTTAGGTCATTTGCTGATATCATAGAGATTTTAACAACCACTTCAAGCAGCCAATTGCTTGATTCAATATGTATATCAAAATAAAAAGAACTACTGGTGGATGTACAAAAATTAAGTTTACATTAAAAAGCAATGTGTTCTATTAGGACATTTCACCAAATACGTGACATTTAGTAGCAACCAGAGGGAAAAAGAGAGGCAAGACAAAACGGCTCATGACACTAGCATGGCTTTCATTTCATTTATATTATCAAGGTGACAGTTGAGGACCCTTATTCTGCTACAGTTTAAATGCTTGGCACTACTCACCCTATTTTGTGACAGCAAAATGGGATACCCATGTCTTTTATGGGGAACACAGCCACACTCACAACACGACAGCCTGCGGTACAGTACTGAATACTGAAAATCTTCTGATCAGGTAGCACTGAGCTCAGTCGAGGAGGGAGAAGAATGAGTGTCATTAGATAACTGTGCATCACATCTGGCTAAACAAGAATCCCTCCCCTGGGCTCCTTCAAGAAAGGAAACTCAGGTTTTAGCCTGAAGCAATTGTTTATAGAGACAGGCTGGGAACTAGTTCTTTTTAACCCAGACTCCATTTAAACAGCTTTAGAGATAAAGAAATCATTGACTGCTCTGCTGAATCACGTTCCATGAGGAAAAAACATTGTTCATATCAAAATAGAAAGGATGTAAAAAATGAGTAAATAAAAACCTGCAAACTTTATAATGTCTCCTTTTAATAGAGAAAGGGAGATGCTGCAGATACATAAATGGGCAAGGTAAGTCCCAAAAATCCATTGAATTGCTACAGAACTACTTTATATAGGGTATTCCTGTCAACTCACACTGTTTTGAAACCACCAGAAACCAGACATGTCAAGCTACAAAGTGTGGAAATTGTCATTTAGCATGTTTCTGCAGACTTCAAACTTGGTGAGCCAACCATGCTGAGAGCAGAGTTTGAGACCCAGACAGTGGCTTAGGATATGATGTGCACCACAGAATTTGTGCCCTTGTAAGATACTTTGTTTAGGAAATATGGGCTCTGTACCCACCTGACTTTTAAAGCCTCTAAGTTCCCACGTAACCTCTATGTTGGGTTAAATTTCTTTGTTTCAGAACAGACATTCCTAGGCAGCCCCAAACACTCAGCTATCACCGAGTTTTTGTTGAAGATGACATTTTTAATAATCAGTTGCAAGAATGAACTGGCTTCTCAGAGGACAGGTACCTACATCAGGCATTAAAAAACATGTAATAAAATTAAGAGAGGAAATGCTGCTCCTTGTATAAGTAGGCAGGAATTTACTTTTTTCCTTTTTTTCCAATTCACATGGGATTCCCTACTCTGAGAAAATGTGGTATGACTTCTACTAAGAAAGACTGAATGCTTCATGGGTTGCTATTTCCTTCCTCTTTCCACACCAATTAGACCCAGTTTCTGAAAGCGCAGTGGTGTCCCTTGCAATGGACAGTATGATATGGTCCTTAGTAATTTGTAAATGGGGAAAACCAGACCTATGGAGTCACTGTCCGACAAAGGATGATTCAGGGGGATTTTTAAAAATGTTTTTAATCTATTTTTTAAAAATCCTTTGAGTTTAGGGCAAAGAAGAAACATTACAAGGGTGGAGAGAGAAAAAGGATTTCAGAACCTCTCCAGAATGAAATATAGTTGCTGGGATATTGCTAAAAAAATGCTACACTAAAGGATGGAATAGCATTTCAGTAAACAAAATCTTTAATATATTCTTTTTATTACATTAATGGAATGGATTCAGATGGAAAACTTTAGTTTTCAAGGCATTTTTGCTATTGATACTGGTTGAAATACATTTTTAAAATAAAGCCAGACTTGAATAACTGTAAACACTGAACTAGAATTGAAATGGCAGTCTAGCATATAATGTATCTATGCAGGTTTAGTAGAGTAAATAAGCACTGATAAATAAGTGACAACGTAAGTCACTAGGTTCTTTCACTAATTAAAACCTAATACAGCTTAGAAATGAACCTTTGAAACTCCATCCCACCTTGATCATTGTGTTTTATAGAGGCAATGATAAAATACTCCTGTTGTTTGATTTGCTTCCTATTCTGTTACAGATGTAGTTTGATCCATAAATTTTCAGATTAAGAGCAGCCTAAGTTCTGTAGATACATAGAAGTACTGCGAAAAAGGTATAAAATTTTAAACTTGAATATTCCAGAAATAACAGTCCCAACTAGCAAAAACTTGTTGCTCAAGGACTTCCTTTTAGGGTGCTGCAAGTAACTACTTTTTCAAGGAGGTAAAGCTTTTCAAATTGCGAAATGACATAGTCACTCTCAAGGCTGGGAACTCTGTCTGGAACAAAATAAAAATCCAGGCTCAGAGTACTAATAGCATTGTTGCTTCCTGTTCCTGTAAATGTTACAGAGGAACCAAAGCATACTCATTCACCAAAAAAAAAAGGAACAGAAATATACACCACATGGAAGTTAACCACACTGCTGGACAATTAAAAACCCTTAAGAGTTTCAGAAGTTACTCAGTTGTCTACATAAATGGAAGTTTTCTTTTTTATGTTCAGAATGAATCATTAAGAGCTGGAATACATACAAGGTTACTTGTGACAGACTAATACACGTAATAAATGAGAGGGCTCAAGAAGCAACAGGATTACTGTAAAATCTTAATTTCTCCTGTCCTCACCAATTATTCCCCAGGAGCTCTTAAATTCATAAATACTGGTAAAATGGGTTCAATTGCATTTTTTAAAATTAAATAAATGAAACATTTGCATAGTACCATAAGCATAAATACCTAAGACCAGATTTTAAGAACCTGCACTTAAATAAAAGTGGAATAATTAGGCCTAAAGTGTATAAAAATATGCCAATATCTATACCAATATTTAAATGTCTCCCACTACTCAGCAGCTTACAGTCAGGGTGACTGCATGTTTACTTATAGCAAAGGAGTTAAATTGCTGACGGGTACGTAGGTCCAGATAAGTACTCAGTGACGTGTTTGTGGTGTATTTTCACTCACAAGCACTAGACACTTGTACAGTGTACATATTTAGGAGGATTAATCTATTTTTGACTTGTTTGTTACAATTCAGAAAACTAAATTAATGAGCCCAACTCCCACCCTTAGTTGAGAGAAATAGTCACCTAACTTCACTGTCAAAGTTAAGCATGAAATTACCTCCCTAGACCGCCACCACCAATTATATTCTAATAAAACTAGCTTTTAGACAAGCACATCAATACTTGAATACAAAACATTTCTACCCACAAGTTGCTTGTTCCACGCTGAAAGAAAAAGCTGCTGTATGTAAAACTGGTGGTCAGTGCTCAGTTTCAAGTGAGTGCTGGCTGCTATGACAATGCTGCCAGGAGATTTTGCATAACCTTAGAAAAGAGTCCAAGGATTGTGTAAATACTAACACCAAGTACTCCACATTCCTCAGTAAGTGGTCCCCAAAGGTCTGGGAGAAGTATAGCTTCTGGAACACTCTCAAGAAACTGCAACTGCAGCTGTCTGTTATATTTGCTCTGTGAATAACCAGAGGTTGAATTTCAGCATCCAAGTCTGTCAGCAGCATTAAAAATTATACTGCAGCAAAACAAAAAGAGGCCCTTTGTTAGCAGCTTCATGACTGAAAAGACTGAATTAAAGACTGAACACAGATCCTAAATTGCCCTAATATTTGTCTTGTTAACTTACAAAGGACATGCACCAATGCCTCAAGTTTCCATTATCTTTTTGTGAGTACATAGAAACATGAGTTTGTTCCTGCTGTCATTTTGATATCAGCTACAGAGTTAAAAAAACAAAGGGAGGGACAAAAGGAAAGGAAGGTTTGCAGTTAATTCCATCCTTGTATGCAAACTTGTACTTCTCTTCCTGCTTAAATATGGAAGGAAGTTGTTTTATACACAGCATACTTCCTTACAACATTCCCAAAGAAGACACAAAGATACATTTTTATTGGAAAAGGATCAGTTATGGTCTCCAGGTCCTATTACACTTAAGATGACACCGGAGCAGCGTATAGTCCTTGAAAGAAGCAAAGACTTTAGCAATGGGAATTACTTGCCATGTTGCAGTTTTGGGTTTGGTGGTAGGGGCTGCAAAGTCCCCTCACTCCCTCAGTGATCGGAAACAATCTAGCAAAGTGCTAAAACTATGTTCACCACATGTTCCCAATTTTCTTGTTTCCTCTAGATGTGAATTCTGCAAACACATCAGTGATTTCCTGCATCAAAGTGGCCCAGTCTAAGCTTATGCATATAGTTGGAGTATATCAGATAAAATTGTTTTATAACTTGTTAGCTTGTAACATACACCCATGACTTTCTATAAACAACCTACCAGAAAGGATGCAATAGGAGTTTCTAACTCCTACTTCTACCTCAGGGAACCTGAGGTCCCAAAATTTAAGTCACTCTTAAAAAGTTACCCCAGGCATCTTTCAAAACTAAGCCAAGACCAGGAAACCACATCGGTAGAGATTGATGAAATTTTTTAGAACATGAGTATACAATGACTACAAACTTTATGAGCAGTACTGACCAACATATGTGGTTAAAGAAACCATAAGATTTCCACAGCTGTCATATATTTTAAGATTTTCAGAGTTTCCAAAATTCTACACATATGTAATTTATAAATGTTTTAAAATATGAGCTACACTCACTTGAAGTAGATTACTGTTACCAGTTTCTGTCATTCAAGATCATAACTCACATTTACAGAGACTTAAATTTTCAAATGCAATTAAGAATTTTTAAATATTTGCTTCCAAATTTGTAAATACCTATCCTGAAAATTATGCATCCATGATAGAATAGTTTCTAGCAGGTAGCAGTTTGACCCAAATACTTGGTGGCTCAATTCATGGAGAAAACCACGCAGGAGCTCATTTCAAAAGCACATAAATAAATTATAGAAGTCAAAATACAAACAGGAAAATGTGCTTGGGCATTGAAAGCATGCTTTGAATATCTAGTAGAGTAAAAATATGTTCCTATGCAGCTGCTACCATTTCCTGCTTTTGAAAAGAAATCTTCCATCCATTAATAGTCTATGTGATGTTGGTTACAGATCCTGGGAGGCTTATTTGAAAGTAGACTGGCCAGAAGGCAATCAAAAATTTATGTCTAAGGGTCTTACCAAACATACAATTTATAGCGGTAAATGTCCAAAAAGGAGAAGAGAGCAAATGGATGATCAATCCCACGCCTGCTGCTTGTTGATGCAGACTCTCACTCAGTGTAACAGAGGTACGAGCTCAGGTGTAGAGACAGTCTGTTAATAACACAAACAGCAATAACATAGAAGAGAAACTATTACAAATAGGTCACTACAGGAATATAATCTGCTAAATTAATATATTTATGAATACCCAAGTAAAATGTTTGCTTTAATACAATATATGTCCTTTTAACTGAACCATGTTCATGATTTATGCTGCACTTATCACATTTCTTGCAAACTCACTACTCACTTGAGAGAAAAAGTTCTTTGAAAGAGTGTATAGATGATAATGATTTGATACTTGTTGGGGGATGACACAGACCAGATACCAGGCACCCATGAAAGCCACTCACTCACGACTCTCTGCAGCTGGACAGAAGTGAAAAAATTTAACGAAGGGTTCACAGGTTGAGGTAAGGAATGGGAGAGATCGCTCATCAAATACCATCAAGGGCAAAACAGGCTCAGCTTTGAGATATGAAGTGAATTTATTACTAACAAAATCTGAGTGGTACAATAAGAAGTAGAACTAGCTCTTGAAAACGCCTTTCCCTCACCCCTCCCTCCTTCCCGACTCTACCACCTACCCTAGTGGTGCAAGGAGGCAGAGAATGGGGGTTATGGTTAGTTCATCACCTGAGGATTCTCCTGCTGCTCAGGTAGAGGAGTTATTCCCATGGTGCACCATGGGGTCCCTCCCACGGGAGACAGTTCTCCATGAACTTCTCCGATGTGGCTCCATCTCAAGAGCAACAGCTCTCTGCAAAGCACTGCAATGTGAGTCCATCCCATGGGCAACAGTCCTCCCAAAATGCTGCAGCTTGGGTCACTCTTCCATGGGGCAAAGTCCTTAAGGACACGCTGCTCCAGCATGGGAGCAAGGTCCCTCTCTCCATGGGTCTCCCTCAGGGTCACAGCCTCCTCCCAGGCATCCACCTGCTCTGGTGTGGGCTCCTACACAGGCTGCAGGTGAATCTCTGCACCCCCGTGGATCTCCATGGGCTGCAGGGCACAGCTGCCACACCATGGGCTGCACCATGGGCTGCAGGGGAATCTCAGCTCTGGTGCCTGGAACACCTCCTGCCCCTCCTTCTGCACTGACCTTGGGCTCTGCAGAGCTGTTCCTCTCACATGTTCTCACTCTGCTCTTCTCTGACTAGAATTAAAACTGCATCCCAACCTTTGTTTTGGTTTCTTCTTAAATATGTTATCACAGAGGAGTTACCACCATTTTAATTGGCCAAGGCTTGGCCAGCAGCATGTCCATCTTTGGAGTCATCGGGGATTGGCTCTGCTGGACAGGGTGGAAACTTCCAGCAGCTTCTCACAGAAGCCACCCCTGTGGCCCCTTGCTGCCAAAAACCAAGCCATCCAAACCCAATAGAGTACTGATGAACTTCATGTCAGCTGCCCTCAGTACTCCCACCTACACTTGGAGATTCTGTATGTTAGCCTTTAAATTAAATGCAACTTGAAAAAATACCCTAAAAACAAAACCCCAAAAAAACATGAGATAAAAATAATGTAATGACCACTCTGCTTCTTCCCCTGAGTTTAGTTCTGTCTCACACTTTTTGAGTACTTGTCCTAGGAGATTTTTATGGCTTATGGCAAAAAATCCCCCCAAAAAACCCCAAACCAAACCAAAGCATTTTTAACTATAGATAAGAATAGGTGCTTAAGCAAACATTTTCTGCAAATGCCAGTAGTCTCTCAGAAATGCCCATTTTGATCACAGAATGTAACTGGAGACAGCCAGCATCATCCAAAGTAAATTCACTAAAAATGCATGCACACACACAAAATACATACAGAATTGAGTCTCACATCCTAAAAGAGGAAAATAGATAAATATCTGGTAGAGGACTTAAACAGAATGAAGATCAAAATTCTGTCTCAAGGTGGCAATACAGCAAATTATACATAACAGACACTATTGACCAATGCATTTTTCTTACTGGAGTGCATAGATACTACACTGAAAGCCTCTTACCATTAGCAAAAGTGCTGATCTTTTGTTAGCAATCAGATTAAGAGGCTTTTTTGAAAGCTTTCATTAAATGTCATACAGATGTGACTAGTATCCACCAATAGAGCACTTCACCTTGTGTTGCATTACAGAAGCTACTTTTGTCCCAGGATTCCGAATAGCTAAATCTTTTGGTCTTTCTGTCTTGAAAACTTGGTAGCTTTCCTCTGTTTCCGGAGTCTCTCCAGAGTGCGTCATTGGTCGATGGGTTGCAATTACTAACTACAAAATTTCTCGCATGCTGCTAATGATGCAAAGTAAGCAAAGACTCTATCAACTGCTCAGGAAGGCAAGTTTTGGAAGGTGAGAAGTCCTGAATGAATACTTAACCCAGGCAGACTGTCTCTCAACCTAAAGAAAGCACCCCCAAAGGATTGTTTGCTGAGCAATGCCAAGATTTTCAACATGCTGCTAAGAGTTAAATATTTACAAAGCAAAACAATTGCAGGTTCTATTACTAAATGCTTGCAGAGATGCTCCAACTGGTTAAAATGATAAAGTACATTTCTATATAGTGAATTCACAGTTCTATATAGTGAATTCACAAATTTAAACAGGACATTTTTGTGTGCAAATAGTTAATGTGCAATGAAATGTTCACACGGTGTTAAAGTCTTTGAATGTGGGGTGAAGGGGAAATAATGACTCCATCAAATTATCAAGAAGCCACTTAATATGAAAAATCTGACAAAGATGCACTCAATCTGTATTTTCAACAACAGCCAAATTTACACCTCAAACAGGATCCGAGTTGTTTCAGATCTGCCAGGACAAAGCTCTTAGACTGTCATTAGTAGATTTTGGGTTAGATGGTAAAATCAATGATCTTTTGTTTCTATAAACTTTCTGCTCTCTTTATCTGACTCAAAATGAGATCCATAAGACAGTCCTCCTTTAGTTCTAGTTTCACCTCAAATTTAAATGTCTGTGTATAGCTTAGAATCCAAACCATGCTGAATTCTAAGGAAATAAAACTTGCCTAGAATGCTCTGATTCTATCTCACTATTCTCATAAAGCAAAAGGTGCTTAGCACTTTAATAGTTATTTCTTGTTCCAGTATTCCCCAGCCTGAAGCAGGTTGTGCTTAATAATAGGAAAGCAAAAGACAACTTCTGCACAAGGTTTGCCAGTTATGTTATGTATATGCTGCATTTTATTATACAATATTTTAAATGAAAATTTAAATCTATAAGAAGTTTCAGCAGCTGTACTTTTAACCATTTAGTCTGACTGTCACTGCTCAAAAAAACAGTCTTTCATATTTCCTTTCTGTGAGCAGAGAAATTGCAAGACTGGAATAAAAACTGGCAAAGGAGAATGATTAGCAGTGGATGTTCCTGCTACTGTTGCTCAGGGGTTGTCCCCGTCACATCTGAATAAGCCTTCTAAAACTTGATGGTTGCCTTTTTGTAGCAAAGGAAGTGATCGAATTAACCACAGACCATTTGTTTCTCCTGTTGTTAACTCATTTAATTTCTTAGTGATGTCTAAATATACTGTAGGGCGGACCTTTTTTTTCACTTATTAGAGATTACTGTCTGTATGTCTAATTAGGTATTCCACCATTACAAAAATCAATGCAAAGATGTAATTTTTCTTCTGCAATTATCTCTTATGTCAGTTATGCAACCTGAAATATCTCTGCAAAATAGGTAATGCAGCACTTGTTTCAGACCCTTCCGAGGATCTAAGGCAGACAACCAAAAAAGAAAAGAATCAAAACAAATAGCTTGTTTGAAAAAAATAAGCTGGGAGTATAATAAACTGCTTTTAAGAGGACATAAAAAATCAATAGCAAATTATGTTCTGAAAAGTAAAACTGTAATGCAACAGACGCCCAATGAACAACACAACCGTCTGTGAAACCAGGGGAAAGAAACCTAATTTAAATAAACCACATTGCTATCCTTTAACAAAGCAGCTTGTGTAAGAATCTCCACTGCTTTTAAGAAACACCATGACCTTTGATTTTCTTCAGTCCAGTTCCTGTTTATGTGGCTTATGACCTGGTTACTTATCAGTTCAGAGAAAATAGAAGTCTTTTTGTCATTTACTGTCTACCCAAATTTTGTGCTGAAGCACAGAGGAACAGAGTACTTTTCTGACTGTTTGCTCTCTTTTCAGAATAGATGGGTTGGAAGAGGACAGTAAGAGACAGCTTAGTTTCACTTCTGCTGCCTGCGTACATTAAAAGAGACAATGCAGAGGTTGAGAAGAGCAGTAAAGGTTACAGGTGAAGTAAGAGGCAAATTACTACTATGGGGCTGCAGGAAGGGAGCTACAGGAATTCTGACTCACAGGTGTGCTTGAGTCAGTGTTTCTTGTGACAGCAGCTGGGAGAGGTGGCAAAGCTATGCATTTCCCTTTGTTTGGGCTGTTATTTCAGAACACAACCAGTTGTAGCAATCAGCATTATGACATCTCTTTTCCAGCTGCAGCAGGAAAACTTGGTCTGAATTCCAAATCCTTTACAAATATATAGGATCAAAGAAAAAACAACCTCCCTCCTCCAAGCCCAATAGCTATAATTTAAAATTCAGTGAAAGGAATACTTGATGTTAATATTATTTTTGAACAACAAACCATGGTTATACCTTCAAGTAGTAGAAAGACCCATCCTATTTTCACTGCTTTTGCATCCCAAATGACCTCCCAAAAACTACCTCACACTCAACATTGCTCTTAAATTCTTGATTTCATTCACAAGAACATGGGTGCTTCTTTCACAGAGATGATTACCACATGCATGGTGGTGTCATTCTCTCTGAAGGGAATCATCAATACACTTGGGAAGTTTGTTGAACTGAGTCATTTCCACTTTTGGTATGCACTACATATAGCACAGTCTTATTTTCTGGCTGTAGCTGAAAGCAGATTTTTAAATATCACCATGTGAAATATTTGAAGAGGACAGGATTGCAAGCACTACAACCTTCCTCTTACAAGCTGGAAACTAACAAAAGGGTTCCCCTAGAACAAAAAAAGCCAAGTGATTACAACCTTTATTTCCTACACACAAGACAGAATTAAATCATTCACATTACAATAGAAATGGTCTGCATTTTAACAGTAGGATCCTTCTGAAACATTAAGGAACACTTTTTTTGTTTTTAATGACCTCCACTGTGTTCAAAATCGAAACAGAACTATTACACATATAAATATTCAAAACCTATTACAGTTTCATCTAAAACCTAACCTGATGAAAGAAGAATGTTGGGCCATTCATTACAAAGGATTTCCATCATCAAAGGGGGATGAGTCCACCTTGAACAACAAATCCATGCTTAACTTGCAGGTAGGAAAGGACCCTCTCAAATACTTAGTGACTATTAAGCAGAATAACTTTGCCCTTTCCCTTTTCCTCTGTATGATAATGTATCAGACAGCATAAGTATTGTCATGCTCTCTTAAGGTAGGGAACTGACTCTTAAAATTTGCTGGAGGAAAAGCCCTTTTTTCAAATTATGGGTTGTTTGCTGTGTACTCTTTTTTTCTTTTTTTAAAAAAGGAGAGTCACATGAACACACAGCAAATACATCTGGAGCAAATGAAAATATCTGCTCCTGGACCTGGGCCTGATGCCAAAATAAAGCATCACAACTTGGACTGAGAATCTGAGACTAAAGCAGGAGTAGAGATGTCCACTAACACTGGTACTGCATGAACAGCACTTCATTCTTAAGTAATGTTACTTTCATACAGAAGAATGATACTTAACCAAAACAGTCAAAACCAATTTTGACCTGCTATATGTCATACAGTCTGACCAAGAAAAGATTTCAGGGCCACATCTGATTACATACAGTAGGACGTTAAATAGGATACCATAAAAATAATACTCCAACTACTGTGGAAAAGAATTCTATGGACAAGAAAGTAGCAAACGCTGATGAGTTGAGCTTTACCCACAAGTATTAGTGATTTATTACAAAACAGCTGCACTGGCACATTTAAACCACTTCCCCAACCCCCTCTCCCCTTCACTTCTAGCTGTCTGTTATTAGTTGGAAAGAGACTCTCCGTTCTACTTCCCTGCTTGGCATTTAGCACCATTCTCCACCCACACAGCCTACTCAAAATGGCACCCACACTGGAAATTTTGTGCTTTCAACTCCTATTTTCCATCTGTATCAAATTCCACAACATTCCAGCTGCAATTCCAGAAGTCAGCTAAATTTATTGTCTTCATGCCTGCTCTGCTGTTCAAGCTCATTCTCGTCTTTCTTCTTTTGCCCTCCTATTAAGTTGGGCGGTTTAAATACACGCATACCCCATGGAGGTTAAAAGTTAATCAGGATCCAAAATGCAAAATTTGAAGGAACAGATAAACAGAGCAAAAACAACTGAAAACATGAATGTTGGCTAGTTCTTCATTCAACTTTTACTGAAGTTCAGATTTCATGAGCCAAGTGTCCCAAAGCTTTTAAGAAAGTTTACAGCTCTGGAACATGACCTGCAGGATCCCTCTAATATGGGAATGCACTTTATCCTTTATCTGTAGGTGTCATAAATAAAAGATAATTGAAATCAGAGATAGTTCCATTTCGTATGCAAACTGCAAGAAAAAGCAGCTCTCTCAGGACCACCTTCTGCTCTATTCCTGCACCAACTAGCAGCAGCTCTTGCCATCCCAGTGGGAAGTGAGGAAGTTCTCTTGCAAATGAACTTTGCCAGAGCTAAGTGAATAGAAGAAGCTCATGTTTTTCAAAAGTTTAAGAACAGATACACAGCAGACTAGCAAAATTATGCTAAGTATCCAGGCTGTCTATATTTTTCTTATCAGTTGTGGTTTGTTCAAAGATCCATCACCCATGAAATAAATGGATTAATTTTGAAATGAGCAGAGAGGTTTTGTTCCAAGAAATACTTAACTCATGCTTGTGGAAGATTACAGAGTTTTAGAGGAACAGTTCCCTGGAGCAGGTCTCAATGGACAGGGCTGTGTTGGCCTTGGAGGGGGGCAGAGTGCAGACACAAACGGATGTGAGAGCTCTTTTATGTTTCTGTTTTTAAAAAATCATGGGGTTACAGCTGAACTGATGAGTGAAAGCAGCAAGTAAGAAAGCACAAAACAAGCACTCCAGCCCAGGCAACTTATTTACAAGGTCTTTCAAAGTCCTGCAGTCAGGAAATGGAGACCTGCACGAAAATAACTTAGAAATAGCACAACTATACAATCCATTTCTATTAATAACCACATGTTAATATATGGTTAACCTATATGAATTTCAATAGGCCTTGACTTCAACATGAAGGAAATTTGTTTCTAAATTTTTTCTCCAGACTCCAACACTCACTTTGCTGTGACAGTTTGTATCCATGTTTATAACATTTCTTTCCAATGCCCAAAGTGCCTAGTAAACAGGCTCACAATCCATTAATGAAAGTGGTACATCCAGTCTCACACAATAAGAAGCAACCGTTTCATCACAATCCACAGTGGACATGCTCTGTTATCCACTCCAGCAAACTTCTGTGGATCTGGGTGCTTCTGTGTGATCCAACACCTCAGCTTTGCATATTCAATTTATGAAAATGTCATCCACAAGGGTGAAAAAGGCTCTTCAGTGCCTCTGAAGCTGAAGGACTCACACTTGGCACCAGGAAATACTGAAGTATATGCCCCCTGAAGAGACCAATAGATTTGGGAAACCTTGATTGCGCACAAAAAGAAAGCAGTAAGTGCTGGGCATTGGAAAGGTTCCCAGGATGCTACAGTGAACACCTTTTTCAGATTTGATTTTCCATCTGAGTTGTCCTGAACAGCCAGTTGTCTAATACCAAATTGGTCTGAAATAATCAGAGGCAGCAGGTTTTGCACAGGGAAGTTGTCACACCATGGCTGACACCGCTGCTGTCAGCCCACTCCTAGCATGCATTCCAGCAGCTGCAAGCCAACAGCAGCGCTGCACCCAAGAAAGGTGCTCCAGACCAATGCCATGTAGAAAAGTGAGCTCTATTCTCCTGCTTATTCTTTTTCATTAGATGTGCTGGTAGTGAATCCAAGCCATGTGAAAACACAGAGCCAAGCCCATGCACAGAAACGCCCTTAGTCATAGTTAAATCTCTTGTTGCCTATTCAACATTATCAATACAGTATCTCCTATTCATCAGGGGTACAATTTTGTAATCTAGTTCAGGGAACGGAGAGCTCAGCACTTCTGCCTGCGATTGACATGGAAGATTAGAGGGGCTAGGCAGCAAGACAACAGACAGAGTAGAAGCAAAATCTTTCCCAGAACATTTCTCCAGGAAACATCAACAGGAACCTGGCAGGGACCATTTAAACTCTGGTTTTTGTGGGGTAAAATATTTTTGTCACCTTTGAAAAAGAAGGATTAACAAAAATCCAACATGTTACATAACTTCGTTTTCTATCTTATTTGTCCTTACGACTGTTCAAGTTACCAATATGCAAGGTTGAAGGAAGAGAGCTCATGAATCTGTGTGGGCAGTAGGAGCTAAGATTACAACTGAACCACTGTATTTGCTTTTCTGTGATATTCACAATGTCACTATCACACTGTAAGCAAAGGCCTCTGGGGAGCAGAGAAGAAAAGGGCATAGAAGAAAAAAGAACAAACAGTGACAGAAACAAAGGGCAGACCTTACTTCTATGCATTTTTCAATACTTCAAAGTGGATTTAGATTTTATTGAATTTCCCTTCCAAACAGCTTAATTCTTTATTGCTGAGTGTATCATCCATTATTTTTAAAAAGTTTTCTTTGATGGGAAATTATTTCCCTCTTGTCCCTTGCATAGTCATGTAAAGGAAGTTTTACTAAAATAGTAGGAATGCCAGTGAGAATTTGACAGACTCAAGATCTTAGTTAACTGTGCAGTTTAAAAGCATATGAGAAAATGAGATTTAAAATGCACTTTAAACAAGGTATTTTCTGATCAATGCAAAAATTAGGCATGATCATACGACTATATGAAGTCATTTTGAAGGAGACCGGGCAAATACAGGAATATACCACCCTCAGGATACAAGCATGCCTCCTCACTTTAAAAAAAACAAAAGTAAAACTCTGCATAATGATGATTTCCATCCTAACAGGATTTGTACGTTTGTGAAAAAAGGTTTACTCATCTTTTGATGAGTAAAGTTTTTGGTTTCAAACATTGATTAACATCAATGGTTTGATGTAAGGGAGTTTTTACAAATTTCATTTTAATGATGAATACAGTATTGAGTCCACACGCCAGTGTAATGTAGGGCAAGGACACACTATCACTATGATTTTTTTAAAACACATGGCTTTCATGTCATGGTTTATGACACTACTAGTCACTACTGGTCTAGACTTGTTCCCACTTAGTTTCTTTTATTTTCCTCCCCCATTCAGCCTTTTGTAATAACTATGACTGTCACGACTATTTAAAAAGACCATTTCTTTCCGTCACACCAGATGTACATGGAGAAGATGAAACTGACTCATCTGGCTGGATGGATAAACTTTGTGCCAAGGAGAGAAAAAACTCAGAGAAATTGGGCCAGTTTTATTTTTAGGCAGTCCCCTGTGTCCACTTAAAAAAAAAAATCCATTGGAAATTGCATTTAAACAAGCAAGTTGCATTTCAACAAGCTCATCTATGGAAAAAACTGTGAAACCAAACAGGACAAGGTTTTGCCTGTATTAACAAGGTGTGACAAGTTGCCTGTTTGCTTTTCTAGTCCTTGTACACATATAAATGTATACAGAACAGAGAGACCCCAACAAATTTCCTGTAAAGACATGCACATTTTGCAAACATACATTTTTACATTTATGCTGCTAACCACCCTTGAAAATTTACCCTTATTTTAGCACACTTGGAGAAAAATGAAGTTTAAACATACACAAGTACTTTAAAAATGAGAGAATGAATAGGGCACGAAACAGAGAAAATGATTAAGCACAACTCAAGATATAAATCCACAAAACAAAGTAAACTTGACAATTTAGAAGATAATCTGGAGAGCCACATTTTATATTTTGGTTTAAACCAAGACAATCCCACAAATGTCAATTTACTCTAATTTTATACTTCTCCTGAAAAAGGCTCAATATACTTTAAAAATATCATACTACCATTACATTGAAAGACCACCATTAAAAAAAAGCTTTGAGAGTATGGAAAATTAAATATTTCAGACTACATGGTGCTTAAATGCTTCATGGAATACAGTGAAACATTAGTCATAATTAGTGCCAATGGTTTTCCTGTTGATTCGACAATCTTGTCATTCTGAAAAATAACATCAGTTGAGTGAAAACCAAATCGACCAAATGTTACTTGTCCTCCTAACAAGCCTGTAGTAACTTCATCTAAAAGAATACTACTGCATTTTTCTACAGCTTTTTGGGCTAATCTGATGTAGTTATTTCCAAGATTATATTAAAATCCCACTAAAATACAATAAAATTGCACAAGCGAGATCCAAATAAGGCTTCACGTAACAACTGCATTTGTGGGTACACCACTTCATAGAAGAGCTGTAACTGCAACTAATTGATTAGATTCTAAATTATTGCCAAAATTATGACTAATTCTTATCCTACTTCTTATTCGTAAGCGGCTTATACAGAGTATTTTAATATTTTGAATTTTGGCTCGCAGGCCCATTTAAAAAAAAAACAAACCAAGTCTCCTGACATTTTTGCATTCTACTCAGCAGAAGAAGTTACAGTCAATTATTCACAAGGAATATCAAAGTTTTCGAGCTCAAAACACCCTTCCTAGGCACTACTTCCAGTATTCAGTCAAGTTTCACTGTTTCAGCAAACAAGCAGTCTTTCAAAGGAAGCTGCAACTTCTCCAATGCCAAACAGAGCAGCTGCTCAAAGTGAAAATGCAGAAAGCTTGAGTGACCATCAATGTGCAGTATTTTTTAAGAGAAGCTGAACTGACTGACAGATAAGCTATGCAAGTAATTTGGAATAGATCAAGTGCTACTTGCATAGGCAGTGAAGAACACACATTTCTTTCTTACAAAAATAAGTATCTTCATAAACTAACACCTTAGTAAATATTGTTTCGTTTTAGCACCTACCAGGAATGGTTCAGAAATTCTGGAAAGTGTGAGAAACAAATGCATTTATTTTAACCACCAAGTCTGACGTCTCAACTCTTCCAAAATCATGAACACATGAGAGTCCCTTGAATAAAATCTCAGGGTGTTTGCATAATGTGAGGGAAGCCAAGGCATTTAACCACAGCTACAACCCTGTATTTTTAAACAGATTTCAATCTCAACTTATTGCTTACAGCATATTCTCTCTGATTGTTCTTTCTGATTATTTCACCTCATCTTTGATTCTTTCTGCCTCCTTCAGAGGTCATTGGTACAACTACATATGAAGATAACAGCCTTCTGCTAGTTCTGCCCTTACACAGTAACACAAGAGGACCTGCAATTGAACATATTTTCCATTTATATAATCACTACATTCCTTGAAGATTTTGAAAAGGTTTTATTTACTGTCCAAACTGTCTTATTTCTGAGTAGTTTACCTGCTGTATTTCTGCTCTTTGGCTCAACCAACTACACTCTTCACAGGCTTTACTGCTCACTAACCAGGCTGAATAGAGTTAAAATCCAACTGACATAATTTAGCCAAGTGGAAGGAAAAAAAAATACAGAAGGACAATGAGTAAAGGGAAGTAAGTCCAGGAGAAAATATTTTCAGCCTTTACCAGAGGGGAAAAAAAAAGAGAGAGATGCACATTATGACTTTTTTCCCTTTACAGAGTGTTCCACATTTTAAAAATATTTGAACTGGCATGCACTCTGTCACACACACCACAGTACCTACCATGCTCTGCTTTCTAAAAGTGCAGATCTGCCTGATTTTTATAAAAGTCACAACCACCTATCATTTCAGTGCCAGTAAGTTAAAGCAGATATTCTACATGGGCAGGAGACGTGGCAGTAGTACAGGAACAGATGCTCTGCTGAACCATAGACTTTATTATGTCATGAGGCTGTACAAGATTATGGAATTGGGTTGAAAAGCTTTGCAAGTGAGGTCTCTTTGAACTTAAGAGTGGCAGAATGTACCTTTATTCAGAGTCTACAAAGTGAATTACTCCTGCCATTACACTACTGTAGCTGACCACAGAGGTACGAAGAAGAAAGGCAGTAAGAATTCCCACACACCTCTAGAAGTTGCATTGAGATTGTACAAAAAAAGGGACAAAATTACTGCACTTTTCTTCTGTTTGTCACCAAAAGGAAAAAGCTCTCTGAACATATTAGCTTTTCTGCTTTAAAGCATTCATTTCCTTCAGAAGATGATTTCTAAGATGAGTGAAAAGCTAAGTCTTTTGGAGCCAAGCTTTAACCAATCCTTCCAGCGTATGGACTTTGTCCCCTGGAAGCTGTACAGTCTCTTCAGCTGTATTAGACATTGAAGCCAGACAGCAAAGCAGCAGTTATGTCATATCCACATGAACAATGCCTGGAGAGTCGTGCTGAGGCTCTGACAGAAGAAGTCCAAAGCCAATTTACATAGTACAGAAAAACTGAGGAGTTAATGAATTCATATTATTCTCCTTGAATCTGACAATATTGAAGCATGCTACACATGAAAAATAAAAAGCCCGGGGCATGTACCAATGGAAGAATGAAGTATTTGTTTAAAATCAACTTCAGAAAATCAGGCACAAGCAGAGGAAAGCATTCAAGGATTTTAGAAGTAGCAGGCAACTCTGCACCTCAATGCACCTTGAAAAAGAGAAACCTTCATATCCAGTAAATTTTCAGAAATTACCAAATACAATCTTTTATAAGATCACCCTGCCTTTGCAAGTATTCATGAATAGGCACTTAATCAGATCACTGTTTTCCTTTCAAAATTCTGGATACAATGCCTATAGGTAAAAGGAAAACATGTGAAAAATTTCCAAGACACAGGGTTTTCCTGCTTCCTCCAGCCTTTTTTTGTAGGTTTGGACAAAACAATCAAATATTAACAACTCAGTTTCTGATATTCCTTTCTACTAGGACTCAGTAAAGCATGACACACTCTCCACATTGCTGACGCATAAGAATATTAACAATATTTCTTGGGGAAAATAGCATTTATACTCTCAAAAAGGCACAAAAATAAGGCAAACTTCAAAATTAGGGACAATATAGGTAATATTATCAAGTCTGTATTTTATGCACATCAACATAAAAAAGTGAAGACTTAATGTGGCAGACTGAGTACCAGCTATGTACTGTACCTGGTATCAAAACTATACAGCTGTTGAGAGACACAAGGCTTTAATCATAAATATTTCATTCTTCAAAAAGTGAGCAGTGGGACACAGTCTGGCTAATTTGCACAAAAGCAGGATAAAATCTATGAGCAGCACAGATTACTGGTGGGTAGGTAGAAAAATTGTATTAGATTGTTCATTGCCAGTTCTGATGAAGGAAGGGTTTGAGAAGAACTGAACTACATTAGAAGTAATTTTTTATTATCCCCTATAGTGTTACACTATTTCAAGAAAAGATGTAAAATACAGACCCTTTTTAAGAAGCCAATAATAACAGAAAGGAGAGAGGAAAATAAAGGCACAACAGGCTTGCAAGCCAGTAGAGATGGTTTTGCATTTACCAGCAAGTGAATAGTAACTGAACAAAATAAAAACACAGGGAAATAAATCTGCAGAGCAAAAAAACCCAAACACAAACTGAAAACAAAATCACATTCCTAGTAATTAAAACTACTTTTGTGCAGTTTGCTACAAGGGTCACAATGTTCTGCTGAACAATTGCTGACTGTCTAAACAATGGGGGCATCCATGTAGAACTGGATACATTGAAAACTAGACAGGAAAATGAAAGAAATTCAGCAAAAGAGGTTAATTCAAGGTTCACTTCATTATTAGTTTTACTTTGACCTCTTTATATTTGATTGTACTCAACATGCCTTAATCTGAAACTTAATGGAAACAAATGTTATACTCTCCTACACAACCGAATTGAGTAATGTAAAAGCACACTTCAACGTAGTATTCACTGCTGTTCAAAATATGACTTTTTGATGCATTAAAATTAATATTTTCAAAAGGCAAAAATCAACTCTTCCTCCCCCAAAAGTCTGATTCACTGGTTTTCATTCTTCTCTCTCTTAAAACAAAAAGGAAAAAAAAAAAGAAAAAAAAGTCTTGAAATGAAGTAGAAAAATAGTCACCAATTGCATTATGTAGAGTGAGAAACTGCTGCAAAAATCTTATAAGCTCACCCAGAGAAGAACTGAATGCTCTGAAGTATGCAGCAAATAACTACAAATACCAAATGCATTCAGTTTGTGTTTGAAAATGGCCCATGCAAAAGGTCAAAAATTACCCAGTTCTATTAAAATAGTGACTTCCTTTACAAAATACATGGTTTACTTTTCAGTGTGGAAAAAATAACTTACTTTAAATGAAAGTACGTGGAGGGAAGAAAACTCCCAACTTGTTTACTCTACCAGTCAAAGACAAAAGGTTCCTGTCGTTGCTCACAAACAAAATATCAGCAGAACTTGAAGCATACAGGAAACACAAGATACACCACAAATTCACAGTCAAGGAGTTGAGCAGATAATAGTACAAAAAGTTATCTTGTTTTAGAAGGATGAACAAGATTATTGGAAGCTACATCGAATGGCACAGAAGAATAAATTTAAGCAAATAAATCATCATGCTTAAGCTACAATTTCCTAGCACTGCATAATTCCCCTGTTTAAGACACTTACTCAACTGAAAACATTGTTTTCTGAAAGAAAAGCCAATATGACAGCGTCTCATCTGACTATTTCAATTAAAGCTGCTAGCAGTATAGTTCAAATCTCCAGTAACTGAGGTAATTTAAACTCACAGAAGTATAGAAGATGTCTTTTCTACACTAAACTGTGGCAATAGATGCAGGCTTGTTTCCTGTCAAGATGAAACTCCTACTCCACAGAAAGATGGCAATGAAAAGACCCTAGGAGTATTTTACAACCACTAACCGCAAGCTGAAAAACTTAGAAATTTTGGTGAAAAAAGAGCTATTTGAATGGAGAAGAACAAGACCTCCTAATTCTCAAGTCAAAAAAGAAAACCCAGTTGTATTTTGGCAAGATATTAAATAGGATGTTGGAGTCAAAGACTGTTTTATCACACCAAGATGGGAAGAACTAAGATAATGGCACTCAGAAGGAACAGGGGGATAATTAAAAAAAAAAAATAGATATAGACATTGACTTCTTTTTTTATGTGGTTGCACAGATGGAGAGAATTCAAGAGGTAGTACTAAAATGACAGGACTTAGTTAAAGCCTTTGCACCTGCTCTGGCAGATGGATGCAATTAATAACAGAAAAGAAACAGAAGAACACTCCCTGAGGGGTAAGTTGTTTTAAAATTAAGCTGACACACTTTTTTAATACAATATATTAAGGTGGAGACGTGTTTTGAAGTGGGCTGTCTAGTTTACAGCAAATGAACTCATTAGTGAGGTGTAAACAAACACAGGCCTGGCCCCACAATTAGTTTTCATACTCATTCTGCAAGCGGAGAATGCATTTTTTAATTACTCATAGGCAAATGGATGTGCTATATTTTGCATGGGAAATAATATCATACTTAAGTAGATTTGCTCCTAGTACAAATGAAAGATTTGAAAACGTGAGCACAAGAGCCTCAGTCAGTTAAATTCTTGCCCTTTAAAGACTTCATTCCTCAAGGAAAACAATTGAAAACAACTGTTGAAAACAATTTTATTACTTGAAGCCCAACCAAAATTAACAAAGATGAAACATCTCCTATTACACTGCGTATATGCACATGTGTGTATATTTATATGAATACAAACTCCAACTATATCTGTCAAGTTACTACTGCCAAAATGACCTAAGCACACCATGAAATGGGGTAGCAGATTATTAAGACACTGCCTAGTAGTTTTGGCCCATGTTAGCTGGTGTATTCCCAAACAAATCCCAGGGAGGTTCAGGGCCAGCACAAGCCAGGGATCACTCCTTGGAAGTGGGGGTGTGAGGGGGTGGTGAGGGTGGTGTAATTTCAGTAAGGATGGTGGCAACCATTCCTGTGCCAGCCTGCTGGGCTCCAGGTCCAAGAACAGTGGCTGGCTCCTTTTATTTACAGGTACAGACAGAGCCAAATTTAGCTTGTCTTTCCAAATCAAGGGGAAAAAGAGGATTTAATTACTCAGCAGAGGGAACTAATACAGCAACATTGTATTATCATCAGTTGTACTGTAACAGCCTGCTGGAGCAATGATGGATCTTTACAGTGTACAGAAACTTGGAAAGGCACTCTTTTCTTTTTTTTTCTTTCTTGCAGTAGTTCAACAGCAAAGTGGGTCAAACTGTTACACTGTTCACATTTCATATGTGAAAAGAGTATTTTCTCATTTCTAGAAAGCAGTAACAATTTTTTTTAAAAAGTAAGCTTGAGTACTTGATGACTACTATGAAAAGCAAAAGCTAAGTAAATAGAGGAAAAACAGCAGTGGCCAAATTAACTTGATAATAATCTGACAACAAACTGCCACTCTCATCACTAATTTTCTCTAAGTAATCACCCACTAAGGCAGGAAAAGCATCTATTATTATTATTACACCAACTTAAATTATCAGTAAGAGAATACTGAGTGTCACAGGTGATTGGTTTTGCTTTGTGTCTCTCACTTTGCTACATTAAAACTCAGGTAAGTACATTGCAATCTATTTTAAAAATTACCTATGATGGTGGCTTGCAGTTTAACAACCCTTTTATTTTTTATTTTTTTTTAGATCTTAATATTCTAGCAGCCTTGAGGGCACTGTAAAATAATAACATGAAAGCATTTTCCATTTGCTCAACTTTAATATTCTTAGCAACTATTATAGGTGATTATGCAATAATTGGATATGGGAGAAGAAGGATATGCATAAGATATTGTATGTATCTAGAATGGGTTAGCCAAAATGCATTTAAGCAAATAGTCCTGGAACTTAAGAGTTATTTGTTGCTACAATAATTACTTTTATCTTTTTTGTTGTTTTGTTTGTTTGGATTATGGTATGGATGTTTCTTGTTTGTTGGCTTTGTTTGCTTTGTTTGACATTTTTACAGAACAGATAAAAGTAGGGCACCAAAATATCAGCAGGTTCCAGTGGCCCTTACAGCCTCAGCTTCCCTGCAAAGAGGGACCAGCTGCTTTTTGCTGGGGCACTGCACATGCTGAGAAGAGGGTGACCTTGTCAGAGCTCAGCCATTAAACCACTGCCTGACGCTGCACCACAGAATGCTACAGCCCCATGAACAGCTGCCTTTTCATCACATTGTATATATTCAGCCAAAACACCAAGAGATTATTTCGAAAGTTTAAGCATGCTGGGGTAGGCAGGATATTGTGTTACAATTGGCAAGAAGTCACTTCACATTCAATTTTTGAAATAGATGACTTAAGCTTTTACACGCATTGCTACCATACCCCTTAACTCAGCATATTATATACTATATTAACGTTATCTTATTCATGTTTCTATAAATAGAACCTACATCTGACCTCTTCATTGTTCTTATGTTTCAGTGAATTTGGGTACAAAGCCACTTGTACCACAGCAAAAAACACACAAATGACAAAAGCTCCCAAACCACATGCATTGACCAACTGCAGAAAATCAATAATATTTTAATAGCTGGTGAACAAAGAAAACCAAGCCAAAACATCTCTCTTGCTTCCAATGACTATCAATTGCTCTTTGACAGAATTCATTCAAGAACACCAACATAAAATTTCATTCATAAGGCTGTCTAATAACTCCAGAAGAAAGAGAGTCACCAAGAAAATAAAAAAACCCACAAACAACCAAAAAAATCTCCACAAAAACAAAAACCCAACAAACCCCAAACCAGTTAACAGATAGGAAAACACTGCAATGGACAAATGCAACTGTTAGCTTAATTTTAATCTTTTGTATCTGTTTTCTCCCTACCAAGCAGCCGGGCTTTTCAAGAAGTCACATGATTTTGCTTTTCAGTAAAATGCTCAGATCTGAAATCCCTACATTGCAAAGGTACTTAAGAGCTCAAAACAAGGCTTCTTTTACAGTCCTGATTCCTTTATCATATCCTGACTCCCAATCACCTACATTCCACAGTTTTCACTACAGAATTTTACCAAATCCTGGATGACATCCTAATGTTGTCATCATTACATGACTGATTTGTACCTTGAGTGGGCTAAGCATCAGTCTCATGTAACAATTCTCAAAATCCGACGCCTCAGATTTACCTTGTTTTACTCTGTAGTGTTTTCTTCACAGAGTGATTAAATCTCAGATTCAAACTGCCATATTCTTTAGTATAATAACAAGTAAAATAAACATTCAGTTGGAGAGCTTGTAAGTAAAAGTATAATCTGTGGAGCCATTTTAACTGTACATAGACAATTTTTGGACCTTAGACACCAAACTTACATATGTACCTTACACATAGTCCAAACAGAAAGATGATCTTTACTAGAATATTAAAGTATCTGACCAAGGTTTCTGCATTGAAACACCTCGTGGTCTCTCAGTGGATCTATATGTAGCAGGTTAGCTTCTCAGTTTAGCCCATTAGAGAGCCTGGAGCTGGGCAGTAGGACACCTGGACATTAACACAGTGCTGCTGGCCTGTATCAAAGTATTCCAGGTGGCCAGTGCCTTCAGTGACGACTCTGAATCCACATGCACTCCTCAGATCCAGTGGGCAAGCTAAGTCTTGATGTGCTAACTGCTAACAAGACATGCCTTGAACTTCAAACACGGCAGCTGTTTGCTCCTCTCCTCTCAGCCTCACATCTCAGCTGTCTGCTGTCAAACAGCCTTGTCACTCTGTGTGCTCAAAGCCACAAAAGCAGTGCTGTGTCTTCTCATCCCTCCATAGCACAGCACGCAGAACCCTGACCCATCTTTAGCAGCCAGGATACTGAAGCCATAGGTATCTCTTTCACCTGCTCTCCCAGCTGGCTTACCTCCAATGTACACTCACATGATCCTCCGAGGACTGCAATTCCCAGAATATCTGTACTTACTGTACAGCATAGGCAGTGAGAGAACACTGCTTGAAAACCACTCACTCTCCCTACGGAGCTGGCCATTCTCTCTCTCTCGACAAGGCAGCACAGATGCAGAGGGATGCGGGGAACCGAGCTGCTCGCTCCTGCTGGCCCTGCACTCGGATGAACTGCAAGACAACATGACTCAGCCCCAGACGGCTACCAAGAGCTCACAGATCACAGCTCTTGGCAGAGTGTGGGACATGAAGGGAATGACATAACGACAATGAAAACAAAACAATCGGGAAAAGGAACCTAAGGTTTTACAAGTTCAGAAGAAGTGTAAGATCCTTTGCTTTTTTTTCACAACCAAACGAGAGATAGCAACAGAGTGAGCAGTCACTACCAACTTAATCTTATGAAAGCTGAGCTCCAAAGGAAAAAGGGATAGGGACAGTTGCCAAAGAGGAGTTTTAAACCAACACAGGGAGCAGAGTAATTTACAGCAACTACAATAAAATGAGAAGCTTCCAACCCACTTAAGGCAAGTAACTGCCAGCTCATATTTTAAAGCTATAAAGGAACAACAACCTTTGAGGAAGACATTATTGATATGATTTTATTGTTTTATGTGTGTTCAAAAGAGTAACATGACACATTTCAAAGCAACAGGAAGATACCTGCATTAAAAATACCTGTAAATTACAATATAAATAAAAGTAACACTGAAATACTCTATGAGTTTTTCTACTGTTTTCCTGACTCCTATTTTATTAAAAGTTAAAACAAACCAACTTATTAAAAGTTAAAACCAAACTCCAAAAGTAGGAGAAACCCCAAGAAAAGGAGCAAACTGTTAAAAAAGAAAATTAAAAATCTTTGCAAAGGAAATTATTACGAAAACCACATTTGCAGATATTCTGAAAAACAAAACTTAAAAATACTCCTCTAATACAAATGTCTTTAGAAAATAAAAACTTGGATGCTAATTGTTGCATTTTTGTTCCCTTTTATGACAGCCATTTAGAAAACTAACCCTTGCAAAGTACAATCAATCCCTGGACCATCTTCAAAAGGATCTGAAGTCAAGTGTCTCATACCCTACACAGGTAAGCCTCACCCTTTGCATCATTCAAGTGTAACAGACAATCAGTTTAGTTTTATTTATCATATCCCCAGGGGAAGTGTTCATATCAAAATAAACACACTTAAAAGGGCTTTTTTAAACTAGAAAGTAGTTACCTTTTCCCTCACCACCTTCCAAATCTTTATGAGGCTCTCCAGCCCATTCCCAGTAGGGAAATGTGGAAATCTCAGCACTTGCTTAACAGCAAAGCTCCCTTGCTCTCAAAAGAAATCAAGAAAAGAAACCAGACAGAGGGAAGAAAATTTCTTTCTCTTCGTGGCCAAAAAAAAAAAAAACAAAAAAAACCAAACCCCAAACCCACCAAAAACAAACAAACAAAAAAAACCCCCAAAAAACCCCAGCAAACTCCCAAACGCGCGAAGGGGAAGCGCAAAGGCAGCGCACTCGGAAAGGCAGCGAGAACATTGTTAACACACCCCAAGTGCTCCAGCAGGCAGGGGTCCCACAGCCTCACGGGGACGGAGGGACACGCTGCCACAGCCCCTGCAGACCCCACAGCCAGGGGCAATGTCACCGTCCCCACCAAGACTGTCCCCCCCCGGTCCCCCACC